>CM035171.1:5420481-5712202 GCA_020205615.1 Panax quinquefolius
TCTTGGGTGCGCCACTTACATGGTACATAAATTCAAATCTGACTTACTAATATAAGCGTAGGTATGCAATCGACATAAAGCATGAGTTTGAATACAAATATTGTCTACTAGATATTATCTGAACTCGAAAAGAGTCCTCATTACAACTATTATCACCTTTATTTCACGCGAGAATAGTGAGGGACTACTAATCTTATCCTCACGGACCATTACTTTCGTTCCCAGGCTTCGTCCCGGCTATGTTCTCATTTCACGAAGAAACGGTGAAAGAAAAAGGTGAGCTCAACTAGCCCGATGAAATATTATGACTAAGATAATGCGAGAATAAATTATCATTAGCCTTGACGATGTTAAGCGATAAAATCTGATGAACAACCGGTTTAAGCTGCGGTGAATAATGATCCATTAAAAAAAGTCGAGTAGAGAATAAAATCTACTATCTTTTAGGTTTTAAAGGTTTTCATCAATTTTTATATTTGAGACTCGACAATAAATAAACCACCACATCTAATCATCCTGTACCCGCGGTCGAGGATTTTCATCAAATTATCGATAAGTCGTGACTATCTTAGAATCACCCACAGTCATAATCATACCAAAAACTATCCATCGATTTGCATTCACACGACCCTTTGAGGACTTTTGTCACATCATTTATATCAAGTCGTGATTATCTTAGAATGATCCACAGTGCGTAATCATACTAAGTTCATCTATGCGTAAGCGAAGATAACATAATATAACATGAGGATGATGATGATGACATAATAATTGATAAAACAAGTTCAAGAATTATTTAATCCATGAATTATTAACGTCAATTGTCGACATGTAATCTTTGTTTTGTAGAGTAAAATTCGAGAATGATCGGAAGAATATTTCCATGAAAGATCTTTGGATGAAAGCTTGAATATCGAGGATATTCTACTAATTTCATGGAGTATAGAAGTCGAAGTTTTAACTTATTTGGGTATAATAAAGAATGGAATAACAAAAGAAATCACCGTGCATGCGGTACTTGGCATAGGCGAGGTTATTCAGCGAGAATAATAATAACGGAACGGTCGGGGTGAAATTCACTGCAAGCGGGATGTTCAACGAGAATAATAAAGATGGAACGGATCCGGTGTAAAAAACAGATAGGATATTCAACGAGAATGATAAAAAGCGGAACCGGTCGGTGTAAACACCACAGAACGAGGATGTTCAGCGAGAATAATAAAAAAGCGGAACCGGTAAGGTGTAAAAACCTGAGCGAGGACGAGATGATGAATAATAAAGAATGGAATAGAAGAATGTCACCAAGTATAGGGTAAGCCAGCGTATCTGAGTTATTCAGCAGAATAAATAAGAATGGAATAACATAAGGATTTCACAAAGTATAGGGTATCTGGCGTATCACGAGGTTATGTATAGGGTATACCACTTTTACGAGTTATTCAGCAGAATAATAATGAATGGAATAATGAAGTTCTCTTGAAGAAAGAATAACACCACTACTAGTAAAAAAGCTGAATATAGAAGTAGTGAAGTAGCGAGAATACTCTTCTTCTGCTACATAATTTTTCTCTCTATAAACTTCTCTCATAATTTCTCTCTACAGAGTTTGAATGAATTAAGTAAGAAAATAATGAAGGAATGAGCTTATTTATAGGAAAATGGAATGCGTAGTAATTAATCCATGAGCGGTCAGATTGATTTACTTTAATCGGTGGTCCGTATTTAAAGAAAAATCTTTTAAATAAATATAATATATATATTATTTATATAAAAACATTTTCTTATGCAAACCTTTATCAATCTTATCAATCTTATCTGAAAACTTTATCTGACCTTATCGTAATAAAATATAATATATTACATTTATAGAATAACTTTAATAAAGTATTCTATTTTTTATATAAAAGATGTTTTACATTTTATTACGTTAATAATCTGAATAAAACAAAAGCGTCATTATCATTATAATAATTCATATTATTAATCGTGATAATGGAATCAATGAGTGACTACTCACATAAGCATCGATAATCGAATCTGGTGTCTTCTTATCGACCACTGCGTATTCTTGTACTTTTACTTCTTAGAGTAGTTCAGCGGTAACCAGCGGTAAAACTTCGTAGTTATTTTGATAAAATATTTTTATGTCGTTTCTCGATCAAGCCAATGAATTACATTAATAGGGGGGTCCTGATGATTGGTAGTTATGCGAATATTCCTGCTAAATAGAATATTCCCAGGCCGATCGAATATAATATAACCAACTTGCATACTTTGCAAAATTTATAAATCTACCCCTGACTATAATATTATCTTAAATTCACACCATAATATTAAAAATTATTTTGACAAAATTTAAATCTTTATTGATAAAATCACGGGGTCTCCATGATCTCCCTCTCTTATGGAATTTAGCCCTCGAAATTAGAATGCGATACGATATGATAAAGAGGTGAGGATACCTTGAATACCTTTATCGTTGAAAATATTAAATTCATCTTTCATTGATCAGGCGAAGATATTCATTAACAATTCATCTTTGCCTTCTGATTTAAAGATATCTATTTGTAAAACCCAATAATCTTTGAGACTCGACTTAATAGTATCACGACCACGAATTATCCATACCTTTCTTGGCGAGGATATTCGTGTTTTCAATCTGATCGTGATTATCTGCAAGAATAATCGTGGTCGTAATCATACCAAATCTATCGATACCTTCTGACGAAGATGACTTTTACCGCATCCATGAATTAATATTTCATTCTTTGAGACTCATTTCGATAATTAATCCATATCATCGAATCATCCACTGCTACTCTGAGGGCGAGGATATTCATTAGTATCACGACCACGAATTATCCATTACCTTTACGGCGAAGATAATCGTGTATTCATTAGTATCACGACCACAAATTATCCGTACCTTCTGGCGAAGATAATTGTGTATTCATTAGTATCACGACCACAAATTATCCATGCACTTCTGGCGAAGATAATTGTGTATTCATTAGTATCACGACCACAAATTATCCGTACGCTATGGCGAAGATAATTGTGTATTCATTAGTATCAAATTATCCGACCACAAATGTATCCGTACGACCACAAATTATCCGTACCTACTGGCGAAGATAATTGTGTATTCATTAGTATCACGACCACAAATTATCCATACACTTCTGACGAAGATAATTGTGTATTCATTAGTATCACGACCACAAATTATCCGTACACTGACGAAGATAATTGTGTATTCATTAGTATCACGACCACAAATTATCCATACACTACTGACGAAGATAATTGTGTATTTATCGCGATTCGGTTATGATTATCTGAGAGATAATTGTGTTTTCAATCGGTTATGATTATCTTAAAACAATCATGGTCATAATCATACCAAGTCATCTATGCATTTCTGGGCCGAGATGACTTTCGACGTAATATAAGCGTGAGGGATAATGATATAAAGAATCGATCGAATGAGATAAAGGATAAATATTAAACATTTATAATATAATTTATCCGAGATTCAAGAATATCCCATGTTATCAATCCTTAATAATCTCATAATCTAATATCATTAATATTATAACAATATTTTAATCACTTCTTAAATTTATAAACAATTTATCTCAATTGTTTACGTTTTACCATATAATGCATTTAATCATTCAAAATGCCATACTCATAAGATATCATCACCGATTATCAAATCCTCATCAAAAAAAATATGCATATACTACATATAGGATTCTACAGCCATAAAATCCTATTTTCGACTTTTATTACTTCACATAACATATTTAACTCGTATGTTAAGTAACTAAACTATTTTCATGAAAATACCAAATCAGTCCCAAAATATTTCTTTTCTGGGATTTAGCATAATATAGTCCCATAATGAAAATATATTTTTTCTAAGAATTTTTAAAATTCATTTACTATTTTTCAAAAATCAATTTCTAATTAATTCCTTAAGAAATTAGCTACCTCAAGTTTAACTCCAAAAATTCCCAAATCTTGGCGGGACCTTACACATGTTAGCGTGAGCTTCTAGTTTAAATTTCATGGTCATCGGAGTTATAGAACTCGGTTATAGCATTTTTAAATCGGAAAAACCTAAATATTGAAATAGTCATAACTTGCTCATTTAAGTCGAGAATGAGCTCATTTTTGGACAGGAGGTACTTTATACCATATACTTTCATGTCCCAAAAGGCCAGAATTTTTCTCATAATTTAAGTGGCGAAACAGCCCCTCTAAAAGTCATAAGGCGGTAGCTTTTTGGAAATTTACAGCTTTGGCCTCCTTTGCTAAAATCAGTCCACACAAAATCTACAACACCTTTTCAGTAATTCCACTTGGATTAGTTAGGTAACTCATAGATCTAACTCTAGGACTTGACCACATTCAAAAATTCAAAATATAATAGGAGATATGGTCGATTGAATTTCATATTCGTTTTCACCAAAATCGATTTTCAACTCTTTGTGATTTCTAAGAAACTTTCATGTTTTCACATACTAACCAACATAACTCATCATAAAACTTACTAATACTTCATATACCCATGATTTTCATTAGTCAATGCTTTTATTATGACTTTCATCATAATCCACGTAAGCAGTTCCTTTTAGTTGAAGAAATATTTGAGGTTTAAGAAATGGGTTTTTATCTTGGAATTCGATACAAAATTCGATTTCACGCTCTAGGGTAGGCTAGGAAGTCTTCAAGAATCGTCGAGAAATTTATTAATGATAGAAATATCATTCAAAGCTATTACTCTCGTCAAGACTTGGATGATCGTCACATTGATACAATTGTGACTTACATCCCTTAACTAGATAGCACCTCACAATGATACCTATAAACTTGCCATCTTCATTCACGGCGTCGCCTCTGAGAAAGTGCGGCGGTGCATTCCACTGAGGAAGTCAACAACGAAAGGATCGAGGGGCTCTTTCTTATAAAGCGATATAATGATGATTAACTTTAGTGGTTTGGTTACTTTGAATTAGTATAACGGGTTGGTTATGAATATAAAAGCTAACAACCTACGAAAAAGAATGATGAGTAGTTAATCAATTGATTCCTAAAATCACATCAAAGGCAAGTATTTTTCAAAAGATAAGATCGGCGAGTAGCGTGAAAGTGTTTATTTGAATCGAAACAAGATTTAAAATAGTTGGAAGTGTGAAGGTTCTCTCTTAGCGAAGTTTGACCGATAAGTCGAAAGTTTAACTTCTTGGTCAAATTTAAGCGTTGAACACAACTAGGTGAAATAAAAGAGTGGGTAGAGGCGGTATCTAATAACGGTATAGACTTATGAGCTTATGATTAACTTACGTGATAATTTTATTCGGGTTTCTCGTCGTCACGAGAAAAAAACTCTCTCTTAAACTCTAGGCTTTGGTTTATGCAGGGCGACCTTTGGTGCCTCCATCTAGTTGAATTTGTCTTGATAAGCGACAAAATCGAGCTAAGTGACCTTCTCTTCCACAATTATAACATGCTTTGGATGGCATGGTATGATTCGGATGATGTGTCCTCTCCTCGCATTTGAAGCATATGATAGGTGGTCTTTCTCCTTCCTTAACAACGAGTCTTTGGTCTTTGGCGTCTTTCCATCATTGTTGAATCTCCTTTTCTTGAAATGTCCATTCTTATTATTTTTTGTACGATTACCACAAAGTGGTTACCATGTCTCGGCATTGATTCCCTCGCGCTTGTTGTCATAGCTTGATGACTACTCATTTGGTATTATAATTTTTTAAATTTGCTCTCTTTTAGTTCGTTGACTCGTTATCGCGCTCCACTAATTGAGCCCTATTTACAACATCTGAATAAAAACCACGGTTTATGAGAAATAAGATGTTGGCGTATCTCGACGACGAACCTCTTAAAAACATTGGCGCCATTTCTCTCTTCATTATCACAGAGTGGGATATGATAATCGTGATAACTCATGAAATTTTGCCTCGTATTGCGACACGGTCGTATTGTTTTGTTCGACTTGATAAACTCCTCCCTCCTTCGCCGTATGGCGAATACTTTCGGAAAGTATTTGTCGTTGAGCGACTCTGGAACTTCTCCCGAAGATATCTTGATCTGATGAGGTTGAGTCGTTTCTGGAGATTCCCACCGATGTCTGCCTCTCGCGCTATGACATAAAAAGCGGCAAAAGGAACCTTTTGCTCCTCGGAGCATCGAGACATCAAATATCTTGGTAATCTGCTTTATCCATGCTTAGCTTGAAGTGGTTTTGGCTCTCCCTTAAACTCGGTGGTCCCGAAGCTCCTTGAATTGTTTAGCGGTGTGGCTTGAGAGAGTTTCAAGTGTTTCCACCTACGTTTTGGGCGAAAGTCGCTTTACTTTGATGTTGCATGAATTCTAAAAACCTCTTAAGCGTCCGTCGTTTCATCGATTGATCGGTGTTGTTGTTTACGGGAGGATTATCGCCATCTGTTGCACATTATCACGATTATTGATCGTGGAGAATCAGCGGTCTCACATGCTCCATTCTTATTCTCAACATTCTCGGATGCCATTTTCAAAAAAACGTATACATCACCCATCTTGGGTGCGCCACTTACATAGTACAATTTAAATCTGACTTATTAACATAAGCGTAGGTATGCAATCGACATAAGCGTGAGTTTAAATACAAATATAAATCTACTAGATATTATACAAACTCGAACAAAAAGTCCTCATTACAATTATTATCACACTATTTCACGAGAATAGTGAGGACTACTAATCTTATCTTGAGGACCATCACTCGTTTCCCAGGCTTCGTCCCGGCTATATTCTCATTTCACGAAGAGAAACGGTGAAAGAAAAGGTGAGCTCAACTAGCCCGGTAAGAAATATTATGACTAAGATAATGCGAGAATAAATTATCAATAGTCTTGATGATGTTAAGCGATAAAATACAATAAACATGACCGGTTTAAGCTGCGTGAATATCTGATCCATTAAAAAAGTCGAGTAGAAAATAAAATCTACTATCTTTTATGATTTTAAAGGTTTTCATCTTTATTATAAATTTGAGACTCGACTTTAATAAATAATCCACATCATCGAATCACCCACTTTACGGACGAGGATATTCTTTAGTATCGATCCACAATTATTCACTGCACTACGGGCGAGAATAGTTGTGTATTCATTAATAAGTCATGATCGTACCAACAATATCCATCCATCGATACCTTCTGACCCTTTGATTTTTTTTTTTACCACATCATTTGTAACATTACGGTCGTGATTACTTAAGAATAATCCACAGTCGTAATCATACCAAGTCCATCCATGCTCTACGAGACCCACGAGATGACTTTAAAAAAAAATATAAACATGAGGATGATGAATGATGATATAAAATTGATAAAACAAGTTCAAAATTATTTTATCCGGGAATTATTAACGTCAAATTATCGACATGATCTTTGCTTTGTAGAGTAAAATTCAAGAATGATCGGAAGAATATTTCCGTGAAAAGATCTTTGGATGAAGCATGAAATATCGAGGATATTCTACTAATTTCATGGAGTATAGAAGTCGAAGTTTTAACTTATTTGGGTATAATAAAGAATGGAATAACAAAAGAAATCACCGTGCATGCGGTGCCGCATAGGCGAGTTATTCAGCGAGAATAATAATAACGGAACGGTCGGTGAAATTCTGCAAGCGGGATGTTCAACGAGAATAATAAAGATGGAACCCGGATAAAAACGAGATAGGATATTCAGCGAGAAAAAAAGCGGAACCCGGTCGGTGTAAAACACAGATAGGATATTCAGCGAAGAATAATAAAAAGCGGAACCGAATCGGTGTAAAAACACCTGAGACGAGGATGTTCAGCAGAATAATAATAAAAAGCGGACCCGGTCAGGTGTAAAAACACAGACAGGATGTTCAGCGAGAATAATAGAAGAATGTCACCAAGTATAGGGGTAATAGCGTATCTGAGATATTCAGCGAGAATAATAAGCGATGGAATAACATAAAGATTTCACAGTATAGGGTATCTGGCGTATCTGAGGTTATGTATAGGGTATGCCACTTTTACGAGTTATTCAATGAGAATAATAGTGAATGGAATATGAAGTTCTCTTCGAAGAAGAAGAATAATAACCACTACTAGTAAAAAAAAATGAATATAGAAGTAGTGAAGTAGCGAGAATACTCTTCTTCTTCTAACTACATAACTTTCTCTCTATAAACCTCTCTATAATTTCTCTCTCAGAGTTTGATGAATTAAGTAAGAAAATAATGAAGGAATGAGCTTATTTATAGGAAAATGGAATGCGTAGTAACTAATCCATGAGCGGTCAGATTGATTTACTTTAATCGGCGGTCCGTATTTAAAAGCAAAATCTTTTAAATAAAATATAATATATATTCTATTTATATAAAAACATTTTACTTATGCAAACTTTATATGAAACTTTATAAAAAAAACTTATGAAACCTTATCGTAATAAAATATAATATATTTTATTTATAAAATAACTTTAATAAAGTATTACATTTTATATAAAAGATGTTTACATTTTATTACGTTAATAATCTGAATAAAACAAAAGCGTCATTATATATTATAATAATTCATATTATTAATAAATGATAATGGAATCAAAAGTAAGTGACTTCTCACATAAGCATCGATAATCAATCTGGTGTCTTCTTATGCGACCACCGTATTCTTTGTACTTTTACTCTAAGTAGTTCAGCGATATCAGCGGTAAAACTTCGTAGTTATTTGATAAAATATTTTTGTCGTTTTTCTCGATCAAATGATAATTACATTTGTGGGGTCCACTGATGATTAGTAGTTATGCGAATATTCCTGCTTAAGCAAGAATATTCCCAGGCCGATCGAATATAATATAACCACTTGTATACTTTGCAAAATTTATAAATATTACCCTATTTATAACATTATATCAAATTATTCCATAATATTCAAAAATAATATTTATAGAAAATTCATCTTTATTTATAAAAGCTGGGGTCTTCTGACCTCCCTTAACATGAAATTTAAGCCCTCGAAATTAAGTGCGATACTACGGTATGTCGAAGAGGTAAGGATACCTTGATTTCATTTGATTCTAACTCCCGAGTCATTTCCTCGACATCGTGGTTCCTCCATGAAAACTTTGACTTGAGGTATAACCTTGGGCGTAGAATATGTTCCTTCTTATCAAAATTTGAGCAGGAACCTCTTAAATACGTCAAATCTTAGCTATTTAAATCGGTTTAACTTCGATAATATGGTTCGGGTCTTTCACATATTTACGTAACATGGATATGTGAAAAGCGTTATGAACACGAGACGTATTTGGCGGAAAAGCGAGTCTATAGGCCCGCGATTCCTACTCGATCGAGGATTAAAATGGGCCAGATAGATGAATCGAGGATTAAGTTTCCTCTCTTTCCAAATCTTGTAACTCCTTTCCATGGAGCGACTTTTAACAACACATGATCTCTATATTGAATTCCCGTCCTTTCGATGAAGATCGGCATAACTCTTTTATCGATTTTGAGAGTTTTTTATCGTTGTCGGATCGTTTGAATCTTTTAAAGTAGTCATACGTACCAACTCGGTCCCAACAGCGTTGCTTCACCCACCTCGTCCGACATCTTTGGAGAAGCGACACTTTCTTCCATCTGGCGCTTGAATGGAGCCGTGCGATACTTGCGATAAGCTTTGTTGTTGTAGGAAAACTCCACGATGGTAAAACTTGTCTGACTCCTTGAAATCAAGAACCACGAGTCTTAATAGATCTTGAGAGTTTGAATAGTCCTCTCCATTGTCCGTCAAAATGCGAGGATGATATCTAGAAAGCTAAATCGTGAAAGTCGTGCCCATAGCTTTTTGCAAACTAACCCAAAATCGTGAAGTGAATCTTGGGTCTCGATCGGAAACTATGGATCTGCGGCATACCATGCGATCTTACAATCTCGTTTATGTACATCTGAGCGAAGGCGTTCAAGTGTATAAGTTTCTCGTGTCGTAAGAAATGAAGCGGACTTGGTCGATCTATCAATGATGACCCAAATCGCATCGATGCCTTGAGAAACCTTAGGAAGGCCGTGCTTGAAATCCATGGTAATGTGCTCCACTTCCATTTACGGAATTTCAAGTGGTTCTGATGGACCTTTTGGTACTTGATGCTCGCTTTAACTTCGTTGACAAGTTAGACACCTTGAGATAAGCAGTATTTATCTCTCTCTTCGTATTGCTCCACCAAAATGTATGGCGAATATCATGATACATTTTGGTACTCGAGATGGATTGCAAATGGTGTGTTGTGCGCCTCCATCATGATATTATACTTTAAATCGAGTCGTTAGGAACCTGAAAGTGTGGAGTTGACTCGAAGTATTCCTTCTTCATCGATTCTTGCTTGCTGCGCGTAGCCCTCTTGCACTTTTCTTTTTCATCGCGCATCGGCTCCAGTGCGCGTAGCTTGGCGACTTTAACTTTATCGATTAAAAGTCGGTTCTACTTTCGTATATTTGCTATCATCACATGCGTCACAGGTCTTTAACTCTATCTCCATCCTTTGCAAGTCACACAAAATGGGCTTTTTTGACAATAACGCTTTTCGTGCTTGCATACGATCTTACTCGATCGTCGGCTACTACGTTCGCTTTTCGGGATGGTATTGGATGGTATGATCATAATCTTTCAATGATTCAAGCCAGCGTCGTTGTCGCGTGTTGAGTTCCTTTTGAGTGAAGAAATATTTGAGGCTTTTATGATCAAGTAAAGATCTCCACTTTCTCCCCATCTGAGTAATGCCTCCAAATTTTAAGTGCTGAAAAGACAACATTTATGACTCGGATCATGAGTAGGATAATTCCTCTCATATTCTTTGAGTTTGTCATGAGGCATAGGCTATAACTTTTCCATGTTGCATAAGAACACATCGACCCTTTGCTCGAAGCATCTTTGTAGATGACAAATCCTCAAGGCGGATGGTATTGTCGAGCAGTCTTTGAAATAAGTCTCTCTTGAGTTCTTGAAAACTCTTCTCACATTCTTCGCTCAATAGAACTTTGTATCTTTTGAGTCAATTTGAGTCGATGGAGTAGCGATTAGAGAAAATCCTTCCACGAATCTCAGATAATAACCATTAAGCAGAGAAAGCTCGTGCCGGTCCTTTGATTTAGGTTGTTCCCGACTTTGAATAGCTTGATCTTTCTTTGGGTCAGCGGATATTCCATGACTTGATACCACGTGCCCGAGGAATGCTACTTCTTGACGAACTTCGCATTTCTTGACTTGGCATAAAGCTTATATTCACGAAGCTTTTGGAGTGTCGACCTCAAGTGTTGCTCATGATCTTCACGGCTTTTGGAATAAATAAGGATGTCATGATAAAGGCGACCACAAAGTGATCTAAATATTCCTTGAATACTCGGTTCATCATATCCATGAAAGCGGCGGGGCATTAGTCGATCAAAGGACATGACTAGGAATTCATAATGCCGTCTGGGGAGTTTAAAGCCGTCTTTGGAATGTCGGTGGTTACAATCTTTGATTGGTGATATCGGAGCGAAGATCGATCTTTGAAAAGAATTTGGCTCCTTACGGTTGGTGAAGCGAGGTCATCGAATCGTGGTGATGGATACTATTTTTGATGGTGACATGATTGACTCCAGATAATCAATCTACAAAATCGCATACTCCCATCTTTCTTCTTCACGAATAGAGCAGGAGCACCCCGAGGAGAATCTAGGGCGAATAAAGCCCGATGTCTAACAATTCCTGCGGTTGGGTCTTTAACTCACGAAGTTGATAGGAGCCATTCGATATGGGGCTTTGGAAATAGGGTTTTTATACAGGTTTGAGTCGATACAAAATTCAATTTCGCGCTCTACGGGGGTAGGCGGGGAAGTTCTTGAGAATCGTCGGAAATTTATTATGATAGAAATATCGCTCAAAAGCGGCGATTTTTTTGTTTAAATCGTGACATGAGCTAAGAAAGCTTGACATCCATTTTTGATAAGCGAATAGCTTTATGGCTTGAGATGGTAGTGATTGATTTTAATGGTTTGGTCGTTTGAATTAGCATAATAGGTTGATTAGGAATATGAAAGCTATGACACTTACGAAAACAATCGATTTTTGCATGATAAGTAGTTAACGATCGATCCTAGAATCACGTCAAATGCAAGTATTTTTAATGAAATAAGATCGACGAGGTAATGTGAAGTGCAGATTTGAACAAACAAGACTTATAAGCGGTGGATGTAATGAAGGTTTCTCCAGCGGAGTTTCCACGAGATAAGTCGAAAGTCTAATTTCTCGGTCGAATTTAATCGATGGGCAAGTAGGAGAAATAAAAGAATGGGTAGAAGCCGGTATCAAATAAAGTGTAGACTTCATTAGAGTTTATGATAAGCTTACGTGATGACCTCATTCGGGTTCCTTGCTCTCTGGGAGGAGTATGACAAAGCGCTCTCCCTTTGCCTCTCTGGTTTTGACTTTTACGGGAATGACCTTTGGTGCCTCCATCTAGTTAATTTGTCTTGATGGCAAAAATCGAGCTAAGTGACCTTCTCTTCCACAATTATAACATGCTTTGAATGGCATGCGCGCGATTAGGGATGATGTGTCCCTCTTCTCGCATTTGAAGCATATGATAGGTGGTCTTTCTCCTTCCTTAACAACTTGGTCTTTGGTCTTGGCGTCTTTCCATCATTGTTGAATCTCAGTTTCTTGAAATGTCCATTCTTATTGTTTTTGTACGATTACCATAGAAGTGGTTACCATATCTGGCTTTATTGATTCCCCTCCGCTTGTTGTCATAGCCCGATGACTACTACCATTTGGTATTATAATTTCTTGTAATTTTTGCTCTCTTTTAGTTGCGTTGACTCGTTATCGCGCTCCACTAATGAGCCCTATTTACAACATCGAATACAAACCACGGTTTATGAGAAATAAGATGTTGGCGTATCTCGACTTGAACCTCTTAAAAACATTCGCGCCATTCTCTCTTCATTTATCCCACAGTGGGGGATATGAAAATAGTGATAACTCATAAATTTTGCCTCGTATTGCGACACGGTCGTATTGTTTTGTTCGACTTGATAAACTCCACCTCCCGTATGGCGAATACTTTTCGGGAAAGTATTTGTCGTTGAGCGACTCTGGAACTTCTCCGAAGATATCTTGATCTGACGGGTTGAGTCGTTTCTGGAATTCCACGATGTCTGCCTCTCGCATGACATAAAAAAGCGTGAAAGGAACCTTTTGCTCCTCGGAGCATCCAGACATCAAATATCTTGGTAATCTGCTTTATCCGTGCTTAGCGAAGTGGTTTTGGCTCTCCCTTAAACTCGGTGGTCCCGGCTCCTTGAATTGTTTAGCGGTGTGGCTTGAGAGTTTCAGTGTTTCCACCTACGTTTTGGGCGAGAGTCGCTCTCGCTTTCTTTGTTGCATAAATTGCATAAGCCTCACGAACATTTGATCATTCATCATTTAGTCGGTGTTGTTGTTTGCGTGAGGATTATGCGCGCCTTCGATGCACATTATCACGATTATTGATATGTGGTGAATCAGCGATCGCTTTGTGCTCCATTCTTATTCTCAACATTCTCGGATGTCATTTTGAATCTTGCCACAAAACAAAAGATTAATTGACATTTAACAATTATCTTTATATTACGTGACCGATAAAATAGCACGTAAACTTAGGTAGGTAAATACTAGCGAAGGTATTCCCGTCTCTCCCCTCTAGTACTTTTCTCACATCTTAGCGAGGATCGTATCCTTAGCTACGATATGTTGTGGCGCCCCCAAAATTAGGTATACATCACCCGTCTTGGGTGCGCCACTTACGTGATGCAGAATTTAAATCTGACTTATTAACATAAGCATGTATGTATGCAATCGACATAAGCGTGAGTTTAAATACAAATATAAATCTACTAGATATTATCTGAACTAAAAAAAGTCCTCATTACAATTATTATCACCTTTATTTTCGAGAATAGTGAGGACTACTAATCTTATCTTGGGACCATCACTCGTTTCCCAGGCTCGTCCCGGCTATATTCTCATTTCACGAAGAAACGGTGAAAGAAAGGGTGAGCTCAACTAGCCCGATGAAATATTATGACTAAGATAATGCGAGAATAAATTATCAATAGTCTTGACAATATTAAGCGATAAAATACAATAAAATGACCGGTTTAAGCTGCGACGGAATATCTGATCCATTAAAAAAGTCGAGTAGAAAATAAAATCTACTATCTTTTATGATTTTAAAAGTTTTTCATCTTTATTATAGGTGAGACTCGACTTTAATAAATAATCCACATCATCGAATCACCCACACTTTTCTGACGAGGATATTCTTTAGTATCGCGACCACATTATTATTCACCCTTCGGGCGAGAATAGTTGTGTATTCATTAATAAGTCATGATCGTGCCAACAATGTCCATCGATACGATTCTGACGACCCTTTGAGGATTTTTTTTACCACATCATTTGTAACATTTACGGTCGTGATTACACAGAATAATCACAGTCGTAATCATACCAAGTCCATCCATACTCTACAGGCCACAGATGACTTTAAAAAAAAATATAAAATGAGGATGATGATGATGATATAAAATTGATAAAACAAGTTCAAAAATTATTTTATCCGGGAATTATTAACGTCAATTATCGACATAATCTTGCTTTGTAGAGTAAAATTCAAGAATGATCGGAAGAATATTTCCGTGAAAAGATCTTTGGATGAAGCCTTGAATATCGAGGATATTCTACTAATTTCATGGAGTATAGAAAGTCGAAGTTTTAACTTATTTGGGTATAATAAAGAATGGAATAACAAAAGAAATCACCGTGCATGCGGTGCCGCATAGGCAGGTTATTCAGCGAGAATAATAATAACGGAACGGTCGGGGTGAAATTCTGCAAGCGGGATGTTCAACGAGAATAATAAAGATGGAACCGGATCCGGTGTAAAACACACGAGATAGGATATTCAGCGAGAATGATAAAAAGCGGAACCGGTCGGGTGTAAAAAACACGTGACGAGGATGTTGCGAGAATAATAATAAAAGCGGAACCGGTCAGGTGTAAAAACTGAGACGAGGATGTTCAGCAGAATAATAATAAAGCGGAACCGGTAGGTGTAAAAACCACAGACAGGATGTTCAGCGAGAATAATAGAAGAATGTCACCAAGTATAGGGTAAGCAAGCGTATCTGAGTTATTCAACGAGAATAATAAGCGATGGAATAACATAAAGATTTCACAAGTATAGGGTATCTGGCGTATCGAGGTTATGTATAGGGTATGCCACTTTTACGAGGTTATTCAGCAGAATAATAGTGAATGGAATAATGAAGTTCTCTTGAGAGAAAAGAATAACACCCTACTGCAAGTAAAAAAGGCGAATATAGAAGTAGTGAAGTAGCGAGAATACTCTTCTTCTTTACTATAACTTTCTCTCTATAAGCTTCTCTACTATAATTTTCTCTACAGAGTTTTGATGAATTAAGTAAAAGAAAATAATGAAGGAATGAGCTTATTTATAGGAAAATGGAATGCGTAGTAACTAATCCATGAGCGGTCAGATTGATTTACTTTAATCGGCGGTCCATATTAAAAGCAAAATCTTTTAAATAAAATATAATATATTCTATTTATATAAAAACATTTCTTACTATCTGCAAAACCTTAAAAAAAACTCTATATAAAAAACTTATCGTAATAAAATATAATATATTTTATTTATAAAATAACTTTAATAAAGTATTACATTTTTTATATAAAAGATGTTTTACATTTTTTATTACGTTAATAATCTGAATAAAACAAAAGCGTCATTATATATATAATAATTCATATTATTAATAAATGATAATGGAATCAAATCAAAGTGAGTGACTTCTCGCATAAGCATCGATAATCAATCTGGTGTCTTCTTATGCGACCACGCGTATTCTTGTACTTTTACTACAAGAGTAGTTCAAGCGATATCAGCGGTAAAACTTCGTAGTTATTTGATAAAATATTTTTGTCTTTTTCTCGATCAAAATGATAATTACATTTGTGGGGTCCTGATGATTAGTAGTTATACGAATATTCCTCTTTAATAGAATATTCCCAGGCCAATCGAATATAATATAACCACTTGTATACTTTGCAAAATTTATAAATATTACCCTATTTATAACATTATATCAAATTATTCCATAATATTCAAAAATAATATTTATAGAAAATTCATCTTTATTTATAAAAATGAATTATTATAGCGATAATGGCGTTTTGTTTTATTCGTATTATTAGCGTAATAAAAGCGAAACATCTTTTATATAAAATAGAATACTTTATTAAAGTTATTACATAAATAGAATATATTATATTTTATTATGCATAGTGTTGCGTAGTGTTTTTGCGTAGTGTTTTTGCGTAGTATTGCATAGTGTTTGCGTAGTAAAATGTTTTTTATATAAATAGAATATATTATATTTTATTTAAAAGATTTTTCTTTAAATATGGACCGTCAGTTAAAATAAATCAATACGGATAGTTCATGGATTAATTCTTATGCATTCCATTTTCTATAAATAGAAGCTCGTTCCTTCATTTATTTTCTTACGAATTCATTGAAACTACAGAGAGAGAAATTATAGAGAGAAGCTATAGAGAAAATTATAGAGAAAGAAGAAGAGTAGTATTCTTTACTTCACTACTTACATATTGGTTCTTTTACGGTGGGGGGTGTTATTCTTTCTTCTTGAAGAGAACTTACATTATTCCATTCATTATTATTACATTGGAATAACTTTTGTAAAAGTGGCATACCTATCATAACTTTTGTATCTGTGGCATACCACTATACTTGGTG
Organism: Panax quinquefolius; assembly: GCA_020205615.1. Classification (NCBI taxonomy): domain Eukaryota; kingdom Viridiplantae; phylum Streptophyta; class Magnoliopsida; order Apiales; family Araliaceae; genus Panax; species Panax quinquefolius. Next base: position 5,437,383 of record CM035171.1, read on the forward strand.
AAATCCTTATGTTATTCCATTCTTATTATTACATTGGAATAACTTTTGTTGTCTATGATTTACCTATACTTGGTGACATTCTTTATTATTACATTGGAACATCACATGCGTGTGTTTTACAGGACTGGTTTAGATTTTATTATTACATTGGAACATCACATGCATGTGTTTTACAGGACTGGTTAAAATCTTTATCATTCTGTTGGAATATCTATCGTGTGTTTTACAGGATGCAGTTCCATCTTTATTATTACATTGGAACATCACATCGATTGTGAATTTCACGACACTGGTTAGATTATTATTATTATGTTGGAATAACACATATCATCTGCAATCTAGCGTGCGTGGTGATTTCTTTTGTTATTCCATTCTTTATTATACCCGGTTGGTTAAAACTTTGACTTTATACTCCATGAAATTAGTAGAATATCCTTGATATTTGCGTTTCATCGATATCTTTTCATGGAAATATTCTTACGATCATTCTTGAATTTTACTCTCTCTGAAAGCGATATCGTGTTGACAATTTGGACGTTAATAATTCATGGATTAAATAATTCTTGAACTTGTTTTATTGAATTATTATGTCATTGTCATCATCCTCGTGTTATATTATGTTATCTTTGGCTTACGTGCGTAGATGAACTTAGTATGATTATGACCGGGGATCATTCGGTATAATCATGACTTGATATAAATGATGTGAAAAAGTCCTCGGTGGCACATAATGCGATGATGGATAGTTTTTGGTATGATTATGATGACGGGGGTGATTCGGTATAGTCGTGACCATTGATAATTTGATGAAAATCCTTGGCCAGTAATGCGAGGGATGATTAGATGTGGTGGTTTATTTATTAAAAAGTGAGTCTCAGTGATAAAATTGATGAAAACCTTTTAAAACCTAAAAGATAGTAGACTTTATTCTCTCTTGACTCTTTTAATGGATTGCTTATTCATTGTGATTAAAGCTGGTTGTCTATTGTATTTTATCGGTTTAACACCTTTGTTGAAGGCTAATGATAATTTATTACGCATTATCTTTAGTCGTAATATTTCTTCTTGGGCTAGTTGAGCTCACCCTTTCTTTCCTTTATTCTTCTTGAAATGAGAACATAAATTTTGAGACGAGTCGGGGAGCGAAGTAATGGTCGGAGGATAGCATTAGTAGTCCTCACTAATACGTGAAATAGTGTGATAATAGTTGTAATGAGGACTCCTTTTGAGTTTGTATAATATCTAGTGAACAATATTTGTATTCAAACTCACGGTTTATGTCGTATTGTACAGACAGTTATATTAGTAAGTTGTATTTGAATTTATGTACCATGTAAGTGGCGACCCAAGATGGGTGGCGTATACCTAATTTTAGAGGCGTCACGGTTGGTATCGAGCTTAGGGATATGATCACTGGCTAAGATGTGAGAATAAGAACTAGGAGGGAGGCGGGGAATTCCTTGTTAGTATGACTACTAAATTTATTTGGTATTTAATTGGTCGGTCGTCGAGTATAGGGATAATATGTGATATGTTAATTAACCCTTGTTTTGTGGCGGTGTTTGAGAATGACATCTGAAAATCTTTGAGATAAGCAATGAAGCACATGAGAGTGTTGATTCGGCTCAAACAAAAGGTAACGACCAACAATACGATAATAATCATCTTGGTGGTGGCAATTTATCGAACAATGATAACCATCGTGGGGAAATTATCATGCTAAGAATGGTAACCACGCCGGTGGTAATCATGGCGAATAGATAATAGAAGTGGAAATTTCAAGAAAGAAGGTCATTTAGCTCGATTTTGTTGTATAGTGAAGTCGAGTCCAATTTGGGATAGTGGCACAAAGGTGGATCTGGACAAAACAAAGTCGTTGGTTTTAGGGGAAGGCGTTTTTCGTGACTTCTCGAAAAAGTGGGTAACGAGCGAAGTTAGCGCAGGTTAGTTAATTATAAATTCTTGAAGTCTATACCTTATTAGAATCTGGGTTCTACCCATTCTTTTATCTCTCTCTTGCTTGCGTTCAGCGTTTAAATTTGACTCAGGAGAAATTAGACTTTGATTTATCTATTGAAACTTCGTTGGGAGAACCCGTTACCTCAACATTTATTAATCTTGTTGTTTCAAATAAACATTTTCACGTTACTGTCGATCTTATCTCTTTGAAAATATTTGCCTTTGATGGGATTTTAGGAATCGATTGGTTAACTACTCATTATTCTTTTTTGTAAGGTTGTTAGCTTTTATATTCTAACCAACTTTGTTATCTGAATTCAAAGTAACCAAATCCTAAAGTTAATCTTTGTTATATCAAGCCATAAGTAAAAGCCCGAACCTTTCGTTGTTGACTTCCTTGTGTGGAAATGCAAAAGCGGACTTTTCTGTGGCGACGTCGTGAATGAAGATGGCAAGTTTATAGGTATCGTTGTGAGGTCTTTATCTAGGTTAAGGGATAGAAGTCGAGTTGGTATCGATGTGACGTCTTATCAAGTCTTGGATAAAATATGATTTTGAATGATATTTCTATCATTAATAAATTTCTTGGCGTATTCTTGAAGATTTTCTAGCCTACCTAGGCGTGAAATCGAATTTTGTATTGACCCCGATCAAAAACCCATTTCTTAAACCCTCGAATATTTCTTGACTAAAATGAGCAGATTTTCGTGGTTTATGATGAAAGTCATAATAAAAGCATTGGACTAATGAAAATCATGGGTATATGAAGTATTAGTAAGTTTTATGATGAGTTATGTTGGTTAGTATGTAAAAACATGAAAGTTTCTTAGAAATCACAAAGAGTTGAAAATCGATTTTGGTGAAAAGCGTAACATGAAATTCAATTGACCATATCTCTATTATATTTTGAATTTTTTGAATGTGGTCAAGTCCTAGAGTTAGATCTATGAGTTACCTAACTAATCCAAGTGGAATTACTGGAAAAGGTGTTGTAGATTTTTGTGTGGACTGATTTTAGCAAAGGAGTGCAAAGCTGTAAAAGCCAAAAAAGCTCTTGCCATGATTTTAGAGGCTGTTTCGGCCACTTAAATTATGAGAAAAATTCTGGCCTTTTGGGACATGAAAGTATATGGTATAAAGTACCTCCTGTCCAAAAATGAGCTCATTACGACTTAAAATGAGCAAGTTATGACTATTTCAATATTTAGGTTTTTCAAAAAAACGCTATATAGGAGTTCTATAACTCAGGATGACCATGAAATTTAAACTAGAAGCTCACGTTAACATGTGTAAGGTCCTGCCAAGATTTGGGAATTTTGGAGTTAAACTTGAGGTAGCTAATTTCTTAAGGAATTAATTAGAAATTGATTTTTGAAAAATAGTAAATGAATTTTAAAAATTAGAGAAAAATATATTTTCATTATGGGACTATATTATGCTAAATCCCAGAAAAGAAATATTTTGGGACTGATTTGGTATTTTCATGAAAATAGTTTAATTCTGAACATATGAGTTAAATATGTTATGTGAAATATGAAAGTTGAAAATAGGATTTTATGGCTAGAAGAATCTATATAGAGTATATCATATTTTTTTGATGAGGATTTGATAATTGGTGATGATATCTTATGAGTATGGCATTTTGAATGATTAAATGCATTATATGGTAAAAGCGTAAACAATTGAGATAAATTGTTTATAAATTTAAAAGTGATTAAAATATTATTATAATATTAATGATATTAGATTATGAGATTATTAAGTGATTGATAACATGGGGATATTCTTGAATCTGGATAAATTATATTATAAATGTTTAATATTTATCCTTTATCTCATTTGATTGATTCTTTATATCATTATCCTCGTGTTTATATTATTTTGAAAGTAAATACGTGGCATGTAGTGCATAGATGGACTTGGTATGATATTATGAATGAGGATTATTGGTATAATCATAATAGTAAATGAAAACATGATTATCTTTTGGTAGTAGTGCATGGATAATTTGTGGTCGTAATCTTAATGAATATCCAATTATCTTTGGTAGTGCTTTGGATAATTTGATAATGAATCTTAATGTGGATTAATTATTGCATGGAATTTGAGTCGTGATTATCTTTTGGATAATAGTCATGGAGTAGTGCATGGATGTTCTTAATGAATACTGATTATCTTGGTAGTGCGTGATAGATGGACTTGGTATGATTATGACCGAGGGATCTTTTTCGGTATAATGGATAATTTGTAATCGTGATCTTAATGAATACACGATTATCTTTGGTAGTAGTGCATGGATAATTTGTGGTGCGTAATCTTAATGAATAATACGATTATCTTTGGTAGTAGTGCGTGGATAATTTGTGGTCGTGATCTTAATGAATATCCTTGGCACGTAGTGTGCGGGATGATTCGATGATATGGATTAATTATTGGTGAGTCTCGTGATGAAATATTAATTCATTGGATGGTAAAAAGTCGTCTTTAGTAGTAGTGCGTTGATAGACTTGGTATGATTATGACCACGGATTATTCGGTATAATCATAGTAGTAATTGAAAACACGAATATCCTTGGCGGTGGTGCATGGATAATTCATTGGTCGTGATCTTATTAAAATTTGCGTCTTAGCATTATTGGTTTCTGATTTGTATATCTTTGGCTTTGTAGTGCAAAGATGAATTGTTAATGAATATCTTTGGTAGGATTTCGAAGATGAATTTAATATTTTAAGCGATAAAGGTATTGAGGTATCCTCATCTCTTTATCATATCAGTCGTACCACAATTTAGAGAAGCGAGAAATTCCATAAGGGAGGAGATTGTGAGACCCAGATTTTATCGATAAAGATTTAAATTTTGTTGAAATAATTTTTAATATTATGGTGTGAATTTGAGATAATATTATAGTTGTGGGTAGTATTTATAAATTTTGCAAAGTATCACAGTGGTTATATTATATTCGATTGGTTAGGGGAATATTCGGTTTAGCGGGGAATATTAAATACAATGGCTCAATCATTGGTGGACCTAGCGAGAATTATTGTCGGATTGAGAAAGCGACAAAAATATTTTATTGAAATAACGGCGGAAGTTTCACTGAAGTAGATCTTTGTTGAACTACTACTCGGTAGTAAAAAAATGCGATGTCGTGTGGTTGCGTAGTAGCTTACGGTATTGATTATTGATCTTATGTGAAGTCAGCACTCGGTTTGATTCCATTATTGTCGATTAATAATATGAATTATTATAGCGATAATGGCGTTTTATTTTATTAGTATTATTAGCGTAATAAAAGCGAAACATCTTTTATATAAAATAGAATACTTTATTAAAGTTATTACATAAATAGAATATATTATATTTTATTATGCATAGTGTTGCGTAGTGTGTTTTGCGTAGTGTTTTGCATAGTATTGCATAGTGTTTGCATAGTAAAATGTTTTATATAAATAGAATATATTATATTTTATTTAAAAGATTTTTCTTTAAATATGGACCGTCAGTTAAAGTAAATCAATACTGGATAGTTAAATGGATTAATTCTTATGCATTCCATTTTCTATAAATAGAAGCTCGTTCCTTCATTATTTTCTTACGAATTCATTGAAACTACAGAGAGAAATTATAGAGAGAAAGTATAGAGAGAAAATTATAGAAAGAAGAGTATTACTACTTTCACTACTTTACTTACATATTAGGGTTCTTTTACGGTAAGGGGTGTTATTCTTTCTTCTTGAAGAGAACTTACATTATTCCATTCATTATTATTACATTGGAATAACTTTGTAAAAGTGGCATACCTATACATAACTTTGTATATGTGGCGTACCTATACTTGGTGAAATCCTTATGTTATTCCATTCTTATTATTACATTGGAATAACTTTTGTATCATGGTTTACCTATACTTGGTGACATTCTACATTATTACATTGGAACATCACATGCATGTGTTTTACAGGACTGGTTAAAATTTTATTATTACATTGGAACATCACATGCATGTGTGTTTTACAGGACTGGTTAAAATCTTTATCATTTTGTTGGAATATCTATCTGTGTGTTTTTGCAGGATCTGGTTCCATCTTTATTATTACATTGGAACATCACATGTCGGTGTGAATTTCACGACTTTGGTTAGATTATTATTATTATGTTGGAATAACTTTGTATACATCACAATCTGCGTGCGTGGTGATTTCTTTTGTTATTCCATTCTTTATTATACCCGGTTGGTTAAAACTTTGACTTATACTCCATGAAATTAGTAGAATATCCTTGATATTTGCGTTTCATCGATATCTTTTCATGGAAATATTCTTACGATCATTCTTGAATTTTCTACTCTCTAAAGCGATATCGTGTTGACAATTTGGGCGTTAATAATTCATGGATTAAATAATTCTTGAACTTGTTTTATTGAATTATTATGTCATTGTCATCATCCTCGTGTTATATTATGTTATCTTTGGCTTACGTGCATAGATGAACTTAGTATGATTATGACCGAGGATCATTCGGTATAATCATGACTTGATATAAATGATGTGACAAAAGTCCTCGGTGGCACATAATGCGATGATGGATAGTTTTTGGTATGATTATGACCGAGGGGTGATTCGGTATAGTCATGACCATTGATAATTTGATGAAAATCCTTGGCCGTAGTAATACGGGGATGATTAGATGTGGTGGTTTATTTATTAGTGAGTCTCGGTGATAAAAATTGATGAAAACCTTTTAAAACCTAAAAGATAGTAGACTTTATTCTCTCTTGACTCTTTTAATGGATTGCTTATTAAGCTATGATTAAAGCTGGTTATCTATTGTATTTTATCGGTTTAACTTTGTTGAAGGCTAATGATAATTTATTACTGCATTATCTTAGTCGTAATATTTCTTCTTTGGGCTAGTTGAGCTCACCTTTCTTTCTTTATTCTCTTGAGGAAATGAGAACATAAATTTGAGACGAGTCGGGGAGCAGTAAGTAATGGTCAGGAGGATAGCATTAGTAGTCCTGAGTTTGTATAATAATACGTGAAATAGTGTGATAATAGTTGTAATGAGGACTCCTTTTGAGTTTGTATAATATCTAGTAGACAATATTTGTATTCAAACCGTGAATACATGGTTTATGAATCGTATTGTACGTGAACAGTTATATTAGTAAGTTGTATTTGAATTTATATGTACCATTTGATAAAAGTGGCGACCCAAGATGGGTGGAAATATACATTTGAAAAAATAATATTCACTACCGAAATATCATTTGAAAACAGGATATAGGCTATGACTTGGACTTGCGGCACATATAGCAATACTCAAAGTATACTCAAAATACTCACAAGAATACGCTCGATAATATAGAGAAAAAAAACTTAGATTTACGGTGTGATTTTCAATTCTAACCTAAGCACTTATTTATAGGAAATTCTTAGAACACCAAAAGCAGAAAATTTAATAAATTAATAATATAATTATATTATTTTCTACACATGTCTAGAATCTGATTTCAGCCATCAAACACATGCCACTTCTAGAAAAAAAATAAAAAAACGTTTTTCTAATTTTAAATATTTTAAACTTTCAAAAATCAATTATTTGAACTTGAACTTCAATAATTCATAATAAATAGCCCTTTCATCAGAAAATTGAATCTCGCGAGTTTTTATAGGAAATTCAATTCTCTACAACTTTGCAGAAGAAAGTTTTTCCAAATTCCAATCAGAAATTGACCGAAATCCACAAGCAGGCGATTTTACTGGTATAATCAAATTTCGATTCGATAAATGGGGTCCGCATGAGCATGTTTAACATGTTTTAAACATTTATTGCAACAAAAATACTCTTCCTCCTCGTATACTCATATATCCCACATTCGTTGTAAAAAATATCATTAGTTAATATATTATTAAAATAATATATTTAAATGAATTATTTTATCGAAAAAGATAAAATATTAATTTTCAACAATTGTCATTTTAAAATTTTCTCCATCTATATCCACATAAAATCAATATTTTCCTCATCATATAAATCAATAATTAATTATTCACAAATAATATTACGAGAATCACAATATTGACAAACGAGGCGGTTCAGGAAAGAGGGGCTTTTAATAAGAATTTCTTCTACTTGGCGCCTTGCAATTAGGTGACCAAACCTCTCCTTGATGCAGAACTTTCTAGACATTACCAATAATGTTATCTAATAATATTATTAGGATAATATGAATTATTGCTTCGATAATGAAAGATCTTGTGTAATGACAATTATGAAACAACAATGAATATAAAATATCAACGCGACAATTATTAACTCGATAAAATCTTTGAGCGATAATTATCGTAACCATTATTGAGTAGTGTCTTCTACGTAAGAATCAATAATTGGTGCAATCTGGTGTACTTGTCAATAACGCGTATTAGTGTGTTTTAACCAAGGGTATTCCAATGATAATAGCGGTAATAACTCTGTAGATTATTTAAAAACAACTTATATTTGTCGTTTTCTTCATCCAAGCTTTTCAGTTATGGGGCACACATGGTTGCTTGTCGTCAATACGAATATTCCCCGAAGCAGTCTGAATATTCCACGACCAAACGAATATTCCAAACGATAATGAATATTTTATAACCACTTGCTTATTTTGAAATATTTGCGTATTTAACCCTTAACTATCCACATTAATCAAATCAACCCTTACTATTTCAAAATAATAAATAAAGGAAATTCCTTTTTATTTAAAAATTTGGGGTCTTACACTATCATTGCCATTTGCGAAGACGGCCGGCCCCTACGGAGAGAGTCCGCTTCGGTGCATTCCCCATCAATAGAAGTCACCAAATGAGAGGCTGGGGCTCTTTCACACTTACGCTCTCGATACCAACCGTGACGCCCCAAAAAAATAGGTATCGCCACCCATCTTGGGTCGCCACTTACATGTTACATAAATTCAAATACAACTTATTAATATAAGCATCGTAGGTATGCAATACGACATAAATCGTGAGTTTGAATACAAATATTGTCTACTAGATATTATACAAACTCAAAAGGAGTCCTCATTACAACTATTATCACACTATTTCACAGAATAGTGAGGACTACTAATGCTATCCTCTCGGACCATTACTTGCGTTCCCCCGACTCGTCTCCAAATATGTTTCTCATTTCGAAGAGAACGTTGAAAGAAAAGTGGTGAGCTCAATCTAGCCAAAGAAGAAATATTATGACTAAGATAATGCGAATAAATTATCATTAGCCTTCAATAAGTGTTAAAGCGATAAAATACAATAGACAACCGGTTTAAGCTCAAATTGAATAAGCAATCCATTAAAAGAGTCAAGTAGAGAATAAAGTCTACTATCTTTTAGGTTTTAAAAGGTTTTCATCAATTTTTATCATTTGAGACTCGACAATAAATAAACCACCACATCTAATCATCCTCGTACTCGCTTGGCCAAGGATTTTCATCAAATTATCAATGGTCGTGATTATCTAGAATCACCCCGGTCATAATCATACCAAAAACTATCCATCATCGCATTACATGTGCCAATCGAGGACTTTGTCACATCATTTATATCAAGTCATGATTATCTTAGAATGATCCACGGTCATGTAATCATACTAAGTTCATCTACGCACGTAAACCAAAGATAACATAATATAACATGAGGATGATGACAATGACATAATAATTCAATAAAACAAGTTCAAGAATTATTTAATCCATGAATTATTAACGCCCAAATTGTCAACATGATCATCGTTTAGTAGAGTAAAATTCAAGAATGATCAGAAGAATATTTCCATGAAAAGATACTGGATGAAATGCAAATATCAAGGATATTCTACTAATTTCATGGAGTATAGAAGTCAAAGTTTTAACCAACTAGGTATAATAAAGAATGGAATAACAAAAGAAATCACCACGCACGCAGATTGCAGTAGGTAAAAGTTATTCCAACAGAATAATAATAACGGAACCGTGTCGGTGAAATTCACAATCGCTAAGCTGGATGTTCCAATGAATAATAAAGATGGAACGAGATCCGGTGTAAAACACATGATAGGATATTCCAACAGAATGATAAAGATTTTAACCAGTCCGAAGTTAGGTGTAAAACACATGCATGGATGTTCCAATGTAATAATAATAAAAAGACGGAACCGAAGTCAGGTGTAAAACACATGCACGAAGATGTTCCAGCCAGAATAATAGAAGAATGTCACAAAGTATAGGGTAAATGGCGTATACAAAAGTTATTCCAATGTAATAAATAAGAATGGAATAATATAAGAATTTCACCAAGTATAGGGTACGCCACAGATACAAAGTCGTGTATAGGGTATGCCACTTTTTACAAAAGTTATTCCACAGAATAATAATGAATGGAATAACAGAGGTTTCTTCATGAATACAAACGAATAATATCCTTACTAGTAAAAGAACCTGAATATAAGAAGTAGTGAAGAAAGCGAGTAATACTCTTCTTCTTTCTATAATTTTCTCTCTATAGCTTCTCTCATAATTTCTCTCTAGAGTTTTAATGAATTCGTAAGAAAATAATGAAGGAATGAATTTTCTATTTATAGGAAAATGGAATGCATAAGAATTAATCCATGAACGGTCCTGGATTGATTTACTTTAATCGACGTATCCATATTTAAAGAAAATCTTTTAAATAAAATATAATATATTCTATTTATATAAAACATTTTACTATGCAAAAACACTATGCAATACTACGCAAAACACTACGCAAAAACACTATGCAACACTACGCATAATAAAATATAATATATTCTATTTATGTAATAACTTTAATAAAGATTCTATTTTATATAAAAGATGTTTCGTTTTATTACGTTAATAATACTGAATAAAACAAAACGTCATTATCGCTATAATAATTCATATTATTAATCGATAATAATGGAATCAAACTGAGTGACTTTCACATAAAGATCGATAATCAATACCGCGTGCTTACTTACGCAACCATTAACGTATTTATACTTTTACTACCGAAGTAGTTCAACAAGATCAACCAGAAAACTTCCGTTGTTATTTCAATAAAATATTTTTGTCGCTTTTTCAATCCGACAATAATTTTGTTAATGGGGTCCACCAATGATTGAGCCGTTATACGAATATTCCTCGCTAAACCTAATATTCTCCACCAATCGAATATAATATAACCACTGTGCATACTTTGCAAAATTTATAAATACTACCCACAACTATAATATTATCTCAAATTCACACCATAATATTAAAAAATTATTTTGACAAAATTTAAATCTTTATTGATAAAATCTGGGTCTCACAATTCAGTAGCATTAAATATCTCATACTTTTTTTTTATTCTAATTCTCTCCATACTTAATGACATTATTATGAGCAATTTTATCATTTCATTCATCTTGTTAATATACGTAAATTGATGACGCGACATTACACCATTTTATAATTAGTTTAAAATATTTTATAAAATTTCGATTATATTATAATTTAACAACAAAAGTTAAAAATAATTAAAAAATGATGCATCTATTTAAGAGGCTCTTTTTATTAGAAAAAATAACTAAATAATAATTAAGAAAAATATTACTTATCACTATCATTAACATCTAAATTTTCAAACAAAACATAATTGGAAAAAAACTATATGTAACTAATTATTAAATATCATCTTACTTACAACTATCATTAAATATTTCTTTTCCACAAAATAAAAAATGGTATTAAACTATTAGAACATAATTTACACATAATTATTTTCCATGTACTTGAGCATTTGAGCTCTTAGTTAATAGAGAAAACCAATTAAAAACTAGTAATTAAAAAGTAAATAACTCTTATCATGTTGTCTCTGTAAACTCACTATCTTCAACTTCAATTGAACTACAGTGGAAACAAAATAAAAGATCGATCACACCAAAGTGAAAAAAGATTAATAGTTCAAGGTAATAATTTATATTTAAGACTAATTTTTAATTACACATAAGTGTTTATTAGCTTTAGTCAGTGATGTCACATTATCAATTTATAATGTGACAAGTTTAATTGAACGAAAGTGAAAAAAATTAATAATTTAATGACATAATTAAAAAATTGAAAAATCGATCACTAAAGTAAAAAAAGTTAATAATTTAAAGTATTAATTTATAATTAAACCTTTCTTTCTGAAAGAATATCTCATACTCACTTTAGTTTCTTTGAATTCTCTCATTTCTCAAAATAAAATATTCCAAATGTTATTACTGTTTAATAAAATAACTTTGATAGGGGCGCGCGCATATATATACTCTATCTGTATTTTAATATATGTAAGTTATTTTAGAGAAATACTAGATACAAACTTCCGCGTTGCAGTGGGATTATTCAAAATTTTAATAATAAATATGTGCGTAGAATTAATAAATTAAAATATAATAAGAAAATAATATATTATTGTGCGATGATCAAATAGTATAATCGGATTAGAGATAAGTCAAAAAAAAAGAAGAAAAGAAGACCATAACACATTTAAAACGAATAAGTCTAAAAGAGTAAATTTGTACTAAATAAAGGCAATAATTAAAAAATAAATTTATACACGGGACTCGGGAGTGTGGATTAGAACCAAAACTCTACAGGTCATACAAATAAAATACCTCATGTCCTCATCATTTATATGCATACTTACATGTTTGTGTTTATTTATAATATTAATAAAACCAAAATATAGACTTAAAATGAAGATACTAAATAATCAAATTAAGAAATAAACTTAGTTCCTTACTGTTGATATAAGAAACGTGAATAGCTCTAATCTAAACACAAACTTTTCAATCAAAAACCCACCAAAATTTTCAATTAAACACGATTGACAACACAAATATCAGATCAATCAAATCAATTGCAAACATTATTCAAGATATATCGAACTAAATGCAAATGCAATAATCTCAAATTTTAGCACATAATATCTAAAAATTTAGAAAATAGGCAAACCAATGAAATAATTCCACTCGCTTCTGGGTTATGTTTCACACTCTTGCATATAGCTGTAACCTGTAAGTAATAACGTGTGTATATAATGGTTCTTCCATTGTGCGAAACGTGTGTATATAATGACATAAGTAGAAGAAAGACAGAGAGACAAAACGGAAAATAAGAGAAAAATTGACCGTGAAAGAAGAAGAAGAAGCCATGGTTTTTATTTGAGAATAAATAATTAGTCTGATTAATATACGTATTCAGTTAGGAAGTTTTATCCATATAAAATTGTGCTCATTAGTTGTTGAAGAGATTACGTTCTACTTGGTTTGTTATTATTTATCCATAATTTTAAAAAGGATATAATATAATTAAGATAATTGGTTTGTTATTATTTATCCATAATTTAAAAAAGGATAGGATATAATTAAGATAATTGGTTTGTTATTATTTTCCATAATTTAAAAAAGGATAGGATATAATTAAGATAATTGGTTTGTTATTATTTTCCATAATTTAAAAAAGGATATGATATAATTAAGATAATTGTGACATAATTAAAACTATTTAAGATGTATAAGTGTTGAATTTGTAGAAGGACATTTGTCAATATATGACGCCAGTATCTCGTGATTTAGTATATATAATAGATTTATATCTCTTAATATTTGACGTTTCATAATTTCAAACAAACATTAATTATCTAATTTTCAATATTACTCTTAGTATTAAATAAAACTTTAATTATCTCAATATTTTTTGTTCAATAATAACACTATTTTTTTTTAATATAATAACAATATATACAATTTATATTATATTTAATATCATAAATCATTTCTTAATACTTTGCATAACTTTAAAACGATTTATATTAAAGAATGAATTGAGTATATATTAAGAAACATGTTATATAAGTCATGTTTTAGTTAAAACTTAGTTAAGATTAGTTAACAAAATAACGTAATTTTATACTTTATTATAAGATTTTGGTTAAAATTAATTAACAAAACAACGTTTTACCCATTATGGTTAAATTTGTTATTTTAAAATTTTATTTAAAAATTATTAATTATAAATTTTATATAAAATTAAGTCATTTTGTTATATTTCATCCCTTGACTCGTCTTTGAGTTTTGAGGGATGAAATAGAATGAGAAGAGAAAGTACAGGAGGGAAAGGGATGAAAATGTATTATAATTTTTCCATTTTAAAAAGGAAGAGAAGTGATCAATTATTTATAATTTTTAAGAGAATAAATTATTTATTTTTTTATATCACCCATAACTTCTATCATTGTTTTAAGAAATTATCTCTTACTTCAACTTCTCATAAAATAGTAGTAATGAAATTTTACACAAAGTTTAATTATTACTCCCTCCTTTTTGTAATGATAGTCGTTTAAGAAAATGTTTTTCTTCCCGCAATATTTTGAGAAATTATCTACCACTTTCTTATTTTACCCTAAAATCTCATTAATACTATCACCCTAATTTCCAAGTTAAAGACTAATTGAGAGAGAGAGGAGTAATATTAGTGGGTGAAAATATATTTTTATAATAAATTTAATTATTTAATATAATTATTAAAGAGATTTTTTAATATGCGAAATCATGTTTACTTATAACGGAAAGAATAAAATAAATAATACTCCAACGGAGTAATATTTATAGAAAGTAAAAATATTATTATTACGGAAGCAAGGGGAGTACCTTTTAGTCAAGTTTAAGGCAGTCAGGATGAAGAGCTTATTAAATTTGGGCCAATCAAAGTTTTCCAGGTGAAAAAAGAAAGATAGAAATGGGCCCTCTTAAAGTCTTTCATGGTACAAAGACAGTACTCCTATATTCCCTCCCACGCGCCAAAACATGCAGCTGTGTCTAGCACGTGACCCCACTACGCGTGGGGAGAGGTCTCCCAGAACCGCCAACCTCGTCATTCTTCTGGGAGTAATTTATAACATAAACATAAAACATTAAAATTGATTTAGGAGTGAGGAAGTGATAAGAGAGAAAATAAACTAGGTCTAGGAGGCACACAAAAGGCACAAGCGGAATCGTGAATCAAAAGGATTTGATTTATCAAATCATGTATATATATATATATATATATGATTTTCACTACGCGTTACGGTATCGATAAAAGAAAAAAAAGAAAAAAAAGGGTAAGAATAGAGAGAGAAAGGAAGAAAGAGGAGAGAGAGGGAAAATGGGAAGATGGATTTGTAGAAAGGGAAAAACTGTTCGTTCGTTTGTTCTTAGTTTTTCTTTAAATCAACACTCTCATATATTTTTTCTTATTAATAATAATAATACTAACTATACGATTACATTTATTTATTATCGTGTTGGTATTCTTCTTCAAATCTCACCGCACATCTACATCACCACGCTCTTTGATATTATTCAAGATCATGTAGTGAGAGAAATAAACTGCTCTAGTCTTTTAGAGAGAGACAGAAATACCAAACTGCTGTTAATTTCTACTTTTCGTGAATACCCTAAATCAATTTCCTAACCCTAGACCTTTGTACTGGAACAAATGTTTCATCTTCGGCAATGGAGGCGGCTGCTACTTTGAATAGTTTGATCTGCTTTCCCTCTCTCTATATATAGATATATAGATATAAACCTAGGTTTTGGAGGAGAGAGTTGATCTTTAGCTATGGATGGTGAAGAAGATAAGCAGAAGGCACAGGAAGGAGAGGGAAAGGTGAAAAGGAAGATGAAGACTGCTTCTCAGTTGGACCTTCTTGAGAAAACATATGCTGGTAAGTTCAATTTTACATTTTCTTACATTTTAGTGCTAAATTTTTAGTTGGGTATTGCTGAAATTGATCGACTTGAGTTTTGGGTTTTTTTTGTTAGTGGAAACATATCCATCAGAGGCGTTGAGAGCAGAGCTGTCAGGAAAATTAGGGCTTTCGGATCGGCAGTTGCAGATGTGGTTTTGCCATAGGAGGTTAAAAGATAGGAAGCCCCCACCTGTGAAGCGGCCCCGAAAGGATGCTTTGCCCCCTACTGCAGTGGGGTCATCTGGAGGTGCTGGGATTGGGGATGAGCTGGGGGCAGTGGGTGAGGTTGGAAACGAGATTGCTTCTGGTTCGGGTTCTGGGTCAAGTCCATTTCGTCATGTGGATTTGCAGAAGAGAGTGGTTGTTCCGATGGTTGTAGCTGATATGCCAGCAATGAAGAGGTATTACGAGCCGCCCCAAGCAATATCTGAGCTTCGAGCTATTGCTTTTGTGGAGGCGCAGTTAGGGGAGTCATTGAGGGAAGATGGGCCTATTCTAGGAATGGAGTTTGATCCCTTGCCACCAGGAGCATTTGGCGCCCCCATTGGTATATCCGATTCTCCCGTTGAAGTTCTATCTGTCTATTATTTTTAATGTATTGAAATTTGTTAGCATTTTGTTTATGTAGGGGTTGCAAACGATCCGATCCGATCCGAATTTTGACGAAGTCGAATTGAACTCGAACACTAGTCGAACTCGAACATATTCATATAATTATACATAGAATCAATACACATCGCGAACATGCTCGAGTTTGCGAACATAGTAGAACATCATTACGTTTGCGAACATCTAAACGTTCATGAACACAAACTCGTTCGCGACCAACAAATGAATAAATTTGAACTTGATCAAGTTCACAAATATTTGAATAAACTCATTATATGTACTGTAGCAAAAATTAGGCCAAATATTGTAATCATTATTTATCCAAAACCAAAAATGATTGCTTAGAAGAAGTTAGAAGTTAGAAGCGAATAAGTTTGCACTTTTAATTATATAGTTGATAGTTGATGTAATATACAATAGGAATTTACAATGACTATTAGTGAAGTCTCAATACATTAATAACTTAATTTTTCTATTCTCTATCTCGATTTGGCAATTTTAATAACTCATGTAAATGTAAGCAATTATATTGTATCATTCTTTAATTAATGTCAAATTGTCATTGCATGATGATTAATGACTTTATTTATGTGATTTATGACATGGGTTATAATTTATTAAATTATTAGTGATGTAAATTGTAATAATCCAACCATCATTGTTAAATTTTTATGAAAATATTAAAATGATTTTAATTAAATTAGATGGGAAGAAGTACACATTATTATTTATTAATTATTTAATAAAAATGTTTACTTATAGTTTATTATTAAAAAAGAAAATTACTACAAATTTAACAATTATTTATAAAACAAACTTTAGAATTTAATATGAAATAACCAACTATTTGTATTTAGAATTTAAAAGCATTAAACATATAAGAAATACAATTTGAACTCGAGCATCATATGAGCTTCTCGCGAACCAACCCAAACTGTTAATGAACAAAGCCGAACCGAACTACATGGTTCGCGAACATATTCGATTGAGCAATCGAATGTGATACCATGTGCGAACTCGACATGTTAATCAAATCGAACCGAACTGAACATGTTTGCGAATAGTTCGGTTCGTTTGTAGGCCTACATATATAGTTCGAATTTTTTGAAAATGTAGAGAAGTATACGGTTGTAATTCTTCCTGTATGTAAGTTGGGAACATTTGGCTTTATCGTGAAAGTAGAGAACTAAAGTGTGCAGCCTTTGTTCTTGGCTTGTAAATTGGAAATTTATGGCTTGTGAAAGGTGGTTATTTCTATGCGGCCTTTGTGAGTTTGGAGGTGATGAGTTCTCTAACTTGTAATTTGATTTTCGGTTTAGGATATACCAGCTTCCATCAATGTTACTTGGATTGTGGTTAGATATGGTAAGTAAAAAAAGGGAAGTGAAAAAGTTACTTTTGAATTTTGATGCTGCGGGGTATAGTAGGGACATCTTTTTTTCGGAACGTTTAGTTAGTATAAAATAGGTTTATTTGGAAAGTGGTATGCCATTTATAATTTTTTTTAAAAGATGTAGTTAAAAAATTAAAATTAGTTGAGATATAGTTAAAACTGGTTGCGATATAGTTAGGAACTAGTTGAGTTTAAGCGTACAACATGCGTTGATGTGTATTTTTAAGGAGGCTACATCGTGTGGTCGCTAATTGGACACCCTCAAGGCACTCATTTGACTACACTAGTTAGCATTTTCTAAAATCTTCTTTTACATATTAGGGTTTCTAATAGTGTTTGAGATAAACTTATTTCATGATGAGATAGTTATGTTTATAAATATCCAAGATATTTTGGAGCATGATTCTATTTACAGCGATCCATAAATTAGAAAAGTACTTAATAGTTGTGAGATGAAGATTTTAAGAGTCTTGCTTCAGCTTGAATATTACGATTGCACCTGTAGGAAGAATTTTTTGAGTCATTAATTTTCAACCCCGACATCGCCTCAAAGCACAATAGAACACCTCTAAAAACCCTCAACGTGTGAGCATCCGTGTCACAAGTATTGCTTTCACCCACAAACAAAAATATGAGATGAAGACCACCGGATTCTCACTTATCCTGAACCCCTAAATCATAGAATACGGGAACATCCAGAGCTTTGGAGACCTCCCCTTCTTATTTCCAAGCGTACCTTAGTCCAACCTTCCATGGTCAAATACTTGTGCAACCTTTTCATTGCAATTTGATCAATTTTATTTACCATCTTGTACACTATTTCCAAACACGTATTTGCCATCATCGTACCACTTTGCCTGGTAATAAAGATGATTTGAAGGATTCACCAACTTTTAACCCTCAAATAAGTAGCAGACTCGAACTGTTTGATGATTAATAACTTTGGAACGGGAAAAAAATTATGTGCAGTATGTGCAAGAAAAAGACGGTGAGGGGGAGAGGGAGACAGTTTAATCATTTATTGCTTTGTTGATAGTTGCCTCAAGAAGTATAGGTGTATTTTGACATTCTTGCGCATTTTCCTTTTCTTTATCTGGACCAATTGTGCTTGCGTCAATTTTGTTTCCTGCTTTTTTTAATCTGTCTTCTCAATTTACTTTAATTTCTTTTTTAGTAGAACATTTCTTAAATTTACTTGAGTTTTTCGAATAAGTAACTAATAAGTTTTATTTCATCTTTTATTTTCACCACTTCAGCATGAGCCTAATAGTTTCATATGTAACAGTGACAACCGGGCAGCAGAAAACAGGTGGAAGGCCTTATGAGGCCAAACTATATGAACGCTACAATGCTAAGCCTATTAAGGTTTGAAGATTTCTTACGCATTATAAATTGGCATGGCCGTAATTTCTTCATTTAAACGGTTATATACCTATTTATGAGCAAGGATGAAGCCATTTTTTTTTCCTGGAGGCTCGAACATAACGCAACATGCTCAAAGGCCTAGAAAAAAAAATAATAAAAAATTGAAGGGCCAATTTTTTTTCTTAAAAAAAACCCAGGGTAGCCTGGGCCACCCCAGGCCCCTTAACGCCTCCGTCCTTGTTTATGAGTATCATTTTTTGGAAATTCTTGCATAAAAAATTTAGCAAAGAAAGAAGAAGAATAATGTCCTTCATAAAACTTCTGATATTGAGCTGCTACCACATGGTAACTGTATTTAGTTGCAGCAACTTTTTATGATTAAACATACTTGTTGATTTGACATAATCTTTCATTAGTTAGGTGTATGACATTGTTGGCTTACCCAAAAGAAAAATAAGGTTCGGTGTTTTAGGCTTGATAGGATGTGGGACTTAGAGAATGGAACATTGCGCTTGTATGGGATGATAAGCTGGGTATGTAAAAGTATAGTGGTGTGGAGTGCGGACATTGAATTATATGTTGTCTTTATCACATAGCGCTCACAAGATAGAGTTCACAGTGGTGGTGCAGTTATTAACTTGAGAAATTTTCGATAGTCAGACTCGATTATTAAAAGCTAAATGCCTCTATATCATGTTATTCTATTTATGATCTGATTTATGGTCAAGCCTTAAAAGTTCTGAATGACAGGAGAAAAGCTAAAAAGCAATGTTTAAGTCTCTATAAACTATGAAGGATAGGGATAGAGGAGATTGGAGGAGATGATTGTTTTTTATTATTCATTCTGTGTAAGTAGGAATAAAGCTTGTTAACCTGATATATCAGTAGTGACAGGAACTTTTCATGTAAGAGGTAGCATCGCCACTAATTGTTGCACAATCTATTATACTAAGTTAAACTTATAACCATAGTTCACGGCGCCACGACGAGTCATGACGGTAGCCGATTGCCTGAGGCCTAGGCGATAAGGCGACCGCCATGGCGTCCGTATGGCGACAAATTGTTTACAATGTGCAATTTATATATTATTTATTTTACTTAACAAATATATTGGCAATAAAATTTCATATACATTAAAACTCAAAACATAACACTATGGAATAACATTAAATGCATAATTATGTAAATACTTAGCAATAACAATTCAAAAAAAACACTTGATATTAAAAATTAGTAAAAGAAATGAAGAATTCAATAAACATCACATAGAAAATAAAGTTGCAACCTTGACAAATATGTAGTCCGATAAAGATGTGTTGAATCCGATTACTGATAAGTTTTTTAGGGTTTTATTACCTTTGTCCCTGGGTTTTTAATCGATGAGTTATGAGTTAATGGATCAGAATCGTAAAATAATTTGATTGGGCTAGAGTCATATAGGCGTAGCCAAGGTGTCGCCAAGGCGTCACAAAAGTCTCAAGGTGCATTTTTAGCGCTCCACCTCAAGGCGCCCATCACCGTATCAGTTTTTCATCGCCTGGACGCTTAGGCTTTTTAGGCGACCCTAAACAACTATGCTTATAACTACTCTTTTTCCTCTCTTGATTTCTTTTAATGCAAGATGCATATCATGTAATACTAATTCATGGAGTAATCTACTTTTGTTTGTGATTGACCCTTCACTTAACAATCCAACCGTATTGATGCAAAAATATGAGAAGCATTTTAATATTTGTATAATTTGGTGATGTGTGTAACCAACTTTATAGTTATGAGAAATAAACAAATTTTGGCCATTAGAAATATATACTTGTTACATGGTTATAGTAATATTGTACCTTAACCTCAAATATTATTGCACGTCTTTTGCATTTGTATGGTTGGATTGTCAATTGAAGGGCTAAAATTTAATTTTGGTGATCACTTACCTCCTTAATACCCTTTTACAAAATACTATTTTGTGTTAATGTTTTCATTTGTCTCTCACATCATGTGGTTACCCAATAATATATTTGTTTTTCTGTTTTTCAATAGTGTAAAATAAACGGAAACATGCGATTGAAAAATGGAAAGCAGAAAGTCAGAAACACAAAAGCAAAACAAGTTAACAAACAGGCTTGGATTTTTTGCTTTGTTTCCTGTTTGGACCAAGACTTTTATCTAGTCACTCAACTTGTGAATATGGCATGACAAAGCCGCAATTAATTTTTTCTAGCATGCTATTGTTTTTATTTGACATAATTTCTCAATGACATTGTTTGGCCAACATTATACGATTTTCTACTAGTTAACTACATTGGTGACTGGAAACTTTATCAATGTTTATGTACAGGGTATCACGAGGGATCTCCATGAGTACCAGTTTCTTCCAGAGCAGCCATCTGTTAGAAATGATACATATGAAAGAGCTGTGTCATCTCATTATTATGGTTCACCAACTCATGGTTCTAGTGCTCGGTCTCCACTATCAACAGGAAGGTTATTTACACATGGTAATGAGCAAGCACCTTCTGGATATGGTTTCCAGAGTACGTTGCCAAGTTTAAGTCTTTTTCCGCACCAAGGAAGGCAAGGACATCTCTTGCCATCAACCTCGGGAGATTATGACACTGTTCCACGGAAGAACTCTTTTCCGACCATTGGTGTGGATGCTCATTTTGTTGCTCACTCAGTTACTGGACCGGAAAGTCCATTTATACCATCTGACAGGCAGGTCACCCATGATGATGACATTTTGCGGATTGAGAGGAAGCGCAAGGTTTGTCAATTGCTTAATTCATTATTGACTTTTGTTTATATATATTTGTATCTCATTGTAAGCATGGAGAAGTTTTGAGGACTTCTTAGGTGTTCATTAATGTTTGCAGAGTGACGAGGTTAGAATAGCAAGGGAAGTTGAAGCCCATGAGAAAAGGATTCGTAAAGAGCTTGAGAAGCAAGATATATTGAGGCGAAAGGTCTTGATTTCATAAATTTAACATTTTTAAGTTGATGTAATTGGTTGTAAACTGATTTTCTTGAGATTGTATCTTAAGAGAGAAGAACAAATTAGGAAAGAAATGGAGAGGCAGGACCGTGAAAGGCGGAAGGAAGAAGAAAGGCTGTTGCGTGAAAAGCAACGTGAAGAGGAGAGATACCAGAGGGAACAAAGGCGTGAATTGGAACGAAGGGAGAAGTTTTTACAGAAAGAATCTATTAGAGTAAGTGCTAGAGCGTACTGTTGTAAAATATTTGCACTTGTCTTTGTTTTTTATATTTTTTATTTTTGATAAGTTGTGTTGGTGTTTTTAAATAACCAAGCATCATTGCTTTATACTTTTATATAACCAAGGATCATTCCTTGTAATTTCTCAGGCTGAGAAGTTGAGGCTAAAAAAGAAGAAATGCGAGAGAGAAGGAAGCTGCGAGGCTTAAAGCAGCTAATGAAAGGGCTACTGCTCGAAAAATTGCTAAAGAATCAATGGAATTAATTGATGATGAACGTGTAGAACTCCTGGAGATAGCGGCCTCTAGAAAGGGATTGCCCTCAATTTTGTCTCTTGATAGTGAAACTTTGCAAAATCTTGAGTTATTTAGAGGTAATTACTTTGACACATCATATGCTACCAAGTTAATCTTCTATCTTCTCAGCCTCTTTGTTTTTACTTCAAATTGAATGCATGATTTAATCTTTAAATTGTTTTCTTCCATTAGAAGTAAAAATGAATGCTTTAGCTTTAGAGCTTTTCTTACATCCAATTGTTGTTTTGCAGTTCCATTTTCTTCTTAAACTATCTCCTCTTAGTTTGAAATTAAAACAAGTCTCTTTCTTCCTCAAGGGTGATACTCTTGGCTTCCATAAATTTCACGTGATGTGAGATCCTTTCCTTCATCGTGTTATGTGGTTTTGAATTTTGATTCGAGCACATATGTAGATATATACCAGCACAGGAGTTCTGTAGTGTTCCCTTTTCATTTCTTTTTACTCCGTCTGTCCCAATTTAGTTGGTACACAAGCTCAACGAAGTACCAAAAACTCGCATTAAAATACATTATATTTTAAACATATTTGTAATATATTTGAAAATATAACATTAAAATATATTAGAAACTTATACTCAAATTCAGCATGTCATACTCCGTGCCACTCGTACCACAAAACTGTAGCAACTAAAGTGGGATAGAGGTGGTAGTGTTTATATTTGTATTATTTCCCTTTTGTGGATAGAAGTGATGGTTGACCCCCCATATTGGATGAAGATTTTTTTACTAAGTAAATTTTGATTGGGTTGTGAGAGATGATGTTAATAGGGTTTATATATATATATATATATATATATATATATATATATATATATATATATTGGAAGCCATCTAGATCTGCCTGAAAGTATAAATAAAATGATGATTCATATCGTCATTCTTTAAATGTTTATTAGCTGTTGTATTGTTACAGATAATAGTTTTTCTTGATTCTGTTAACATTCTTTGAGGCATGTACCCTGTGTTAAATGCTGATACAAATTAAATAGGTTGTTCCATATATCAATAAATGATGTCCTGCAATTTTAAATCCCTACCATATTAATATGGTTTAGGAAATACTATACAAAGTTCAATAGTATAATTAAGTACTTATTGTTTGCTAAAACATTTTTGCTTGAATGCTTTAAGTGGTTGTTTGTCTGTGAGATACTAGAATGCTGATGTTTTATGACAGTGTTTTAAAGATACATATCGATCTTTTTGTCAATTGATGGAGATCTGGGGAGTTTTCTAATGATGAATTGTTGTAACATGAAATGTTGAAATGATATGTGGGTTTCACACCCCCCCCCAAAAAAAAAAAAAAAAAAAATCACCCCCACACCCCAAAGGAAAAAAGGAGGGGAGGGGGGGGGGGGGGGGGGAGCTTGTTGGAGGTTATTTGCACCAATCTAATGTTAGAATAATTTATGCCTTTGACTGATAGCAAATATTTTACTGTGTATTTTAATAAATCTTAAGAATTAAGATTTGTTTCAATTTTTTTTTATTTTATGTTTTAAGCTGAATTTGAGGCGACATACTTAACTATTGGAGGTGGTTCATTTGAGAATTTTTATAAGTTTTCTGCCACTATCTATTTTTATACACTTCTGCTTACGCTTTATTTCCTTTTTGGTGTTGTATATTCATCTTAGCAGCTAACACATTTTCATTGGTTAGATATGCTCACTGAATTCCCACCCAAATCTGTGTGTTTGAAAAGGCCATTTACAATTCGACCCTGGACTGATTCCGAAGAGAACATCGGCAATCTTTTTATGGTAAATATACTGAAATCTTTTTCTCTCGCCTTCGCTCTGTCTTTCATTATCTCCCTATCTGTACTAATCTATTTTCTCCCTTGTAACATAGGTTGCAAGCATAATAAACTATTGTTATTAAGATATGTTGTGATTTAGATTGCAACACAAATATTAGAGTTATGGTTTTCGTTTGTTCTTTTTTTCTTATTTGAAAGAAAATTCCAATCTGCATACGAGAAATTAATATTTTTAAGGAAAAGTTTGTGGAGACTATTATATTTTGATGATCTTGAAATATTTATATTCTCGTCATCGCCAACTGGCTTATAGCAAGCTTTAGTATTTTTTGACGATCTTGAAATATTTATTTTCTCGTCACACAGATTTACTATGTATGCATAAAATTGAACTCGACTATGTTTACAATGTTGTCATAGTTCGTTATGCTTACAATTCCTCAATTCTTCGTATTTTTTTCTTAATTTCATTCACATATTATACATGAGCAGAAAGGCTTATAGAATCTCTCAACTATGTAAGATATATATGTATATTACACTTGTCATAAGAGGCAGGTTCTATATGTAATGTTGTAATCCTTTTAATGGAGTTTACACAAATGCATAGGTCTGGAGATTTCTGATTACTTTTTTATGGATGTTCTTTGTATTTGGCCGTTCACTATGGATGAGTTTGTCCAAGCTCTTCATGATTATGTAAGCTCGTGAGATTCTCTTGGAGTCTATATTTATATTAAACTCTTTGTTCTTTCATGACATTTATCTTGTGATCATTGCTTCTAACAATTTTCAGGATCCAAGGTTGTTGGGTGAGATACATGTAGCACTTCTCAGATCCATTATTAAAGATATTGAAGATGTTGCAAGGACACCCTCCTCCGGAGTGGGAACAAATCAAAATAGTGCTGCAAATCCAGGAGGTGGACATCCACAGATTGTTGAAGGGGTAAGCTCTAATCTGTGGTTGATCTGTTTTTGGTTTCCTCTTCTGTATTTTATAATTGGCTTCTTTCTATGTTTTGAAGTATTTAATATTTTATCTTGTATCAGGCATATACCTGGGGTTTTGATATTCGCAGCTGGCAGTGCCACTTAAATCCATTGACATGGCCAGAAGTATTGCGGCAATTTGCTCTTTCAGCAGGATTTGGGCCAAAATTGAAGAAGAAGAGTGTTGAACAAACATATTTTCATGATGAAAATGAGGTGCGATCACTCTATCTTTAATACATCCTTCAACCATGATATAGTTAGTTGAGCATTCTATGCTTGCTCTGCACCATGATAAAATTGAGAATCTTTCTCCTACTTTTAAGTTATTTGTTGCATGAGTGCCATGGCTCTTTCTTTGTCCAACTTTAAATTTTGACTGGTTTAATATAATTTGTTATTCCTCCTATGATTAAATGACGCGTTTAGGGAAATTATTCTATAGAATCGTTTTGGAATTTCTATCAATATTCTATTTTTTTAATTTACCCTCTATTTAATATTTGTAAATGCAATTGTGGAGAGAGAAATAATTAATTAGGGACACAAAAGACATTTTGTATTATTTCTTTTGTGCTTAACTAAAATGTCATTTAATGAATAGTTATTAATTCTTAGAGAGACACATATATATCCCACTGTTTGGAAGCATATTAGGTTCCACCCCGAGTGGTTGCTGTAGCACAGCCATACAGATTGACTGTTCAGTATCCAATATATATTATTTTTTGTGCATCAACGTTGGTAGATCAGATCATTACGGATAAATATGAACTAAGCAGCTGATCATGCTTTATGGTTTTTGTGCTTGCTGATCTTTATGTCTATTTTAAGAGAATATATTTGACATAAGTTAGCAAACTTGAGTTTGGATTGTTAACAGGTTTTAGAGATCAATAATTGATTGGGAAAGATTAGGTGTTTATAAGTTTTCATTTCCCTGTATAGCTCTAGAGAGCTTGCCATTGGCGACCAAGTAGTCCATATATTTGAATGAAAAGGAAAATATTTTAATACGGTTAATCTACAAATAATACCTTGTTTATTTTATATAAAATAAAATTCATCAAGAAACCCATCATGTCTGTAGTTGTTTTTCACATAGCTTCTTATAACATATAGATTAATTTAGCTGAGTTTGCGTGCAGGGTAATGATGGTGAGAATGTCATTTCAAATTTACGAAATGGAGCTGCCGCTGAAAATGCTCTTGCCATTATGCAAGAAAGGGGTTTTTCTAATCCACGGAGATCTAGGCATCGTTTGACACCTGGAACGGTCAAATTTGCTGCATTTCATGTTCTTTCACTTGAGGGCAGCATGGGCCTTACAATATTAGATGTTGCAGACAAGATTCAAGTAAGTCTAGATTGGTGATCATAAGAATTTGTTTATTTTGATAATGTTAAATTGTTACCCAATTAGTGTACTTTCTATTTTAGAAATCTGGTCTCCGAGACCTCACAACAAGCAAGACACCAGAAGCGCCGATTGCTGCTGCTTTGTCAAGGATTCAAAGCTTTTCGAGAGAACAGCTCCATCAACATATTGTGTACGTGCCCCTTACAGGAAAGATCCTGCCGATGCTGAGGCACTACTTTCTGCAGCCAGGGAAAAAATTCAGGTATATAAAAACGGAATTTTGGATGGAGAAGAAGCCGAGGATGTTGAAAGAGACGAAGTTGAAAGAGATTTAGATTCTGAAAGTGATGTTGCCGAGGATCTCGAGGTTGATGATATAGGTATTGAATCAAAACCAAGCAAAGAAGCTCTTATTTCATGTAAAGCAAACAGTTTCCAGTTAAAACTCTCTTCAGGAAATGGAAAAGAAGTTTTGAATGAGGAGGTTATGGAACCTGCACAAGATCCAGTTGGGAGCGTTGGCAGTTGTTTGATTTCAATGCAATCAGACGATTTGAAAGATGTAAAGGGTATTGGTGCTTCTCTTGATAAATCTGTTGATGATGCTGGGATTCACGAGGCAGCTGTTCCTTATCAGGAAGACACCGTGATTGATGAGAGCCACCCTGGTGAACCATGGGTTCAAGGACTAATGGAAGGAGAGTACTCTGTTCTGAGTGTTGAAGAGCGTCTTAATGCCCTTGTTGCCTTAATTGGTGTGGCAAATGAAGGAAACTCAATTCGCATCGTTCTAGAGGTATTTTTTTTGAGGACTTGATGAAATGAACATATTATCTTATCTTTTCCTTGGTTCTATTATCTGAGACGAAAGAGTGTTACAGGACCGCTTGGAAGCTGCAAATGTATTGAAGAAGCAAATATGGGCCGAGGCACAAGTTGATAAACGCCGTATGAAGGAGGATTATGTCATGAAGATACAATATTCATCTTTTATTGGTAGCAGGGCTGAACAAAACATTTCCATTGGCGCTGTAGATGGAAGACAAAGTCCATTATTTGCTAATGATGACAAAAATGATTTCAAATCAATAAATCCTGTGTCCAATCATGATCACCTGGGTGATCCGCAGATTGGTCAAAATCATCCTAATAGTATACCTGCTGATAGGACATTGTCAATGCAAGAGTACTCTGTTGGCCCAGATAATATTCCACTTCAGCAAGCTGGATATGCTGCAGAAAAGTCAAGGTCACAGTTAAAAGCTTTCATTGGCCACAAGGCAGAGGAAATGTATGTATACAGGTCTTTGCCTCTTGGGCAAGACCGCAGACGTAACCGATACTGGCAGTTTATAACATCTGCCTCTCGAAATGATCCTGGGTCCGTAGGATCTTTGTTCAGCTTCTGCGCGATGATCGTTGGAGGCTAATTGATTCTGAAAAGGTAGTATACTCGGTAACAGGCATTTACATAGTTTAAATTCATATGTATATGAATATTGTCTAGATTGAATAGTATGCTATTGCCACCTACCTACTTGATTGCTTGTAAGAAGGCAATTTGTTCTTAATATTGTTTTGTCCATATATGTTCTGTAATTGTTTTATTATCAAAGTGGGTACAGTGGGGAGCATAGAACCTAACCTCAAACCCTACACGGAAACAAGTCCAGGCATAATTCAGATAATACCTCCACTGTGGTTACCAAATAATTCCTCCATTGAGGCTCAAAAGCTTGACCCACTTCCATGTACAGCAGAGTTTGATACCACTTGAGCTAGAGCTCGTTAAAGATGTTCTATAACCTTGGTGAAATGCATCCTTTTCAGTCCGATATGTTTATGATTTTCCTAGTGACTAAAAGTTTTAACTAGGTAAAAGTTTTAACTAGGTAAACTTTTTTATTTACAGGGCTGCAAAGAGTAGGGAATTTGTTCTTGTGGCGGATAAATTCTTAGTATGCTGTTTTTTGAGGATGAAATATATGATACTCCCTCTGTCCCATATTATCTGCTGTTTTAGCAAAAAAATTTGTCCCACAATATCAGGGCTTCAAAGATTTAATGAATTTTTTCTTTATTTTCCAAGTTTGCCCCTTTACCCTAATTGTTGATAGTCATTACTCTCATCCTCTTCATATATATGCACTCATACTTTCTCTGCTGCAGACTATTTGTCTATTTAATGCACTCGTACTTTCTCTCTTTTCCTCTCTCCACAAATATATGCACTCATACTTTCTCTCTCTGCAGACTTTTTGTCTATTTAATGCACTCATACTTTCTCTCTCTTCCCTCTCTACAGACTATTTCATGCACTCTTTTTTAAACACTTTTTTCATATTTCCACCAATAAGGGTATTTTAGTATTTTTATCACACATATTGGTATCTATGTGGAACTCTAAAACAACAGATAATTTGGGACGGAGGGAGTACATTCTTAAAACACTGGCATTTAGTTCACGTCTTTTCATCGTATATAAAATCATGTAAATCATCATTGATTTAACCATATAATTTATATTTGCATACAGGGTTTCGATGCTCTGTTGGCTTCTTTAGATGTTCGTGGAGTGAGAGAGTCGCAGTTGCTCTCAATGTTGCAAATTATTGAAATGTCTTTTAGGGAAACTGTTAAAAAAAATTCATATACTGGCAGTCGTGGAAAACTTGAAGATATTATCAAGAGAGAGGTTTCAGACGTGGATACTAACTACGGTGCCAGTGTAGATAGTGTCTGTGTTTCAAATTTTGACATGCCAGAATCTTCATCTTCTTTTAAGATTGGATTGGGAAGGAATGGAACAGAGCAAAAAGATGCCCTCAAGCGATATCGAGATTTTGAAAAATGGATGTGGGAAGAATGTTTTAACTCTTTGGTATTGCGTGCCATGAAACACGGGAATAGAACCCGAGCTTTGTACTTTGTTGAGGATAACCAGTGTCCTTGTCATAGAACCTCTGATGCTTCTATGCCGAATCTGAATTTTTCTGAACATGTCGCTCAATGCAAAGAGAAATTAAAGAGGGAAACTGACTGCAGTTCACAGAATATGGACTCATCCCCTCCCCTGAGAATAAGATTACTTCAGGCACAATTATCACTAGTTGAGGTAGGAATTCGAATTTCAACTTCGATTTAAATTTGGATCCCAATTTTCTTGGATGAGTACTTTTGTCTATATGATAATCAATTATGGAAATAATTTAAGGTTTGTATATTATCCTTTTATATAGAGCGGTATTAAAACGTCTATAGACAAGCTAACAAAATAGATCTTTAGATTCTAGGAACGTGGTTTAGGAAAATATGACTTTCAAACTGAGTAAGTTCTCTTTTTAGGGACTGAAAATTTGGGACAGATGAAGTACTTTGTCTTGTTAGCCACTATCATCCTTTTGAATTTATACAACTATATTTTATCTCTATCAAAATGTAATTTTGCCTTCTTCTCTTTGTGGTGGGTATATTTTGGCATGATAGGCTTCCATTCCAGTTGAAGCTCTACAACCTGTTTGGTCAGCTGACTATAGAAAATCTTGGGGAATGAAGCTGCAAACTGCAACATCAGCTGAAGATCTTCTCCAGGTCTCTCTCTCTCCTGTCTTCTATATTTCTTTTCTTCCAGGTCCTATCATTCTTGCTTATCGGTTATATCTAAACTTGAGCTCTTAACAGAGTTTGCATGCTTGTTGATTGTAAAGATGGAGTTAGTTCTTAGAAATAATTTTTTTGACTAGTGCTGATTTTACTAGTTTTCTGAAATTAAATTACTTTCACAAGTATTATTTATTTGATCGTCATGAGATTGGGTGGATTCTGGTTGGTGAAGGAAACATGTGCTATAATCTTGGTGAATAGTATGCGTACTTTGGTGCAGAGTTGCCTATAGTTGTCATGGCGCCAAGGCGGGATGTGGCGGTAGTTGACTGTCAGAACGCCTAGGTGATAAGGCTCCCGCCATGGCGTCCGTATGGCGACAAGTCGTTAATAATGTGCAATTTATACATGATTTGTTTTATTTCAAAAGTATATTACACAATAAAATTTTATATATTCTAAAACCCAAAACATAATAACGAACAATATCTACTATGTTTCTGGTCATAGCTCAAACAAAGTCATCAACTATGAAGTCATTACCGTCTCCCACACGAGCATTCCTCATTCAAAGGAGTATGGTCATGGGTTGAGTCACTTGGGTAATTGGAAAAGTCCATGGGTTATGATGAGTCGTGGTAAAAAATGGCCCGCTACCAATGTGTGAGCCTTGGCTGCTCGGCGTCCAAGGCGTTGCCTTACCCTTCTCCAACGCCAGGATGCCTAATCGTCGCCTAGACGACGCCATGGCGACTATGGAGTTGCCAAATACTCTCATAGACCTAGCGTATTGGTACTTGGCTTCTTGCGTACCCAAACATGATACTTGTACGTATCAGTACTCTAAGTTTAGCATACTGATTTTTTTAAAATTATAATTGCACAAATATCAATATTATAACTTAGTATGGAATACATAGTTGTCATGGTGTCACCTAAAGCGATGGAGAGGCGGGTCGGAAAGTCGATTGAGGTGGAGTCGCTAACGCGACGTCTTAACTCTAGCCCAATCAAAATGTTTTACGGTTCTGATCCATGGTTAATGACCCATCAATTAAAAACCCATGATTCATCAATTAAAACCAAAAAAATTAAAAATAATTGCGATTCACAAACACTTGTAATTTGGGCCGAGACTCGATTCACGACTTCTTTGGAGTGGATCGTGACTTCTTCGAACTATTGCAGCTCCGACGACTCCATCTCAGCCTTATTGCAACTCAACCACCATCATAGTCCATCGGAACCCAGCGACTCAGTCGACCCATAGCTGGAGACGACTGTTCGAGAACCCAACAATCGAGTCGACCTAGCCTTAAATCTCTCTGACTCTATTTTAGCTACTTAGCCTGAACCTTCTCAGTTCTCTCACAACTATTCTTCCTCGCTTTGCTTTGCTTTCTTTCTCTCATTTTTTGCTTTCTCTGTTTCTCCGTCTCAGTTCTTGCTTTCTCTCTTTCTCTGTTCTTGTTTTCTCTGCTTCAAGAGCTATAACTTTACTTTGCTGATTGTATATTTGCTTGCTTTGCTTATGCTTTGATTTATATAGACTGGTGGGGGCTTAATAATTATACATGGGAGTCCCTTTTATATATTTGTGGTGGACAGATGGGGGCTTAATAATTATACTTGGGATCGAGTCAGATGCTTCCAGCCTTCCACTAGATTTGTGGTGGACAGGTGGGGACTTAATAAAATAGGTTGCTTTGCTTTGCTGATTTTATCCTTACCCATACATAAAGCATAATTAAATATATAGAGAACAATTAACCACTTTTAGTACATTTAATGTGTTTTGTGAATTGTGATTATACTTTAAAGTGTAAACAATACAAAATTATGTTAGAGGTGATTCGACTTTTTAATAAGTTATATTTATTGTTTACTATTTTTAGTACAATTTACAAAGTGTAAACACTATCTATCAAGTGTTGAGTGTGAATGGTTACTACTTCTTATTCTAAAAATAAAAATGTCAACTGTCTCTTTTATTTTTTGTTTGATTGTATTTTGTAGAAAATAGAAAACAAAATGGCAGAAAGTTCGGGAGTCGATGGCAGGTTTGAAATATGGGTATTGACCGGATATAAGTAACAAGGATATAGTGCAATGTATCTTTTGTGGGAAGTAATATCGTTCGGGAATCAACATCTAGCAGAAAATTATGGAGATGTTGCAAAGTGCCCTAAAACAAAAACAAAAATTATGAGGGAGATGCTAGTGGCTTTGAATAGCAGAAAAAGGAACAAATCAGTTGAGTTAGATGATGATGATGTAGTAGTAGAAATGCAAGAATAATTATCTGCTCGTCCAATGACTTCCAATGCTTTTTCTAACACTATCCCAAGTTCTGGAACACTTCTAAAAGGAAGAAAATTGTTTTTCAATTCCAAAAGCCACAACCAAAAGCTCCAACAAAGATGGTTGACGCACTTCTAAGGAAGAGTCCCGAAGAAGTTGTAGAGGAGAGGCATAACAAGCGTTTCAGCCAAACGAGTATTGAAAATCGTTTAAAGACACCAGAGGAAGAGGAGAGAGTATATGCGCATTGCCAACTTTTTCTATGAGTGGCATACCATTTAATGTTGCAAATGTAAAGAGCTTTGAGGTAATGATCGAGTCCATAGGTAATATGGGTCGGGTTTAAAGCTTCTGATGTATCATGAGTTGAGGTTTCTTTTACTTGAGAAAGCAAAGACGAAAACCGAGGAGTTAAAGGTAAAACATGGAGTTTCTTGGAAACAATATGGTTGCACACTCATGTCGGATGGTTGGACAGGGGAATAAACTTGCGGAATTTCCTTGTTAATAGTCCGGAAGGACTTACTTCATAGGTTCTGTTGATGCCTCCAGTCAATTGCAAGATGCTACAATGTTGGCAAATCTACTTGATAGTAAGATTGAGGAAATTGACACCTTGCGATGCTCATTGCCTAGACCTTATGCTAGAGGACATAGGCAAGTTGATGCAATTTCAACCCATAATCACAAATGCCAAAAGAATCACAACATTCATTTACAAGTATGGCCGTCTTCTTGATGCAATGAGGGAAAAAACAAATGGGATGGATTGTGAGACCCGCAATTACTAGATTTGCTACAACTTTCCTTACCTTGTAGAGTTTGTACAAGCTTAGAGATGCTTTGAGACATTTGTTCATAAGCAAGGATTGAACAAAATCTAAGTTGTCAGCTACCGAAGCGGGTAAGAAAGTATGAAATAGTGTTATTTCAACAACATTTTGGCATCATGTCGATGATTGCATTAGGGTGTCGCAACCACTTTTTATAGTCTTGAGAATTGTTGATGGTGATGAGAAGCTTGCTATGTCCGAAGTTTTCGCTACGATGGAATGTGCGAAGAAAAATCAAAGATGCCTTTGGTAACGAACAAAGACTGTGCAAGTATGATTGACATTGTTGAGTGGCGATGAGAAAGTCAATTGGAGCAAAAATTATACGGGGTTGCATTGTTTCTCAATCCGGGCAAGTACTTTGATATCAAACAGAAACATCCGATGTTAGTTGGTATTCTACGGGAAGACTTCAATGACATTCTCGCAAAGATGGTGCCTAAGCTAGATTTGCTAGATAGGATAAACAATCTAGTCAATAACTATTATACTTCTCGAGATACTTTTGCAAGAGAAATGGCGATTAAGGAACGAAAATTAAAGAATCCTTGTAAGTATATTAAAATATATATAAAGATATAAAAGCTAAATTATAATTATATACATTTTTCATTTTCTCCTTTAAAAATATTTATGTTTCTTTTATATGTTTGATTGGTGGAATGCTTTTGGAGGGGCGGGCTATTGAGCTATCCTCGTTTGCAAAAAGAATTTTAGGCCTTTGTTGTTCTTCTTCCAGTTGTGAGCGCAATTGGAGTACATTTGAGTTTGTAAATACTTGCTATTGTTGGTTCAAAAGTAACAAGTCATTCACTACTAATACTAACTATTTTTTATATAATTAAAATTTTATCAGTAATATTATTATTTTTTGTTTTATTTATTTTAGATTCATACGAAGAAGTGGAATAGATTGGAGCTCAAACGATTGAGTGACTTGGTGTATGTCCAATTTTCGATCGTCTCAAGGTTCCAAATCCAAAAAGAGGCATGCACTTGAATTTTTTTTGATCAATTAGCCATTGATGACCTTTGAATGGGGTAATAAATGGATTAATAATGAGGTTGATGTTGTTCATTCCGGGGAGGATTTTATATGGAATGATGTGGATCGAGCAACTAACGCATCTAACACTTTTGAGAGTCGCAATTCTTCAAGGAGGGCTCGTGCTAATACTAGTGATAATCTTATGATGTACTCTCGACGTGGTGGTGGTTCAACTTCAAAGGAATCAAGGTTGATGGTTTCCGACTCCGTTGATGAAGTTGATGAAGAAAGAATTTCAAATGATGATGAAGACGTGGAGGATGATTTTGGAGAAAGACCACATATGCCTTTGAATGAGAGTAGTTCTCGTGGAGATTAAGATTACCTTTTTCTTGATGAGTTTGCTTGAACGATGTTTAGACTAGTATAGAGAGACTAGACATTATTTTGACTTGCGATGTGGTGTTTTATTAGATATTAGACTAGTAATATGTGATGGTTGGTTGCAACTTTATTTTCTATGGGATGTTTGTTGAATTTTTCGACTAGTTTTTAATATCAAGTGTTTTATTTTTGGATTGTTATTACTAAGTATTTACATAATTGTGTTTTTAATGTTATTCTATTGTGTTATGTTTTGGGTTTTAATGTATATGAAATTTTATTGCCAATATACTTGTTAAGTAAAATAAATAATATTTAAATTGCACGTAATAAACGACTTGTCGCCACACTGACGCCATGACGATCACCTTGTCGCCTAAGCGTTGTGGCAATCGGCTACCGCCATGACTCGTCGTGGCATCGCGACTACTATGATTGAATGCTCAAACATTACATTTGTAATAAAAACAATCAATATTTGTTGATTCAACTAAAAATCTTCTATAAAACCTAGGTTTATTACATTTAGATTCTAAGAGAATTCCTAACGATAAAAACTTATATAAAGATACCCTAGCATATACCGTTTTAGCTATGTAGCATACCCGTATTCGTATTGCGTACCAAAACGTATCATATTTCAAGTAACTTGCTTTGGTGATTTCGAATTGTTCTTACCGTTTTGATATTTTTCTTAATCATGCTGTTTTTTGTTCTCCCCGGGGTATAATTATTATCAATGCTTCGATCCCCACTTCACCTTTTTCAAAAATTTATTCCTTCCAAAGGTGGAAGGGAGAACAAATGAAGGTTTTTTTTTTTTGGATTGGGGACTGCTACCAATTTGGGTTAGGTAATTGGCGTATCTGAATATATTATAGACAGATTGGGTTAATTAATCCTCCCGCTCTCAGGATTCATTAAAATATACAATTTGAGATATATTGAGTGATTACGGATGTCGACATCTATTCAATCAAAAAATTTATTCTGATATAATGGTTTACTTTGTTATAAATTATAATAGAAGCTCTGTTTTGTTATAAAAGTTTCTGTTTTATGAAAGTCATTATTATTTTTCAGTTAGACATCACAAAAATAATTTTTGAGGTATTTAATATGAATTTCTTCAGTATTACCTGCTGTCCATT
This sequence comes from Panax quinquefolius, assembly GCA_020205615.1. NCBI lineage: Eukaryota > Viridiplantae > Streptophyta > Magnoliopsida > Apiales > Araliaceae > Panax > Panax quinquefolius. Next base: position 5,473,395 of record CM035171.1, read on the forward strand.
TTCTTATTATTTTTGTTCTGATATTAGTTTGTCATTTAAATATTGTATCAATAAATTCCTTACTAGTATACCTCATGTTAATATTCCGAAGAGATTATATTGACACTATCTTACCCTTTTTATGTATGAGGGGTTTCTTTTTGCTTCTGAATGTATTATACTTGGTTTCTAGGATCTCTTCCTTCTCTTTTTCTTGCACTAGTATTTGGTTTCTGATTCCACACTTCCCTTACTCAGATTCTGACTTTGTTGGAGGGTGGCATAAAGAGGGACTTTTTGTTGTCAGATTATGAAACTACAAGTGCATTGTTGGTGTCTTTTGACTCAACAGGATGTAAGGCTAATAGTTCTCCCATTCCTGAAGTGGTTTCTGTGCTTCCATGGTTACCTCGAACAACATCTTCAGTAGCACTAAGGCTCCTGGAACTTGATTCTGCCATTTGTTACTTGTTGAGCCAGAAAGAGGATTCTCAAAGGGAAAATGGGGCTTCGGATTTCATGGTAAGCACTCTCTTTCTATGTTAGAAAGTGATGCTGTGTTCTTGATAGTAGGCACATAAATTGATGAAATGTATGTACTCACCCTGTCCCAATTTCGTTGCCTCAATGGGGATTTTTACATTTTAAGAAACCAAGGGAAATGGTGTAAAGATGATCATTTTTCAAATTTTACGCTTAGCGGACCCATAACCATTTCTATTATTGAACAAGTAAAAGTTCATATGTTTTTAGGTGAGTCGATGTAATCTTTTGCAGATCTAAGTCTAAAATTCATAGATGAAATGGTAAATTTTATCAGTTGGGACATGAGAATATCATAATTAAAATGGGATGGAGAGAGTATATGTATATGCTTTTCCTGATGGAGATTACGTTATGCACTATCCACCTTTAAAGTAGTACTAAATTAGATTTATACAATTTTTCTGAATAACCATATTTAGAATTTTAAAGATTACATGCAGAAGTGAATAATTCCAAGTATTTTAGACTTTATATTTGGGTTTAATTGTTCTTTCTCTCTCTCTCAATAAATTGGAAAGAGGCGATTCTAAGTTGAGACATGCTTTTACCTTTAAAAAGTGAGACTTTTGAGCAATCTAATTAAAATAGATAGAGGGAATTTTGATTATGACTGCTTTAATTCTGTTTTGGCTGTGACATGACATGCCATTTAAAACAATGCTTCAAAGCAATGCCTCTTTGTGAGGATTCCCTGATAGCTTATATTGGATCAGTTAATGTGAGGTGCACAATTAATTAAAAGCTATAGTCTTGAGATCAGTTTTGGCCATTTTCTGCACTACAGTCTTGTATGTTTCTGGAGAAAAGAATAAAAAACTTTGGCCTATGATATCAATTAGTCTGCCAACTTTTTCTTAATTTACTATTTTTTCAACTTCTTTTTCCTTTCAAATATAAGATTCTTTTTCAACTTTTCTCTATACTACAGACTGTTCCATCAAGTTCTGCTGTTGTGAAGAATATTTCATTGGGTGAAGTGGCAGAAGCATCACATGAAGATGCATATCTGCATCAAGAGCCATGGGTTAATCCAGCGAGTGGTCAAATGAGCTCAGGACAAGGACGTGGGCGTGGACGAGGCCGTGGTCGTACCCGTGGTGGGAGATCTCAGAAAAGGGTGATGGGTTCCAGATCTGAAGCTGGCCAGAAAAGTACAACAACTAAGACTGTTGATGGATTTGAGCAATTACTAGGTTGGAAGGGGGGGCGAACACGTGGCCGAGGAGGACGTAAGAGGGGTCATCGCTCTGTTGGTCGTCGCTCTGCTAGAAATAGGCAAAAGTCTGTAAAGAGAGTGACTGGGGTTACTGCTGAAAGGGACAACAGTAAAGACACGATCTTAGAGAGAACTCCAATAAGTTCTGTTCTGAAATGGAAGACAGAAGACATCCCAATGCAAGTTGAGAGTCCGGAGAAATCTAGTAGTTCAGAATATGATGATGATGATGATGATGATAATGATAATGGTCAAGCATCGGGGGATGAATATGATGATCTAATGGTGGACAATTATCCTGGCGTTTATGATAATAGCCAGTCTGAGCACTTTAGGCAGGTTGATTATGGGGATGAAGATTATGATGATCGTGTTGAAGAGGAAGAGGAAGAGGAAGAGGAAGATGATGATGTTGTGGAAGATGTAGATGTGGAAGGATATTTTAATGGTTATTCTGATGAAGAAGGGGAGAGGGATATAAGTGGAAAGCAAATTGGAAATGCTGATGACATTACGGAATCTTCATCCTCGTCGGAGTATAGCGACTAAGAAAGTTAGCATTACAACATATAAATAAATTATTATATTACTCCGTTAAATTGTATAATATTATAAACCTCCCACGTTCATGTATATTTTTATGCAGAGAATTAGTAATTATTGGTCAGAGCACCTTTACTGTAAACTGAAACATATTTTAAATGAAGCATCCAAGTTCAGTTGGCTTCAGCCATCAAATCCCGAGTTATTTTGTTTTGGTAAAAAGTGCCTGTAAGTAAAGCAGCTAGCTTCTTTGAATTACTTCAAATTGTCTGAATAGCAAGTAGTAGTAGATTGTAGTAGCCAACTTGGAACTATGAAGTATAATAATAAAATTATCAGTTTTTAAACACGTTTTAATCAAAAGCATTTTTATAAAAGACGAAATAGAAGCATGTAATATAGTCAACCCAAGTTCCACACGAAAAGAAGAATCTAATGATCTATCTATATCTATATATTATATACCTTTACAAGAAGGAGAAAGAAAGAAACCAATAACCAGAAAAAGCTCTATAATCCCTGCTAAATCCTTCGTGTGAATTAGTCTCCACAACAAAACAAAAGTGATCAGAACGAGCGATTGAAGTTATAAAGAATTAAAACAAATCTTTAAAAACACATTAACCGGGGATCTGCTCACTGAACCATTTAACTACTTTAATCGGAAGATCCACACCCAGATTAGCAAGTCCTGCACAACAGCAGCAACAACATGGACACCGGCAACTCAACACAGACCTGCCATCGATGGATAGAAAGATTAGTAAAAACAGAGCAGAAACACTAAAATTAAAAGGAATTAATTATAAAAAGAAAAGAAAAGGGAGGCAATCTCTACTTTCCGCAAAATCAAATCCAGGATTTGTCAAGTTCCAATCAATTCGGTCATTTTAAGTAAAATTAGTAACCCAACATAAATTACTAGGAATGGTCGCGATTTAATGAAGAAACTCGTGTGAAAATGACTCAAGTCCACACAAAATTATATATTTGTTTTGTATTCAGTTTCATTTAGATATATTTCATTTTATACTTCTCATCCTACTTTTTATCATGAAATTAATGTTTTCATAACCATTTATTTTAGATTCTGTTTGATTACATATTAACAACCAGCATCTTTATATTAAGAGATCTTCTAAATAGTTAAGATATGGGATGTTAAAACGCATTAAGATGTAATCACTAATCAAACACCACCAAACTCATACTTTACCAAAACATATTCTGATCTTTATGCTGTATATTACTATACACTTACCATATCATCTGATAAAAAATTTTCAATATTCCTTCATTTCTTCATTCCTTAAAATACTTCGCACTTTCTATCACTCATCTATATATATATATATATGCTTCACCAATTTCTGTATCAAATTTAACCATCGTAATAATTTCTTAAATAAACCCTCAACAATAACTTCATAGTCATTTAAGGAATGAAATTATTAAATCCACAACAGAAAATGTTATTTTCACAACAAAAGTGTCGCTATAGATTATACATCTACAACAACATTTTTATTGTGAAAATAACAAAAAATACTGTGGATTTAACAATTCCTTTTAAGGAATTAAAGAAAGGATTGACAATGAAGTTATTGTTAAGGGTTTATTTAAAAAATTATTACAATGGTTAAATTTGATACAGAAATTGGTGAAAATGTATATATAGATAGATGTGTGAAGTGTATTTTAAGAAAGTGCAGAAAGAATTGAGTATAATATTGGCAGAGGCGGAACTAGGGGGCATTTGACCCTGGTAGGGAGGGGCGGCCTTCAGCAGTTTAACGGTGGTAGGGAGGGGCGGCATTCAGCAGTTCAGCCTTCTTCTTCTTCGCCTAACGTCTGCAACACAGGTTAGAGTTTTTTATTTTTTTTGTTTTTTAACTAACATGAAACGACGCCGTTTCATTAAAAAAAATATTTTCTATCTTATTACTTATTAGTATCAGACGCTTTGGTTTAGGAATTTTATTTTCCTTCCTTCGCATCTTCCTCTTCGCCGCTTCGGTTCCTCTTCGCCACTTCGGTTCTTCTTCCGCCGCTCACTCCTCATGCTCAGCCGCGCATCTGGTCTCTCCGCCTCTGGCCGGCCGCCGTCGCTGCTTGCCTTCTTCCTTGCTCGCGGCGTCGCCACTCGCCATACCGCTATTATCTTCGACTCAATAATGTTCATAATTCTGAATTTCTTTATTTGATTTTTCAGTTTATTATGTTGTCAATTCTTTAGTTTCAATGTTTTATTTGCAATTAATCAAAAATTTTATCCCAAAATTTTGATGCTGAAATCGATTGTTCTATATGGTTTACTTATTTTTTGCTATTTCTTTTCCTAGTAAGCAATGCCCCAATTTTTGACTCATACATTGATTGTATTTTCTAAACTATAATTGCTTCTGCTACTAATTGTATGTAAATGTAGACCTTCTGTCACAAAATTATTGTCACTTTCAAAATCAATTTACCAAATTTTATTATATTTAAATGAATTGACATCTTGGGCATTGAATTTTGACTTTTCAAAATGGACCTTGGTTTTGGGACAGGGGAGGATTATGATTATGTCCCTTCTTATGTTTTGATGTGTATTTTTGTGTCTATGCTGAAATTGCAATTTGTCTTCCAACACTAGAGTCTTAACTTGCTAAAATTAGGTTAATTGATGAAATTATGATGAAATGTTTGAATAATTGAATTGATGAATGATGAAATTATTATGAAAATGAAATGTTTAAATGCCGGTAGGACCGACATTACGGATGTTGATGACGTGACACCCTCATAGACAATAATTTCAGTAGTAGTTGTGTTGTCAAAAGGTCCATGAACAACAACACTAACGTAAGAATTTGCTGCCATGTAACTGCTATGTAATAAAACTAGTGGCGGAACCAGAACGTTTTTGACTGCCCTATAAAAACGTTATGGTTCCGCCACTGAATATTGGTAACAAATTTTTACTAGATGATGGTGGATTGTAATGTATAGTAATATACTGCATAAAGATCAGAATATATTTTAGTGTAGTACGGCGAAGTGATCGAATGGCTAAGAAACATTAATTCCATGATAAAAAGTAGGGTGAAAAGTATAAAATGAAATATGTAGAAAGAGTGAAATGAATAAAGATTTTTTGAATGAGATAAGACGCTGGATGAAACATTGTGCGTTCAAGTGCTTGATCGCTCTTGATCGCTCTTGCATATATCTGTGACATATGTTAAGTTGAAAGATGGTTGAAACATTTGAATAATAAATTTTATTATTTTATTTTTTTAAAAAAATTAAAATTGTTATAAATTTATTTAATATTATTTAATATAATAGTTAATATTGTAAAAAAAAAAATTCATCCAGCTCATTTAGTCAAAAAAATAGGTTTTAGGGATTGTTTGTTTAGAACTGAATACATTTGAATGGCTGAATCGGTCAGTCATTAAATGTTTTTGTTTTGGAAAAAATTGTTTGAATGGTTGAATCGGTCAAATGACTGAGCTGGTTAAATCATATTTTTTTTGTTGAATGGTTGAATGAGCAGCTGAAAAAAATTAAAAAAATATATTAAGTAATATAAAATAAATTTACAACAATTTTGAATTTTTTTAGAGGGATAAAATAATAAAATTCTGTCATTCATATGTTTTAGACATGATAATTATCAAATAATTTTTTCCATTTAGATTCAGATTCAATCAATTTTTATCAAACACCCCCTTAGCCATTCAATTCAAATCGCTTGAATGATTGACCGATTCAGCCATTCATCATTCAAATCAAACAGCCCATAAGAAAACAGGTTGCCAATTTGTGATATCGGGCTCCAATGTACTGGGCTTAAATTAGAAGTGGATGTGATCCAATATTTATTGCTTTTGAAAAGCCCAATGAATGACATAATTTCCGAGATACAAAGGCCATGTCCTGATCTAGGATAATTAATTTATCCAAACTTTGTGGGAGAGGTCTTAATCTTCATCGCTGCTCAGCCTCGACTTTAAGAATTTAATTATTTTGTAATTAAAGCCTAAATAGAAAATTGGTTTCATGAATTGCAAGTCAGGGGTAGGTAAAATTGATATGGGATTTATATAAATGAAGCGCAAAACTTAAGCCCAGTAGTATGGAAGTTAGTAGGAAGGAAAAATGAGAGAGATCTACACAATCTAAATTGATCAATTATTGAGGAGTGGAGTAGTGTAGATCTTTGGATTTTTAGGAAGGGGACCTCTTTGGGAAAAGGTCGTCTTAACTCTTAAGTGATGATGGAGAAAGTTGGATTCCTATATACAACACAAACACACACACACACACACACACACACACACACATATATATATATATATATGAGCAGGATGCATAACAGCAATTATTAATACATTTTTGCAGTTGTACATGCATGTCATTTTCTATCATGACTAAGACATCTATGTCCTTATTTAGATGTAACAACAAATATGCCATCTAAATATGCAGTTGCTGTTTGTGAAAATGTTTCCTTGATGGTCCCTATATATCCATCTATGGGATTCCGCGCGCCTAAGATAATCATATCCACCCCATTTTAATCACTACCTAATTAACGTTGTCTTGGTTCATCTCATTAAACTAAACGCCATTAATTATATATACCAGTATAGGGAAAATGGATAATGGATTGATGTTGGGATAAAATCACAGGCATCACATGCATATATTAACACGTATGTTTGGAAACTAATCTGACCCAAAATCTTAAGTTATATATCATGTCTTGCTCATTTATATATGTATATTTTGTCCTTTATTGATGTGAGACTACAACTCAATTATGATATCCTAACATTAATGTGAGTGTATATATCAAGTGGTATATATTGAGATAAGTGATTTTTTCTCCTGAATAATATTAATATCTGCTCAATAAAATTTAAACATAGTTTACTGTAAGTATACTATACTTAGTTTGCGTGATTTATGAAATATTACATGCAGCCAATGATTTAACCACTCGAAATCAAAGATTATAATGGTATCGAAATCCTTTCGTTCAGTAGTGATACTGATACACTAGGGCTCTTGCTAAGTAAGAGGTCCTAAGTTTAAACCTCCCTTCAAATTAGTAAAATTAAAATAATACTAATAATTATAACTATAATGGATACAAGTCTGAAGAACTTTATGTATCAGCTGTTGATGGTCGGCCTTGTGGTCCTGCTGCTCTATAATTAATTACAGCTTCCTTCCCTTGTGGGCAACATTGATTTGAGTTCTTAAATAAGGAATTGGTGGGCCGGCTTGGGAAAACTCATATGCACTCCATGTGAAAATGAGAGCACAATCACCGTATGGTTCTTGACCCAGCGATAATGATTTTCATGAGATCGAGCGTTATAGTGTGTAAAAATTGGTAAAAAATAAAATAAAAAATGAGAGCATTATTTCGGTCCTTTATTTATTTATTTTCTTTTAACTATTAATCATTAACCACACTTGTACATTATTTTTTTGAGAAATTTTATCCAATATTAAATTTCAAAGAATAAACTTTCTAATCAAAAGAAATTAGTGTATTTGTGTCCAACAGCGCGCAAATGTTAATATTCAAATAAATAAATAAATAAAAGTCATGCATGAGTTTTGTATCCAGTTAGAACTTTAACGTGGGTGTTTCCTCGAAAGTCTTAATTGGGAACGACAAAATTAAATCGAGCTCAAATTAAACCAACCGCATCCACATCGGCGGTATCAGAACCTGATTGTGTCCATCTCGAGTGTGCGCTTTTAACTTCTTTCGCTGTTTGGCGCTTCAAAAAACTCATATCCAAAGATTCCTTGTAACAGAAAATGATGATTTATTTATTACAGGTTTACTGACATGATATATATATATATATATATATATATATATATATATGTAAAATGATCAGTCGTAATCCTTAAGTTGCAGATAATTTTATCAAACGACGTAGTTTTGGAAGACGCGATGTCATTTTTGTAAATCTTACGCCATTGCTGCGTCTTATCAAAAGCTACGTCGTTTTGATAAAATTATCTACAACTTAAAAGCGTTATCTGATTTAAAATTATCGAACTGATCGCTTCGTATATATATATATATATATATATATATATATATATATATATATATATATATATATATAGAATCCGTCGGTGAGGCTCACTTTACGTTGTTAAAATATGAATTTTTTTTTTTTTTTTAAAACAAAAAAAAATATTTAATATTTATGAACCGATATTTTTCCATAATATAATTTTAGGCGTGATTTGAATACCTATACTAAAAAAATGGTGATACAGTCTGCATGCATCGCATAAACTGCTTTTTTTATTATCGTATTCAAATCACATCCAAAACTTGTATTATGAAAAATTTTGGAGCCCATAAAATATTATATAAAAATTTAGTTATTTTAAAAAAAACCAAAAAATATAATCGCATTTTTTAAAAAAAAAGAAAGTCGTTCTTACCGATCCCTATATATATATATATATATATATATATATATATATATATATATATATATAAGGCATGTCTTGACCAAAGCTATTTAATAAAATTTTACTAAAACGATATAGTTTTATCTCATACAGTTAAGTTTTTCATTTTGGAATTTATATATATAAAAATTAATTATAATTTTTATACAAAATTATGTTGTTTTGTTATGTAGCTTTATCCAAACTTGACTAAGGCATTTCTTAGATTACCTTTCCCATGTATATGACTTAAATACACTTTAAACCTTAAATGTTTTCATTTTTTATACTTTGAACCTTAATGTCTTTTAACTTTTTGTAAATTAAACATTTTGACCTCCAAAATTCCCATAACAAAACCTTTTTCAAAATTGTTGGTGAATGAAACAAAAAGGTTAATTCCTTCTATTTATAGACTTAAGAAATGGTAAAAATTTCAAATTTAGAAGACGTAGAACTTGGGTGATTACAAATATAGTACTACTACTACTAGAAATGAATTAGGACCTGACGAGAGAGTTCAGTTAACAAGAAGAAGAAAAAGTACAGTTGCCATCGCAGGAACAATTAATGAAGTTGCAAAAAAGTTGGTGCATTAAGTTGCAAGAAGTGGTACGTAAAAGGATAAATGTATTTCAAGTACTCCCTCAGTCCTATAATATTTAGTGTTTTGGATGATTTTATTTTTTTTTTAAATTATTTAATTTAGGAGAATTAGTTATAATTTTTTTAAAATCACTTTTTATGAATTAAAATGTTACATATGAGAGAGTATGTCATAAATATATAATAAAGGGTAATATATATAATTAATACCATATTTAATATTATACAATTATTTCTTTAATTCTTTTGCATAATTTTAAAACGTCAAATATTAATTAAAAACGGAGGATTTAGTTATTCTACAAATTTCTTAGTCGGACATTAATTTGTCTTTATAAGATTCCTAGCAGAATTTGTTAATTAGATCACGAGGCAAGTCTAGATGGAAAGCTGGTGTCTAGGGGATTTACTATATCATGCAATTTTCCATTGTTTTTAATTGTGGTCCAATTCAAAAAAATTAGATTTGTCACTTATGTATCATTATGAGTTATTAATAAATAAATAATTTGGCGATAAAAAAATATTCATTTATTTTTCTAATTATTAGCTAGTTGTAATTTAGTATAAATGTGTTGTTGCATGTATATATTCATTTCTAATTTATAAGCGTTAAAGATTTATATTAAGACAACTAAATTTTGAAAACTCAATATTCAAAATTTAAAACGAACTACTCTGATCAATTAATTTATTAATTAATTTTGAGTTGAATATTTTAATTAACACTAAGAATCTCTTCCGAACAAATCAATCAAGTTTTAAGATTAATTTCATCTCATTCTATTTTTAGGAGTAATTTAAGTGATATATCCATATTGCACCACCAAATGCATGTATATATATATATATATATATATATATATATATATATATATATATATATATATATGATATATGATTTATGCTTTAAGTGATATATGATTTTGTTTGTATTTAAATTTAAATTTGAGACTATAAATATAGTGATTATAAAATGGTTTAATTATTTTGAGATTATAATTATAATACAGAGATTATATTCCTAGAATTAATAGTTTTGAAATTTTAATCCTATAATTCTGTAATTATAATTTACAAACAAACATAATCCAATAGTTGCATTAATTACTTATCAACCTAGCAATACAAAAATATGAAAATTACATAAAACTAAGTTTATGTATGAATTAAGAAAGAAAGAAAGAATTAGATAAGAACTTCATTATAAATTAGATAACTTGTTATATATATATATATATATATATATATATATATCAATTAACTTCTGGAGTTGACTACACTTGAGTACGTAGCTTAAAGAGAATTTGAATGGAAATTAATAAAAGAGGCAAGCCTGATCAAGAGACAGAGAGCAGGAAAGGGACGCAACGTCCACAGACCACAGTACGTAGAAGGAGACAAGGAGAAGGAGAAGAGACCCTTTAGAAAACGATAAAATAGCAGTATTAATTTCATTTGCTACGTACCTTTTCAGTTTATTTAATTCAAGATTCATACAAGTCCATTTATTTAGTATTTATTAAGCCTCTTAAATGTATATATATCATTTTCTTTCTCACTGGATCACTCACACACACACATATATATATAATTGGTCCAGACACAAAATGTTTTACTTTTCCCTTTTTCCTTCCATATAATTCTGAGTGTGTCTGTGAATTTATATGTATAACTGCTAATGAGTGGTCGATTAATTCTGTATATATATGTATTGTTTAAACTAGGGTTTGCCATGTTTTTTTATCCTTTATTTAAGAAAATTGATATTTTTACATAAGTCTCACTGACATGAAGGTGTGACCTATTCATTATTCATACAAAAAAATTAATGTAAAAATATTAATTTCTTATGTAAAAATATCAGTTCCCTTATTTAATTATTGTCAATGGTAAGAATAATATTTTACTTTTTATGCCCAAATTACTATATTCTTGGGCCTCATGGCCATGACCCATTTGCCAAGAAGAGGTTGGGTTGCTTATCAAGCTTTAAAGGTTTAATTAATTAAGAAACGAGCTTAAATTTATTCTTGACGTGTTTTTATATTTGAATGGAGTCCTTCTACGGGGACATTGTTTTAGCGACATTGTAGCGATATTATTTTTTTTTTTTTTTTTTTAGTAAGATCCCAAAAAAATATATAGATTTATTTAATTGAAATTTTTGTAAAAAACAGTGTTTTAGATGTAATTTGGATACATACAAGAAATAGGACATGTACAGTCTGTACAACCCTGTTTCTTGTATGTATTCAAATTACACCTAAAACACTATTTTTTACAAAAATTTCAGTTGGAATAAATACTATACATTTTTTGGGAGGTACTAAAAAAAAACAAACCAAAAAAAAAAAAATAAATAAAAAATTTCACTAGAAATGTCACTAAAAAAATGTCCCCCTAGACTTATTGATTTGAATAAGTTGATACTTCTTTTTTCTTTATCTTTTCCCTTTTTTGTGTTAATTGTTTGCGATATATATGCAGGAGCTTGTTATGACAATGTGCTGTAAAAATAATTTTACTCCATCTATTCATAAAAAAAGTCATTTTTTTGCAAGATTTATAAATACTCACTCTTTTTCGCAAAAAAAAAGATTTAATTATTTTTCCTAATAAATTTGTAAAATCTTAATATTCTAAATTAATGTGCCTTTATTCAATTTTGGTAAATAAAATAATTAATATTCTAAAATACTTAAAAATGCTAACTAAAACTTTGTTGTTTCCAAAATCAAAATAATTAAACTCACTTTTAATTACAGTAATAAAGAAGGCATAAATATGCATATATAACGGATACTGTGCTGAAGAGGTGATATATATCAATCTATCTATCTATCTATCTATCTAATTCGATTATAATTTAATTTTATTGTTTTAAAATTTATTCTATTACAAATCAATTTTAATGATATATAATATCTCTATTCTCTTTCTCAAAGGATAACTAAAAGTATAATTTTTTGTTCTTAAAAGAATGAGTTAAAGTACATAAAGTGAAGAATAAGTATGTCATTTAAGAGATATATATATATATATATATATATATATATATATATATATACTGTGGCAGTAAGAATCAAGAGTATTATCGCTTAAATAAAGCATTCTCCTTAAATAACATTCTTTTATTAAAACTACGTGCGTTTTGGAGGGGCGTGGTGGCATTTTTTATAAATACGCGATGGCATTGTATTTTAAAAATGTCACCGCGTCCTCAAAACATTATGCTTTTAAAAAGAAAGAATCTTATTAAGGAGGAATGCTATTTTTAGAAGAATCTTTTCATGACACCCCTAAAAGCAAGTATACAACACCTATTCGAAGTCGCCAAATACATATGGTACAGTAAACAACTACAACTTTATTAATACAATTGTGTCATGCAAAATAAAATAACACATAAACTCGAAGTTTAAATACAAATATTGTCTTCAGATAATATCCACACTAAAATAAGTCCTCAATACAATTATTGATACACTATTTTATAAAATAGTGAGGACTACTAAAACAAACATCTTGAACCATCACTCCACACCCCGACTAGTTATTTATATTCTCGCCTCTACGAGAAGAAAAATGGAACAAAAAGAAAAGGGTGAGCTCAACTAGCCCAATAAAGAATATTATGACTAAGATAATGTACAACAAATTATCCTTAGTCTTGTGGAAAAATCGATAGAATACAATGACAACAAATTTTATATCAACAAGCTGCGGTGAAACAACAATTCATTAGAAGAGTTAAGTAGAGAATGAAATCTACTATCATCTATGAATTTAAAAGTCCATCATCGATATTTTATCCTGTAACATCAATCAATATACATCATAAATTAAATAGTCATCTTTGCACTCACAGCGAAAGATATTCATGTCATTAGTCATGTTCATTTCAACACTGCTCATCTTTTGCACCACTGGCCAAAGATATTCATCGATTAAGTCAGTGTTCATCTAAACACCACATTTATCTTTTTGCACTATGGGCCAAAGATATTCATCAAAAAATCATTCATCTTTGCACTACTGAGCCAAAGATATTCAAGAATATCATCATTTAGGACCGAGGATGATGAAAAATATTTTAAAGAAAACGAATCCAGTGAAACAAAAGTAAAAATATTAAGGATTCGTACTTTAAACAATCCAAATTCAAAAATACTTCATAAATAATCAGAGTGGAGTAAAATTCAAGAATGAAGACCAAAACATAGATCCAATCCAAGATAGGAACTAAAACAGACAATCTTGGACATAGAAAAAATATTTAATTTTTACGTGAATAGTGTAAATGATTCGTGAATAAGTGTCGATATCGTGAATAGTAACTCGACACCAAAAGATAAAAATTTCACAAAAAAAAACATCATCATGCTTCGTGAATAATACTCGTGAATAACTCGTGAATAGTAACTTCATGAATAGTAAGAATAAGTAACCCAAACATGAAAAGTTCTAAATTTGATAAAATTTCCAACCAATATTTCTAAGATAATGATATTGAAGAAATAATATCATTTTCGAATAAAATAACATCCCTTACCTCAGAAAGAATAGTACTTCTGACTGGAATACTAGATATAGTGCTGAAAGAACTTGCATCGTATAGCAATACTCAAAGTACTAATGTAAGACCCCAACTTTTATAAATAAAGATGAATTTTTTATAAATATTATTTTTGAATATTATGGAATAAATTTGATATAATGTTATAGTTATGGGTAATATTTATAAATTTTGCAAAGTAAGCAAGTTGTTATAAAATATTCGTTTGGTGGGAAATATTCTTTTGTCGGAGAATATTAAATGACGATTTTACTCAATCATTGGTGGACCCCATAAGCGGAAAGTATTGTCGTAGTTAGAAAGCGACAAAATTATCTTTCTATAAAAATAACTACAGAGGTGTTACCGTTAAAACTGTTGAACTACCCTTGGTAAAAAAATGCGAATCTGGCGGCGTCAGTTAAGTAGAGCACGGTATTGATTATTGATGCTTACGTGAGAAGTTACTTAGCTATACTCAATTATTACTACTGAGAATTCACGATCATATCTCTTATATTATTGATTCAATTATTGTCACAAGATCATCTCGTTTAATGTGACGCCCCAAAATTAGGTATACATCACCCATCTTGGGTCGCCATTTACATGGTATGTAATTTAAATACAACTTACTAACATAAGCGCAGGTATGCAATACGACATAAACTGTGAGTTTAAATACAAATATCGTCTCACTAGATATTATACAAAATTAAAAGGAGTCCTCATTACAATTATTATCACACTATTTCGACGAATAGTGAAGACTACTAATGCTATCTTGGGACCATCACTCGTTTCCGAGGCTCGTCAAATTTATATTCTCATTTCCTGAAGAGAAACGAGTGAAAGAAAGGGTGACTCAATTAGCCCAAAGAAGAAATATTATGACTAAGATAATGCAAAATAAATTATCAATAGTCTTCAACAATGTTAAAATGATAAAATACAATAGAAAACCGGTTTAACTCGCAATGAATATGCAATCCATTAAAAAGTCAAGTAGAAAATAAAGTCTACTATCTTTTATGATTTAAAAGGTTTTTCATCATTTGTTATAAAATGAGACTCACTTTAATAAATATTCCACATCATCGAATCACCCCTGCACTACGGCCGAGGATATTCTTTAAGTATCACGACCACAATTATTCACGACTCACGGCCAATAATATTTGTGTATTCATTAATGGTCATGTGATCATGCCAACACAAGCTGCCCATCAATGCACACTTACCATCGAGGATTTTTATCACATCATTTGTAACATTACTGACCACGATGATTACCGAATAGTCTACGGTCATAATCATACCAAGTCCATCTATGCACTACTGGGCCACGAGATGACTTTCAACATAATATAAACATGAGGATGATGACAATGATATAAGAATTCAATAAAACAAGTTCAAGAATTATTTTATCCAGGAATTATTAACGCCCAAATTATCAACATGATATTGTTTTGTAGAGTAAAATTCAAGAATCTTTGAGAAGAATATTTCCATAAAAGGATCTTTGGATGAAGTTGCTTAAATATCGAGGATATTCCACTAATTTCATGGTATAGAAGTCAAAGTTTTAACTTAACCGAGTATAATGAAGAATGGAATAACAAAAGAAATCACCATGCATGCGATAGATCGCACATGCGAGTTATTCCAATGTAATAATAAATAACGGAACGAGTCGGTGAAATTCACAAGCGGGATGTTCCAAGAATAATAAAGATGGAACCGGATCGGTGTAAAACACACAGATAGGATATTCCATGAGAATGATAAAGACGGAACCAGTCAGGTGTAAAAACACATGACAGGATGTTCCAACAGAATAATAAAGGCGGAACCAGTCGGTGTAAAAACATGCGACAAGATGTTCCAGTAATAATAAATAATAAAAGGCGGAACCGAGTTAAATTGTAAAACACATGACAGGATGTTCCAGCAGAATAATAGAAGAATGTCACCAAGTATAGGGTAAATGGCGCATATACAAAAGTTATTCCAACAGAATAATAAGCAATGGAATAACAACAGATTCTCTTCATGAATAAGAAAGAATAACACCCTTACTTTTGGTAGGAGATTGAATCGCAAAGAAGTGTAGTAACAAAATACTCTTCTTCTTTCTCTCTTATTCTCTCTATACTTTCTCTCTCTATAGCTTGAATGAATTCGTGAAAATAATGAAGCACTAGGCCTCTATTTATAGAAGATTTCTAAGCTTAGACCCTATAGTGTGAAAAGCGCAAGTGGGCTTGGCGCTTTGATGATGTGAAACGACAAGTGGTTTGGCGCTTGTAATGTGAAGCGACAAGTGGTTCGACGTCGGTAAAGGTAATTACTATTGACGAAGGTAATTACTATTCACAAGGGTAATTACTATTAACGAAGGTAATTCTTATTCACAAGGGTAATTACTATTGACGAAGGTAATTACTATCGACGAAGGTAAATACTATTGACGAAGGTAATTACTATTCACAAAGGTAATTACTATTCGATTGAAGAGACTCTTAGATGATGACATACGAGCCCCCATAAAATAATCAAACTTACCAAAAATCATTTTATTTTTAATCAACACATATTTAATCTTTCAACAATTATTAATCATTTATAACTTGTCGTCTCAATTATTGATTTAATACTATATTATACGAGGATGATATGTGACAATAATTGAATCAATAATATAAGAGATATGATGCAAAGCCAATTCTCAGCAATAATTAAGCATACCGAGTGACTTCTCACGTAAGCATCGATAATAATCAATAGTGTGCTACTTTATGCAACCACGCGTAGACTTCGTACTTTACCAACGGGTAGTTCAACGGTTTTAATGGTAACACCTCGCCAGTTATTTTTATAAAATATTTTTGTCGTTTTCTCAATCCAGAAAATAATTACATTGTGGGGTCCATCAATGATTGAGTCGTTATGCGAATATTTACTAACAAAAAGAATATTCCCAGACCAAACGAATATTTTATAACAACTTGCATACTTTGCAAAATTTATAAATACTACCCACAACTATAACATTATATCAAATTTATTCCATAATATTCAAAATAATATTTATAGAAAATTCATCTTTATTTATAATAACCGGGTCTTACAACCTCCCTTCTTATGAAATTTCGCCCTCGAAATTGGGGTGCGTACTGGTATGTCGAAGAGGTAAGGATACCTTGATTTCATTTGATTCTAACTCCCAAGTCATTTCCTCAACATCGTGGTTCCTCCACAAAACTTTGACTTGAGGTATAACCTCGGGCGTAGAATATGTTCCTTCTTATCCAAGATTTGAATGGGAACCTCTTCATACGTCAAATCTTCCGCTATTTCGTCGGTTCTAACTCAATAATGTGGTTGGTCTTTCACATATTTACGTAACATGGATATGTGAAAAGCGTTATGAACACGAGACATATTTGTGATGTAAAGTGAGTCTATAGGCCACGATTCCTCGCTCGATCGAGGATTAAAATGGACCGATGAATCGTGGATTAAGTTTTCTCTCTTTCCAAATCTTATAACTCTTTCCATGGAGCAACTCTTAACAACACACGATCTCCTATATCAAATTCAACGTCCTTTCGATGAAGATCAAAGATAACTCTTTTGTCGATTTTGTGAGGTTTTTATCGTTGTCGGATCGTTTGAATCTTTTTCAGTAGTCATACGTACCAACTCCGATCCCAACAACGTTGCTTCACCCACCTCATCCCAAAGATATCGGGAGAAACGACACTTTCTTCCATACAACGCTTGAATGGAGCCATGCCGATACTTGCTTGAAAATTGTTGTTGTAGGAAAACTCCACCGATGGTAAGAACTTGTCCCAACTCCCTTGAAATCAAGGACACAGAGTCTTAATAGATCTTCAAGAGTTTGAATAGTCCTCCAATCGTCCGTCGTCCGATTCGAGGATGATATGCCGAAGCTAAATCGTAAGTCTGTGCCCATAGCTTTTTGCAAACTAACCCAAAATCGTGAAGTGAATCTTGGGTCTCGATCGAAACTATGGATCTTGTGATACCATGCGATCTTACAATCTCGTTTATGTACATCTGAGCAAGGCGTTCAAGTGTATAAGTTTCTCGTATCGGAAGAAATGAGCGGACTTGGTCAATCTATCAACAATGACCCAAATCGCATCAATGCCTTGAGAAACCTTAGGAAGACCGTGCGAAATCCATGGTAATGTGCTCCCACTTCCATTACGGAATTTCAAGTGGTTGCAATGGACCTTTTGGTACTTGATGCTCGCTTTAACTTCGTTGACAAGTTAGACACCTTGAGATAAGCAAATATCTCTCTCTCTTCATATTGCTCCACCAAAATGTATGAAGAATGTCAGCGATACATTTTGGTACTCCCACGATGGATTGCAAATGGTGTGTCATGCGCCTCCATCATGATATTATACTTTAAATCGGTCGTTAGGAACACAAAGTTCAGAGTTGACTCAAGTATTCCTTCTTCATCGATTCTTGCTTCGCATAGCACCTTCTTGCACTTTTCTTCCTCTCATGCGATCGCCCGTGTCCGAAGTGCATAAGCGGCGACTTTAACTTTATCGATTAAAAGTCGGTTCTACTCGTATACTCGCATTATCATCACATGCGTCCACTGAGTCTTTAACTCTATCTCCATCCTTTGCAAGTCACACAAAATGGGCCTTTGCGTTGACAATATCGCCCTCGTACTTGCATATGATTTTCTACTCAATCGTCGGCTACCACGTTGCTTTTCAGGATGGTATTGGATGGTATGATCATAATCTTTCAACAGATTCAAGCCAACGTCGTTGTCGCATGTTGAGTTCCTTTTGAGTGAAGAAATATTTGAGGCTTTTATGATCCGTAAAGATCTCCACTTTCTCCCCATACAAGTAATGCCTCCAAATTTTAAGTCTGAAAGACAACAATTTGCTAACTCTAGATTATGAGTAGGATAATTCCTCTCATATTCTTTGAGTTGTCATGAGGCATATGCTATAACTTTTCCATGTTGCATAAGAACACATCCCAACCCTTTGCTTCAAGCATCATCAGAGATGACAAATCCTCAAAGGCGAGATGGTATTGTCAAGACAGTCTTTGAAATAAGTCTCTCTTGAGTTCTTGAAAACTCTTCTCACATTCTTCGCTCCAACCAACTTTGTATCTTCCGAGTCATTTGAGTCGATGGAGTAGCGATACGAGAAAATCCTTCCATGAATCTCCTATAATAACCATTTAAACCAAGAAAGCTACGTCTTGGTCATCGATTTAGGTTGTTCCCGACTTTGAATAGCTTCAATCTTTCTTTGGTCAACAGATATTCCATGACTTGATACCACGTGCCCAAGGAATGCTACTTTTGCCGAACTCGCATTTCTTCAACTTGGCATAAAGCATATATTCACGAAGCTTTTGGAGGTCACCTCAAGTGTTGCTCATGATCTTCACGGCTTTTGGAATAAATAAGGATGTCATCAATAAAGACGACCACAAAGTGATCCAAATATTCCTCGAATACTCGGTTCATCATATCCATGAAGGCAAGAGAGCATTAGTCAATCCAAAGGGACATGACTAGAATTCATAATGCCCGTCTGGGAGTTCGAAAGTCGTCTTTGGAATGTCGTGATTCTAATCTTCAATTGGTGATATCCTAACGAAGATCAATCTTTGAAAAGAATTTGGCTCCTTGCAACCGGTCAAACAGTCATCAATACGTGGCAATGGATACCTATTTTTGATGGTGACATGATTCAACTCCCGATAATCAATATAAAGTCGATACTCCCATCTTCTTCTTCACGAATAGAAGCAGAGCACCCCAAGGAGAAGTACTAGGACTAATAAAGCCAATGTCTAACAATTCCGTGAGTTGGGTCTTTAACTTCGAAGTTCAATAGGAGCCATTCGATATGGGACTTTGAAAATAGGTTTTGTACCGGGTTCAAGGTCGATACAAAATTCAATTTCACGCCCGGGGTAGGCGGGAAGTTCTTGGGGAATCGTCGGAAATTTATTAACAATAGAAATATCGCTCAAAATCGACGTATTTTTGTTTAAATCGTGACATGAGCTAAGAAAGCTTGACATCCGCTTTTCAATAAAGCGAATAGCTTTATGGCTTGAGATGACCATGATTGATTTTAATGGTTTGGTCATTTGAATTCGTGATAATAGGTTGATTAGGAATATGAAAGCTAACAACCTTACGAAAACAATCAATTTTGCATGATAAGTAGTTAACCAATCAATCCTAGAATCACGCTAAATGCAAGTATTTTAATGAAATAAGATCGACGGAGTAATGTGAGGGTGCCGATTTGAACCAAACAAGACATATAAGCAAATGGATGTAATGAAGGTTTCTCCCAACGGAGTTTCCACAGATAAGTCAAAGTCTAATTTCTCCGAGTCAAATTTAATCGATGAGCGCAAGTAGGAGAAATAAAAGAATGGGTAGAACAGGGATCAAATAAAGTATAGACTTCATTAGAGTTTATGATAAGCTTACCGTGGCGACCTCATTCGGGTTCCTTGCTTCTCTCTGGGAGGTCACAACAAACGCTTCTCCCTTGCACTTCTAGGTTTTGAATTTTTACGGAGCGGCCTTTGGTGCCTCCATCCTAGTTGAATTTGTCTTGATGGAAACGACAAAATCGAGCTAAGTGACATTCTCTTCCACAATTATAACATGCTTTGGACGGCATGGTATGTTAGTTTGATCTGATGTGTCCCTCTCCGCATTTGAAGCATATGATAGGTGGTCTTTCTCCTTCCTTAACAACGGTCTTTGGTCTTGACGTCTTTCCATTATTGTTGAATCTCCTTTTCTTGAAATGTCCATTCTTATTGTTTTGGTACGATTACCACGAAGTGGTTACCATATCCTTTATTGATTCCTCCACGCTTGTTGTCACCGCTTGATGACTACTACCATTGATATTATAATTTTATCTTTGCGCTCTCTTTAGTTCGTTGACTCATTATCGCTCCCACTAATCGAGCCCTATTTACAACATCCGAATACAAACACGGTTTATGAAATAAGATGTTGACGTATCTCCCGCTTCAAACCTCTTAAAACATTCGCGCCATTCTCTTCATTATCCATCAGTGGGACGTAAACCGTGATAACTCCGCAAATTTTGCCTCGTATTGCGACACGGTCATATTATTTTGTTCCAACTTGATAAACTCCACCTCTTCATATGGCGAATACTTTCAGAAAGTATTTTTCGTTGAAAGCGACTCTGGAACTTCTCCCAAGATATCTTGAAGACAACGAAGTTGAGTACGTTTCTACCGATTCTACCCAAGAATCCTCTCGCGTGAAACATAAAGGCGGTGAAAGGAACCTTTGCTGCTCCTGAGCATCCCAAGACATCAAATATCTTGGTAATCTGCTTTATCCATGCTTCCGCCCGAAGTGGTTTTAGCTCTCCCTTAAACTCCGGTGGTCCCAGCTCCTTGAATTGTTTAGCGGTGCCACCGAGAGTTTTTCGTGTTTCCACCTACGTTTTGGACAGAGTCGCTCATCATTGCATTGCATAAATTGCGATAAAGCCTCCGAACATTTGATCATTCATCATTTGGTCGGTGTTGTTGTTTGCATGAGGATTATCGCCGTGATGCACATTATCCCGATTATTGATATGTGGTGAATCAACGATCGCTGCGCTCCATTCTTATTCTCAACATTCTCGAGATGTCATTTTCGAGATCTCGCCACAAAACAAAAGGTTAATTGACATGTAACAAATTATCCCTATCTTACGACTAACCAATAAAATAACACATAAACTTAGGTAGTCATACTAGCGAAGGTATTCCCGTCTCTCTCCTCCTAGTACTATTCTCACATCTTGGCAGGATCATATCCCTAAGCTCGACGATACCCATGGCGACCCCAAAATTAGGTATACATCACCCATCTTGGGTCGCCACTTACATTGTATGTAATTTAAATACAACTTACTAACATAAGCGTAGGTATGCAATACGACATAAACCTGTGAGTTTAAATACAAATATCGCTCTACTAGATATTATACAAACTCAAAACGAGTCCTCATTACAATTATTATCACACTATTTCACGAATAGTGAGGACTACTAATGCTATCTTGGGACCATCACTCATTTTCCGATTCGTCCCAATTTATATTCTCATTTTCGAAGAGAACGGTGAAAGAAAGGGTGAGCTCAACTAGCCAAAGAAGATATATTATGACTAAGATAATGCAGAATAAATTATCAATAGTCTTCAACAATGTTAAAGCGATAAAATCTGATAAACAACCGGTTTAATCTGCAATAAATATCGATCCATTAAAAGAGTCAGTAGAAAATAAAGTCTACTATCTTTTATGATTTAAAAGGTTTTCATCCTTGTTATAAATGAGACTCGAAACTTTAATAAATATTCCACATCATCGAATCACCCCGCACTACTCTGACGAGGATATTTTTAAGTATCACGACCACAATTATTCATGCACTACGGGCCAAGAATATTTGTGTATTCATTAATGGTCATGATCGTGCCAACAATTATCCATCGATGCCTTCTGACCAGGCGAGGATTTTTATCACATCATTTGTAACATTACGATGCCATGATTACACCGAATAGTCTGGTCATAATCATACCAAGTCCATCTATACACTTCTGGGCCGGCGAGATGACTTTCAACATAATATAAACATGAGGATGATGACAATGATATAAGAATTTGATAAAACAAGTTCAAGAATTATTTTATCCGGGAATTATTAACGTCCAAATTATCAACGGTAATCTTGTTTTGTAGAGTAAAATTCAAGAATCTTGAGAAGAATATTTCCATAAAGGATCTTTGGATGAAAGCGCAAATATCGAGGATATTCCACTAATTTCATGGAGTATAGAAGTCAAAGTTTTAACCAACCGAGTATAATGAAGAATGGAATAACAAAAGAAATCACCGTAAATGCGATAGGCCGCATACGTAGGTTATTCCAACAGAATAATAAATAACGGAACCAGGTCAGGTGAAATTCACACCGACGGGATGTTCCAACAGAATAATAAAGATGGAACGGATCCGGTGTAAAACACATGAGATAGGATATTCAATGAGAATGATAAAGACGGAACCGGTCAGGTGTAAAACACACATGAGAGGATGTTCCAGCGAGAATAATAAAGAGGCGGAACCAGTCGGGTGTAAAACACATGCACAGGATGTTCCAATGAGAATAATAGAAGAATGTCACCAAGTATAGGGTAAGCAGCGTATGCAAAGTTATTCCAACAGAATAATAAGCAATGGAATAACAAAGTTCTCTTCATGAATAAGAAAGAATAACACCCTTACTTTTGGTAGGAGATTGAATCTTTGCAGCGAGTGTAGTAACAAAATACTCTTCTTCTTCTCTCTTATTTCTCTATACTTTCTCTCTATAGCTTGAATGAATTCGTGAAAATAATGAAACCTTAGGCCTCTATTTATAGAAGATTTCTAACCTAAAGCACCCGTCAGTAATGAAAAGGCAAGTGGCTTGGCGCTTTGATGATGTGAAACGACAAGTGGTTTTGGCCTTTTGTAATGTGAAGCGACAAGTGGTTCGACGTCGGTAAAGGTAATTACTATTAGCGAAGGTAATTACTATTCACAAGGGTAATTACTATTAACGAAGGTAATTCTTTATTCACAAGGGTAATTACTTATTGACGAAGGTAATTACTATTGTGAAGGTAAATACTATTGATTTAAGGTAATTACTATTCACAAAGGTAATTACTATTGACGAAGAGACTCTTAGATGATGACATATGAGCCCCCATAAAATAATCAAACTTACCAAAAATCATTTTATTTTTAATCAACACATATTTAATCTTTCAACAATTATTAATCATTTATAACTTGTCGTCTCAATTATTGATTTAATACTATATTATCTGAGATGATCTTGTGACAATAATTGAATCGATAATATAAGAGATATGATCAAAGAATTATTGTGTGATAATTAAGCATAGGTGAGTGACTTCTCACGTAAGCATCGATAATCAAATCTGCAAGTGCTTTCTTATACGACCACACGTATTCGTACTTTTACCACCGGGTAGTTCAAGCAGTTTTAACGGTAACACCTCCGTAGTTATTTTTATAAAATATTTTTGTCGTTTTCTCAATCCAAATAATAATTACATTTGTAGGGGTCCATCAATGATTGAGTAGTTATGCGAATATTCCCTAACAAAAAGAATATTCCCCACCAAACGAATATTTTATTTATAACTTGCGTACTTTGCAAAATTTATAAATCTACCCACAACTATAACATTATATCAAATTTATTCCATAATATTCAAAAATAATATTTATAGAAAATTCATCTTTATTTATAATAGCTGGGGTCTTACATATAATTGTTAGGTTTGTAATATTCATGAAGCCTTGATCAAATTGCAAAAAATGCGTAAACGTGTAAAAAAATCGGAGTTTAAAAATTTTACAAACCATATACCCGTATCACCCCTTTATGCACAATTATTAATTAAGCGAAGAATAAGAAATTATGAAATCATACCTTTTAGAAAGCGAGCTTCCTTAGAGTGCGAGTTCACCTCCCCTTCTCGCGATCTCCTTGAATCCATAGGGTTTGGTTCCTTCCTTTGATCGATGTAAGCCACCCAGTGCATGACCTCTGAGGTGATCCACCGAGGAATAATAATGATTGAAGAAGAAGGGTATTGGGAACAAACCCAGTTTTCTATCTCTATAGAAAAGGCGTCTCTCCAACAAATTGGAATTATATGTCAGTATGTTGAAAAAAGTCAACAACCCTCCCCATAATAAGACTCTCTTATTTATAGATGTGGGCAACCCACCATAACAATTAAGGAATTGAGATTTATTTAATTAATTAAATTCTTTTAATTAATTAAGCTCCATAATCTTATTAGGGATACTTAATTAAACTCCTTTAACTAATTTTCCTTCCTAATCCAATTAGGAATAAATGAGAATACTTATATTAAATTAATTCCTAAACTCTTTTAGAAATTAAAATAATAATAATTGTAATAATATTAATAAGACTCCTCTTATTAATTTATATTTAATATTTCTAAAATATTAAATAATAAATATTAAGCTATTTAATTTATTCTATCACCATAGATTAAATTAAATATACATAACATATCATTACGATTATGCCATTAACTTCTTAAATAATTATTCTTCCTTTTATGGTGTGACCCTTTAGGTTCTCCATATTAAATAGGTTATAAATAAATCAATTAGAACAATTCTAATCTTATTTAAATAAATAAATTAAACAATTAATTTATTTAAATAAATAATATTTATTCTACAATAGGATAAGCCTACCACTAGCGATCAACGACTTTCCAGATAATATAGATTTCAACATTAATCATTAAAGAACCTTTGAGTAAATAGTTCTTGCGACAATTCAATCCTTCCAGCATCTGATGTCCCAATTAAATATAAGGCATGGAATTCTTGTCAAGTCTTATTTTATTTAATTATATGTATTTGATCCTTAAATGCACAACTCAAATAATGCAAATTAGAAACTCCTTTCTAATTTCATTCTGTATTGCCAAGGACTCTTGAGTTGTCATTTATCGAATCACATAGGACATTCTCTTCTTTATTGAAGTGGTAGATTCTTTATTGATCATACATTATCTCCGTGTACAACTTATTATACCCAAGCATACCTTCTTTGATATACCCTAAGGGTCTTAAGGAATAAGTCAAAGTATAACTCATCATACACAAGAATCTTATGATGATCTCAAGTCCAAGGATCACTTGTATTACTATCACTACAGAATTCTATCGACGAGCAAGTAAAACTCCATTAGGTATTGTTAATGAGCCATGCGTTCAAATGAACTTATTCTCTAATAAGCACCTACATACTTGCTTTAGTGTCTCCACACAAATGATCATGAGATCAATCATCCTCATCCAATGACGAAAGAACAATATATGTACCAATCTATCAGTTCACTAATCCCCAATTTAGTAATCCAACGATTGGGAACTATTTTAGTTTTAAGCTTTAAGAATTTAGATCTCATTAGAATGATCATCATCATTATTCTAAAAGCATTGCTTAAAACTACGGGTTTATCATATTATAAAAGCAAAGACATCATGTAGATAATTAAAAGCCTTTAATAAATTAATACTTTTTATTAATAAATGAATAAGATTGTTACAAAGTATATGCTTTATCATCAAACATGATTGGCTTGTAAATATTACTTTCAATAATATGTTATATTATTAATTGAGACGACAGAGTTATAAATGATTAATAATTGTTGAAAGATTAAAATGTGTTGATTAAAAATAAAATGATTTGTGGTAATATTTATTCAATCCTTAATGTATATAAAAGTCATTATGAGACGTTTGTGGTAAGTTTGATTATTTTATGGGGGGCATATGTACATCATCTAAGAGTCTCTTTCATGATAGTATTTACCTTCGTCAATAGTAATTACCTTCAATAATAGTAATTACCCTTGTGAATAGTAATTACCTTCGTAATAGTAATTATTACCCTTGTGAATAGTAATTACCTTCGTCAATAGTAATTACCTTTACCGGACTTCAAACCACTTGCCGTTTCACATTCTGAGCGTCGAACCACTTGTCGTTTCACATTACTGAAAGGCCAAACCACTTGTCGTTTCACATTCTGATGCGTCCGAACCACTTTTCTTTTCACATCAATGGTCGTTGAGCCCTTGCCTTTTCACATGGTCAAAAAAGCTAGAAATCTTCTATAAATAGAGGCCTAATGCTTCATTATTTTTCACGAATTCATTCGAGCTTTAGAGAGATAAAGTATAGAGAATAAGAGAAAGAAGAAGAGTATTTTTTCTTACTACACTTACCGCGATATTCAATCTCCTACCAAAAGTAAGGGTGTTATTCTTTCTTATTCATGAAGAAGGCGTTGTTATTCCATCGCTTATTATTCATTGGAATAACTTGTATCGTGGTTTACCCTATACTTGGTTCCGTCTTTATTATTATTCCATTGGAACATCTGCATGCATGTGTTTTGCACCGGACACGGTTCCGTCTTTCTTATTATTACATTGGAACATCACATACATGTGTGTTTTGGATTTGATTAAAATCTTTATTATTAATACATTGGAACATCACATGCATGCGTTTACTTGGGACTGATTAGATTATTTATTATACATTGGAATAACCTTTTGCTGTCTGATCGTCATGCGTGGTGATTTCTTTTGATAATTTATTACGCATTATCTTAGTCATAATATTTCTTCTTGGCTAGTTGAGCTCACCCTTTCTTTCATTTGTTCTCTTTAGGAAATGAGAATATAATTTGAGACGAGTCGGGGAGCAGAGTAATGGCCTGAGGAGGATAGCATTAGTAGTCCCATTTATTCTCGTGAAATAGTGTGATAATAATTGTAATGAGGACTCCTTTTGAGTTTGTATAATATCTAGTAGACAATATTTGTATTCAAACTCACGGTTTATGTCGTATTGTACTACGACAATTATATTAAGTAAGTTGTATTTAAATTACATACCATGTATATCGATTACCCAAGATGGGTGATGTATACCTAATTTTGGGGCGTCACAACTAAAATACTCACAAAATACTGCTCGATATATAGAGAAAGAGAGAAATCTTTAGTTTACGGTGTGATTTTTAATTTAACTGACTTTTATTTATAGAAAATGCTTAGAACACCAAAGCGAGAAAATTTAATAAAATAATAATATTTATTATAATTTTCACGCCAATATAGACAACTGATCTCGACTCATTATGCACATGTTGTAGTCCACAAAATAAACAAAAAACGCGTTTTCTTAATAAACATAATTAAAACTTCCAAAATCAATTATTTACGAACTTGAACTTGATAATTCATAACAAATAACCTTTTATCAGAAAATTTGAATCTTGCAACTCTTTATAGAAAATTCAATTCTCTCTGACTTTCTGAGAAGAAAGTTTTCCAAATTCCAAAGCGAAATTGATCGAAATCCACATACGAGACGATTTTCTATTTATAATCAAATTTCGATCGAGAAATGGGGTCCTGACACACAAAACATGTGTTAATCATTTAATCTGACAACAAAATACTCTTTCCTCCTCATATCTTTCATATATCCCACATTCATTATAAAATATCATCATTATTATTATTTTATAATAATATAATAAAATATTATTTTATCGAAAAAGATAACATATCGATTTTAACAATTGTCACTTTAAAATTTCTCCATTTATATCAACATAAAATCAATATTTTCCATCATCATATAAATCAATAATTAATTATTCACAAATAATATTATAGAATCACAATCTTTATGCCACAACCATCTAGTAAAGGAAGAGAACTTTCGATAAAATTTCTCCTTCTTGGCCTTATGATTAGGTGGCGAACCTCTCCTAAGCGAACTTTCTAGACATTGCCAATAATGTTATCTAATAATATTATTAGGATAATATGAATTATTGCTCCAGATAATGGAAAATATTGTGTAGTGACAATTATTGAAACAACGATAATATAAAATATCAGCGTAAAATTATTGAATCGATAAAATAAAATCTTTGAGCGGTAATTCTTTGTAACAATTATTGAGTAGTGTCTTCTTACGTAAAATCAATAATTGGTGCAATCTGAAGTGTCTTCTTGTCTGACAATAGCGTATTAACGTGTTTTAATAGTCAATTATTCAGCGATTATTACTTGGTATGATTACGTCGTTATTTATAAACAACTTATCTTTGTCGTTTTCTTCGTCAATAATCGCTTTCAGTTATAGATTTTACAATTTGCTTGCCAATTAAGTCGAATATTATAACGACCGTGAGAATATTTCACGACCCATCTGAATATTCTCAAAATGATAATGAATATTTTATAACCACTTGCTTATTTGAAATATTTGCATTTTACCCGTAAGCTAACCACATTAATCAAATCAACCCTAAATATTTCAAAATAATAAATAGAAAATTAAATCTTCATTTATAAAAAGTTGGAGCACACAACATTAAGACCCCAACGTATTAATGAAATTTAATTTTCTCATTATTTTGAAATAATGGGAAAATTTGATTAATTTCATTAAGTAAAATTAAAATATTTCAAAATAAACAATGGTTATAAAATATTCATTATTATCGAGAATATTCGATTTGGTTGAAAATGCGACACAATGACCGTATGTGGGCCCATAAGGCGGAAAGCGTATCGATGAAGAAAACGACAAATATAAGTTGTTTAAAAATAATAATAGATTTATTGCAATTAATAATGTTAAAATACTCGGTGGTTAAAAGCAGTTATGACAGTATTGCACCAATTATTGATTCTTACGTGAAAGGCACTACTTAATAATGGTTACGAGAATTATCGCTCATAGATTTTATTGATTCAATAATCTTTGCATTGATATAATAATTGCTGCATTGATATTTTAAATTATTATTGTTTCAATAAATTGTCATTACACAGTATTTTCCATTATCGGAGCAATAATTCATATTATCCGAATAATATTATTGGATAACATTATTGGCAATGTCTAGAAAGTTACGTCATGAGAGAGGTTTGGTCACCTAATTGCTTGCAAGAAGAGAGAAATCTTTATTGGAAAGCCCCTCTTCACTGAACTGCCTATTTGATAATATTGTGATTCTCGTAATATTATTTGTGAATAATTAATTATTGATTCATATGATAAGAAAAATATTGATTTTATGTGGATATAGATGAGAAAATTTTAAAATGACAATTGTTAAAAATTAATATTTTATCTTTTACGATAAAATAATTATTTAAATATATTATTATATTTTAATAATATAATAATGGTGATATTTTTACAACGAATGTGGGATATATGAGTATATGAGGAGGAAAGTATTTTTGTTGCAATAAATGTTTTAAACATGTTAAACATGTCGATGGACCCCATTTATTGATGAAATTTGATTATAACTTGTAAAATCGCCTGTTTCAGGATTTTTGGTCAATTTTTGTTTGGAATTTGGAAAAACTTTCTTCCGAAAAGTTGTAGAGAATTGAATTTCCTATAAAAAAAGTCGCGAGATTCAATTTTTCGATAAAAGAGCTATTTATTGTGAATTATTGAAGTTCAAACTCGAAATAATTGATTTTGGAAGTTTTAATTATTATTTTAAAGAAAAACGTTTTTTTGCATTTAAGTGGGCTAACATGTGATATTAATTGCTGAAATCAGATCTTCAAAGATGGGCTAAGGAAATTTATAATATATATTAATATTTTATTAAATTTTACTGCTTTTGGTGTTCAAGCATTTTCTATAAATAGGGTGCTTGAGGTTAAATTGAAAATCACACCAAAATCTGAAGTTTTTTCTCTCTATATTATCGAGCATATTCTTGTGAGTATTTTGAGTATACTTTGAAGTATTGTTAGGCGGTGCAATTAAGTTCCCTTCAAACCTTATACCCGGTATTAAATTTAAATCTTAATCTTTCGAGGTAAGGGATATTATTTTTTCAGTAATGATATTATTTCTTCAATATCATTATGTTGAAATATTGATCTGAAGTTTTATCAAATTTGGAACTTTTGGTGTCTGATTCTTATTCACGTATCTGATATTATTCACGTATCTGACCTTTATTCGCGAATACGGCTATTCATCAAAAAAATAAAAATTTTCTTTTGTCCAAAATATCTATTGCGGATACTAAGCTTTGATTGTATCCATGTTTTGATCATTCTTGAATTTTGCACCTAACTTGTAATTATTTTTGAGGTATTTTTGGACGTGGATAAAACAAATCTGAGTCCTTAATCCTTAATCCTTGTCATTTTGTTTCTTTGGATTCGTTTCATTAAAAATATTTTTCATCATCTTGATCTTAAATGATGATATTATTGAATATCTTTGGCTTTTGTAGTGTAAAGATGAATGATTTCTGAAGAATATCTTTGGTAGTAGTGCAAAGATGAACATGTGTTTAGATGAACATGATTAATCGATGAATATCTTTTGGCCTGTAGTGCAAAGATGAATATTTGATTCGGATATATATTGATTGATGTTACGGGGATAAAAGATAGCGATGAACTTTTAAATTCATACATAGAAGATAGTAGTTTGCATTCTCTACTTAACTCTTCTAATGAATTATTATTTCATTGCGAATATTGATTTAAAATTTGTTGTCTATTGTATTCTATTAGATTTTCCTCGTTGAAGACTAACGATAATTTGTTGTATATTATCTTAGTCATAATATTCTTTTTGGGCTATTTAGTTGAGTTCACCCTTTTCCTTTTTGTTCCATTTTTCTTCTCGGAGGCGAGAATATAGCGAAGTGCAAGTGGGGTATGGAATGAAGGTTCAGAGAGAGTTGTTTAGTAGTCCTCACCATTTTTGTAAAATAATGTATCAATAAATGTGATGAGAATTTATTTGAGTATAGATATTATGCAGAAGATAATATTTGTATTCAAACTCATAGATTTCTTGTTGTAATAATAAAGTTGTAGTTGTTTACGTACCATGTATTAACAACTGACTTCGAATGGGTGATGTATACCTATTTTGGGGGCGCCACATACACGATCGGACCGTATATATATATATATATATATATACAACGAATCTTTGATTTATCATCGTTGGCATAAATTGGTTTAATGAAGACTGACTCTGTTTCAATAAGGATATCCCTATAATACACAAGTGATTTATAAGGAGCAAGAGGGAGGAAATGCCATCCAGTAAGAAAATACTGGGCAGCCAATTGTACTTTTGCTTTTACTTTTACATTTACAAAAGTAAAAGAGATGATGGCGTGGGCCATTTAAGAGGGAAGATCGAAGTATTAAGGACTCCGTCTTCATCTTTAACTAAGAAGATCGAAGCTGAGAGCTTCGTCTTCGGCTAACTCTAGAGAGAATGGAGAGCGGACCTCGAAAGAGCTTTCTAGAGAGAGAAGCTCTGAGGCTACATTGAATTAAGCCTAAACAACTCTAAACACCTCGAGTTGTTTAAATAAAAAACTAAAAAGTAAATTACTATTTGATTCACGCAGGAATCACTATTACATTAACTGAAGTAAAAGTAATTTACTAAAGTAAAAGTAAAACATAAAAAATATTTTACATTTACTTTTACATGGGTAAATGTAAGAAACATTTAACTAAAGTTAAAAATATTTAACTTAAGTAAAAGCAAAAGTTATTCTTTTACTTTTACTTTTACATTTACTAAAGTAAAGACTTTTTTTTTACGGAAAGCAAAAAGTTTGAAGAGATGATGGATGGGCCATCACACAGCCGGTTGTTGAAGATGCCTCTCTCTCTCTCTCTCTCTATATATATATATATATATATATATATATATATATATATATATATATATATATGTCGTTTCTTAAGTTCACCCTTATTAATTTCTTTTTTACCTTTTTTTTTATAAAAAAACATAACTAATAAAAAATGTATAATATTTTTGGAATTGAAAGTTTTTAAAAAAAGTGTTTTGGGTGTGATTTGAGTGCATATAACAATGCAGGTGTTATCACACACCCAAAAAACACTTTTTTTAAAAAACTTTCAATTCCAAAATTATTATACATTTTTATTAGTTATGTTTTTTTATAATTAAAAAAAAAAGTGATGATTTCGAGGTGAGCTTCAATAAGGGTGAGCTTAAGATCTTGATCTATATATATATATATATATATATATACTATATATGTATATACATGTATGTGTATTACGACATAGAAAATTATATATGACCAATTTTTTGGGCTAAGGTGGCGGTAAATTGTCGCATATAGTCGAAATATTATAATGACACGGGTGAAAACCGTCATTATAGCCTAAAAAAGCTGTCATGTATGTAATTATATAATACTATATTTATATATATATATATATATAGTATTCATCACTTTATTATGTAATCTTGTGGGATCACTAATTAAAATAAATTTTAAAAAAATTACTATCTTTTCACTATTTTATTTTTCTTAATATGTATAAAAAATATATTTTACTCATCATGAATAAGTACATTTTTATACTAGGGCTGATGGGAGGGGAGGAACTAGAGAAAAAAATCTTGGAAACATTAACGTTATATATATATATATATATATATATATATATATATATATATATTAGATGATGTCGCGTCTTTACTGACTGTATAGACGATAAGATTTTATCACAAATTTTAACGATCGAAGATAATTTATTGAGTGAGCGGAAAATTCAAAATCATTTATATTTTATTAGATAGATATAACACCTTTATTAATTTTGAAATCTTTATATTTCATACTTGTGGTGCTGAGGAGTAGATTTAAATGTGAGTTTGCACAATTCAATATGATCATAAAAAAATTCCTTTCATTTTACAAATTAACATATTAGGAATTAAGAGATAGATATACATGCATGAGCTTATATATATAATATATACATATCAATCAATCCATTTCCAACACACTATTATAATTGGATCTCTCTGACATCAACTTGGATATCCTCTCTCTCTCTCCACGTACAAGAATTGAAAAATTGAAAACAGCTCACGAGCAATAGCTTTAACAGATTTTTTTAAACTTCAAAAAAGGTCATCCACAAACCCGGTCCGGCCCCTCAAGGAAATTGAGCAATTAATTAATAAATGTATATATATTATAAGTAGAGACAGAGAGACATAGAGAAAGCCAAAACAAAAACATAAATACAAATCTTCACAAAAGTTGTGGTGGAGATCCAAACTCTCCACACTCCCACTTACACTACTCCAAAATAAACCAACCCCATTTGACACACACACACACTCTCATATATATGTTATCCCTTCTTAATTGCCCTCATATCCCTCAACTTCACCGGAGAAATTAAAACCTCCGCCGGAGTATTACCATATTCTCTTCAATATATCCCTTCTATTAGATCATCATCATCATCATTTATAATTTGGTTTGTTATTGTTCGCATGCACCATATAATATCACATCGTTTAACATATTATTTATATATATCTAATATATATTAAAGCCTAGAGGAGGGAGCTAGCATTGTGAATTTGGATTATGCTTGCTGTGGCACCTTTGAGGCACACTACAGATGAAAGAGACGGAGAGAGTTTTACGATCGGAGATGATTTCCCCGACTTCTCCGGTGATAATTTGCTGGACAGTATTGATTTTGATGACCTTTTCGACGGAATGGAAGATGATGAAGACGTGTTACCTGCTATGGAGATCATTGAACCCGACGACAATAATATCCTGCCGAATATATTTATGTTTGAAAAAAATATAGCAGATGAGAATAATAATTCAACTACTAGTACTAGCCAGGAGGAGGAAGAGGAGGAGGAAGACAAAGTTAATTCAGGTTCGGGATTTGGATCATCAGGATTAACGTCGTCCAGTTTGAATAATCAAGGAGAAGAAATTGTAAGCAAGAGAGATGAATCCGTTGCGCCACCAAAGAAAGCTGCTGATCATAAAGGAAGAAAATCATCTAAGAATCATCAAGGCAAGAGAAAAGTCAAGGTAATTTAATTAGCAAAAAAAAGTCAAGGTAATTTATTATTTAGTACTTACAACTATATACTTAATAGCTAGGTCGAGCTAATTAACATGAGCTACGTACGTACACATATATATTGTTATGTAGGAGTAATTTTTATTTACTTTTATGTTAGGCGGCACCTAACTTAAATTCGTATATATATATATATATATATATATATATATATGGAACAGTTCTTCTAGTATAATTAAACCTTCAAAATCTTTAAATAATTCCCTATCATACTTGCGGATCTTCACATCTTCATGGGTTAGCTAGATATATAGATGCTGAAGCCTCAATGGCTTCACGAGAATTAATTATGAGTGTATACAATTATTCCTGTAATTAATATAAAGTTAGTCTACATCGAATAATAAACACTCGGGTAATCTACTTTAAATAATTAGAATTTTGGGGAGAAAGAGGAGAGAGAATTGTATAAGATTATTTAATTTTAGTTAGAATTTTGGAGATATATACATACACACGAGTAATGACAATTAATTTTTAATTTCTTGAATTGTGCTGTAATTAATATAAAACTATTAGGTGGATTGGACACCAGAACTGCACAGAAGATTTGTGCAAGCAGTGGAGCAGCTAGGGGTGGATAAGGCAGTCCCTTCCAGAATATTAGAGCTCATGGGAATAGATTGTCTCACTCGCCATAACATTGCCAGCCATCTTCAAGTAAGTATATATATATATACACATATATACATACATACAGCCCTACGTACTTATTATTTATTACATACCTTGAAAAATTATTTGTTAGTACAAATATTTAAAAGACAAATGTGAAAACTCTAAAAGTACTCAAACTTAGTATGAAAAAGAACACGAGAAGTACAACTAATTAATATATTTGTGCTACACATGACGATTCATTGTTTTAGGGATTCCTTTGCCTTTGCAGCATATTTGTCATCATTTCAGTTTCTAAATCCTCATTTCCGAAATTTTAAATTATTTTAAATTTGCATGGACATGCATTTTATCCTTTTAATTAATATATTTGTAGTACATTTTTAGTTCTAATGCATTGATTGACGTTTTCTTTTGGAGCGTGGGTACATATGCTGATTTACAGTTTTGTATTTTCTTGATTTTCTAGAATTTGTCCTAATTGCTTTTTCTTTTTTCAGTTTGTATTATCAGTATATCATTGATTTTTTTCTATTCTTGGAATTTATCATGGTGCGCGCTTAATTGGTAATTTTATGAATGAAATGAAGTGTAAATAGTAGTCTTGATTGAGGAACTAGAATTAATAAATAAATAAGAGACTCAAACTTTTGAGTTGGATTATGCAGAAATATCGATCTCATCGGAAACATTTACTAGCTAGAGAAGCTGAGGCAGCAAGCTGGACTCAGAGGCGGCAAATGTATGGTGCTACCACCGGAGGAGGAGGAGGAGGATGCAAGAGAGAGATGAGTAGTCCTTGGCTTGCACCCACCATTTGCTTCCCTCCCATGGCACCTATGCCTCATTTTAGACCCTTGCACGTTTGGGGTCATCCCTCCATGGATCAATCCTTAAGGCATATATGGCCTAAACACTTGGCCCCTTCCCGATCTCCACCGCCACCCATATGGCCACCTGCAGCCCCGTCTCCACACCTTCCACCACCACCAGCGGACCCTTCTTTCTGGCACTCGCGCCACCAACGCGTAATCTCTCTCTCTCTCTCTCTCTCTCTCTCTACTTTATTAATTATTAATTATAATGATTTTACAGAACATATAATTACTTTAGCTTCAAACCTTATACACAAAAATGATCATACCAGCTATGAGATAGTAGTACCTCTACAAAAGTTCAACTTTAATTTATTTATTTTATATCCTTTTAATTATTTTTATAGGCTTGTAATGTTAAGGAGGATATGATGTCACTTGAATTAATTAGAGCGAGCTCGCTGATAAACAAATTTTGAATAAGCTCTCTCTATATATAATTTGGCATCTTCTATTTGTAGTTTCCAAACTCTCTAACACCGGGAACACCTTGCTTTCCACCACCATCACTGGCACCAACGGTAACTATTCATTACCATTTTTATTTTTATTTTTATTTTTATTTTTGAGACTGTTAAGTATGTGGAAGTGCTCTTATTTTGGGTTCATGTAAAAATACTTGAACCTTATTAATCACACACACACACATATATATATATATATATATATATATATATATATATATCTTTTAATTGTGGAGTTCATGGCTTAATTATATGGTCTCAACTGATCATACGACAGATATTTCCGGCTCCACCGGTCCAGGGCATTCCACCCCATGCCATGTACAAAGTAGACCCCAGCCCTGATGTCCAGACTGCTCCGGCCGGACAAACTTGCCCCCACCCTCCTTTTGATTTTCATCCGGTGAGAAAAGTATTTTTTTTGTTGCTAAATTGTGAGTATATAATAAGAAAGGAACAAAGAATTTAATTAATCTTTCAAGTGACTTTCTAATTATACATCAATCCTTAGCATGCATGCAATAGGATAGGTCTAACCTAATTATATAACAAGAATAATAATCTATATATGAAAAGTAGCACACACACACACATATATATATATATATATATATATATATATATATATATATATATATATATATATAATTACATGTTTTATTGGCACGTAAATTACTGGACCACTACTCAATGAACATATTATACCATTTTTATTGTCTATTTCATTTACATTAATATATGAATATATATATATATATATATATATATATATATATATGTTCTTAAATATATAAATAAATGATGGTATTAATTAATTAATTTTGGATCGTGTGACAGTCTAAGGAAAGCATAGATGCAGCTATTGGAGATGTTTTATCAAAGCCTTGGCTGCCACTTCCTCTCGGACTAAAACCTCCGTCTACTGATAGTGTAGTGGTGGAGCTCCACCGTCAAGGAATAGAAAAAATTCCACCTACCTGTGCTTGAATTCCCCTTAAAGAAATTCAATCGATCCGGTTTAATTTCAGGGATTTTTCAAGCCAGATTTAAGAAGCCCCTCAATTCGACGACATTTCCTGCATTTAGATGGATTCATCATCTATATGTATGCAACTTTTTTCTTTTCCCTTTAATCCATTTACACGTACTATGTTCTTGTTTGGCATATCTACGACAACAATTTTCTTTAGTTACCAGCTTAACTATGTATCATAAACAAATAATTAATTTTGTAATGGTTCTTAATTATCAATATAAGATAATAATAATAATAATCATTGCCAAGTTAATTATATATCCCTTTTTGTGCTTACCACCTTTGAATTTTTTTTCTTTCTCATGTCCGGTAAATAAATTATGTCTTACAATTAAAATACAACTTTTAGTTGTTCTAAGTTTCACCGCAACATCTTTTCCTTACTCATTTTTGATGCGACGGTAGAAGAGTCTAATTTCGACTAATTGGAATAGGCTTAATTTCCGTTTGGTATATTTTAAAAGCGACATAATTTTTTTTATTATAGAAGAGTTACATGGCATATAATAATATCAAATCGAAATTAGCGATTAGCCCTACAAGGCTATAAGACCCATCACCTTCAGTTATAACACATGCATTAATATAATTTTAAGCCAAAAAAACCGGTTTAAAACTGTCTTATTGTCGGTCAAAGTTTGATCAAACTTAAATATATATTTTTCGTTATTTTAATTTTCTTTATCTAAATTGATATTGGGTCAAAGTAGTTTATGACTATAAATATGCTTATTAGGGCTTGTGAACAATTACGTGTATTCATTAATTGAGATTATATCTTTTGTTCTCTTCCTAATGAATTCAAGAGTTTTATATATTTCATTTGTGTTGGTACATTAAGCTTCATATCACATTTGTGTTAATTAAAACGTTACAATCTAACCATATTTCAGTGCGTCCATTTTTATTTGGGTAAGTAATTTATCCTTTCACTACTTTATATTTGGAAGCAGAGCTCAAATTAATGTATGCTCAATTTAATCTTTAAAAATATAATTGATTATTGATTCGTATATTTCTTACATATGTATTTAGTTAACTTAATTTATCCTACATAAATATTAATTCATCAACCTTATTTTTGTACATTAATTTATAAAAATATTTAAAAATCAAATTGAGATATTTTTAAGCGTGAAATTAATATATAGATTCACTCAAGTTTGGTCAGTACAAGATGAATATGTTTTTTTTAACTATCTAAAAGGAAGATTTATTAATTTATAATCTTAAATAAATATATATTAATTTTGTGTTTGAAAATATTTTAAATTAATTTTCATAGTGAATAATAATTTTATAAATCGGAAAGAGAGAGTATTACATGTACCCCTTTGTACTAGTATAATTATCACCATCATAATTATTAGTATTATTATTATTATTATCCCGTACCACTACTAAATTCTAAGGATTGGTTGTACATATACTAATTAAGGGGTTATTTTCTGATAAGCGCCATTCATCATAGTCGAGAGTAAATTTGACAGTAAAGAATCAAATTAAAATCGAAATCATGACTAAAATCGCATCACGAAACCGCACCAATTAAAATTACCAATGAG
The DNA here is from genome assembly GCA_020205615.1 of Panax quinquefolius. Lineage (NCBI taxonomy): Eukaryota > Viridiplantae > Streptophyta > Magnoliopsida > Apiales > Araliaceae > Panax > Panax quinquefolius. Next base: position 5,512,600 of record CM035171.1, read on the forward strand.
TTCGGCGTATGTGGCGGTTTTAGGTGGGTTGAATAACCAAATTCTGATTAGGTTTGGTTCTTAGCCAAAACCGTACGCATAAAAGCTGAAAGCGCACTTACGCCATGTGTGTGTATGTATGTATTATCTCAGTAAAATCTAAAAATTCTTTTCACTGAACACATTTCAAAGAAAACCTCACCGGTCTTGCGTTATCGTTCTTTCACTAATCGAAAGAAGATGGTTAAAGGTTATAGAGTCAAAATTAAGCATTTGGGTTTTGAAATTTTGGATTTGTTTGATGCGTTATTAGAGGGCTTATAATAGAAGCCAAAGTCGTTGGTTCGCCTTGACTTAATCATTGGTTAAGGTACATCTTTATAGTAGTAATAGTCTAATAGATTATTTTTCAAATTATGTACAATTATGATTATATTCTATAAGTCATCCTTGTAATATATATGATAAAATTTTATTCCATCTCAAAGTATATCTTTTAATTTTTGGAGGAAGCTAGATAAGCATTCTTACTTGTTATCGAATACGTAGTCTTACGTTGTTTTATATAAGCGTATGTTTTAGTTTTAAAGCATCGTTCATTTATTATAAAAAAGCTATTTTATGTGTCTCGTTGTTACATGATTTGATGGTGAATTTGACGTATTTTGCGGAAGGAGCTTTGTTTCTATCTTGATTTAATTCTCAATCTTGAAATTCTATCGGCTAAGTTAATTCTTTCGATGTGAGGTCGTGTTAAATTTATTGAAGCTTAAATCTTTTGTTGTTTCAATTGGTTTTGGAATCGAAATCATGACTTGCGAACTAAAAAAAGCTTGTAGCATGCTCATGGCGATTTGGATGCAGTTTTGAATTTATCAAATCGCACTTAAACGATTTCGATTACAGTTTGAACTTCAAACCGCATCAAATTGTACCACGCTCACTCCTAGTGGAGAGAGAGAGAGAAATCCAGCGGCAAGGAATACTACTATAGTATCATGGTTTGGTATATATAGGAGTCAAAGTCAATTTATGTATTATTCGAAGAATCAGCACATGTACGTGACTATCATGGATTGGGATAACGCATTACCCAGTACTAGTAATACTACTATCCTCATCGAGCGTGGACGTGGTACATACAAATTACTCCTCAAATCGATCGGATTCATGGGATTTTCTCAGGAACGTGTAGTCGACTAACTTAAAGTTCGCGTGGAGTATTTAGTAGTAGGTGATAGAGACCAAACGCAATTAAAGCGTGGATGTGGACTGAGGCCTAGTCACGAGGTCCCCTGCCATGCCATATACTAATAGCGAATCTGTGGGTGCCACGTCTGGTCCACATAACATACATGTGTGTTCCTCCTCATACTCAGAACGGAAAAGGAAATGAAAGGCAGATAGCTGACTTGGAGTTCACAATGGGACCCACTGGTAAAAATTGTGAGCCACAAGATTGCCGTACTGCGAAAGGTGGGAGTTTTGGAAGTATGGTAAAAGAACAGCGTTGATGTCATGGAACTTGACGTGGCAGCCATCAGAACGTGAACGTAGCTTTCAAACAGATTTTACTCATTTACTTCTTTCTACCATCTTTTTTATTCGCTAAATTTACTCGTGCTCTTTTCTTTTATACCTTTTTTATAACTCCAACATACTCCCTCCGTCTGGAATAAAAAATTTGGTTGATTTTTTTTTTTTTTTTTTTTTTTTTACGTATATTAAGCGAGATGAATAAAATAGTAAAATTATTCATAATAATATTATTAATTATTTTTAATAGTTATTTAATTCAAAATATTCTCCCTCCATATATGTAGAGAGAGAATTAGAATAAAAAAAATATTTAATATTACAGGCGTAATAGAAAAAATGTGTAAAAATTTGGTTATTAAAATAAAATGAACATTTAACATGGGACTGTCTAAAATAGTAATAAAGATTTTTATCATGGGACGGAAGGAGAAATATCTTTTGCACAGGAATGTACATTTCAGCTCAAATTTTATATTATAAGATTTATATATATATATATATATATATATATATATATATATGGACAAGATCCAGTCCGGACGTCCGGACCGGATCTAATCGTTTGGACTTTTTTTTTTTTTTGTTTTTTATTTTAAAACAACTAAAAAATAAAAAAATTATAGAATTGAAATTTTTTCATATCTGATGTTTTGGATGTGATTTGAGTGCGTATAACAAAACATGTATATACGATCTGTCTTGATTGTACCACCATTTTTTTAGTATAGGTATTTAAATCCTATTTAAAATATTATATTATAGAAAATTTCGATTCAATAAAATATTAAATATTTTTTTTTAGTTGTTTTTTTAAAAAAAAGCAAAAAAAAAATAATAATAATTTTGGTCCGTTTTTGATCAGGTCCGGTAATTTTGATCCGTTTTCTGTATATATATATATAATACCAATTTTACATTTGGTGAGTCCTGGGTGGTTGAAACTTGTATAAACGTCCATTTTAATCAACGACAAATGCCACCGTGAGATGTCTCGGTCGGTATAAGTAGTTAGTGAAAAGAGTTGCTCCATCAAGAGTAAAAAATAATACTAGTATCCAAGTTATTTTACCGTTGGAGACTCCTTTTTATAGTTTCACTTTTCCTATCTCATCAGCCTGTAAAATCAAATAGATGGGCAAAGGTTTTTATGAGGGTAAGGGATAATTAGTATTCTGAAATTAGATATATATTTTTATGAGGGTACCTTTGACTGGCACTGGCACTGGCACTGGCTAGTAATTTTATAGTAGTTATAGTTATTACTACTACTAGTATTTTTCAAATATATAGCCAGACGCATCGCAATTCCTAATTGGAACTCAAACTTGTTTACTAATGCAAGGCTTTCAAGTAGGAGTTCAATGGGACACAAGCACTAGTAAAACAACAGCAGCCCAGCCCAATTCAGGTAGTTTGATATCCAACTAAAGTAGTAGTCAGTCAAATGTGGGCTCCTAAACTTTCTGAAATTATATTACCATGTCCAAAACATTTGGGCCGTTTCTCATTCTAAAGTCAAAATTTGACTAATTTCATTAATTCCATCAATCGCGCCAGATCTCATCTTCTGTAGGAGAAGTAAGGAGCATTTTCTATCATTAAACTCTATCCCTTTCAATTAAAATTAAAATTAACCTACAATGCTACAACAATTAATTGAAGGTAAGTTTTACTTGAATTTTTCCTTTCCTCTATAAAATTGAATTGCAATAAAAATTCTACTAGTTCCAAAAAAGATATCAAATATTAATATAAAATAACGCATTATCTAATAACACAACACCTTTCAAGTATAATTAATTTAATTATCATGTCACACTATTATTTTATTATTAATTAAATATTTATTATTTTAATAGTAAATATGGAATACTAATATATTCAACAAAATTTTTTAATATTTTACAAAGATGACTGTTGGAGCATTTACATATATAAATATATGATATTGTCTGATTTGCTTTTTCCAGTTTATCATCTTCATTTTCCCTGATCACTGTGAATGACTGAGAGGTTATTTAATAGTAATTTATAAACCTTCTGATTGTAGTAGATTATTATTCAAATAAAATAAAAGATTGTTTTCGTACTACATGATTATTTACTTGGACAAAATTACCATAGACTTATTGTCATATTTTACTTACCTCAATATTCAACCGGTCACATCATTAATTTTTTTATCCAAAATTCAATTAAATATATTAATTTATATAAATATCAACTCATCACATTACTAGATCGAGGATAAAGATAGATTTAAAAATATATATAATCTCTTTTATTTATTTTTATCACCTTAATTTGCTTAAAAATTATACGTGGGGAATATTTTAAAATATATATCTCATCCCCTTTGAAGGAATGAATAGTAATTTTAAAACATAAATTGTGAAGTGACCTCCTAACTAAATCAAGTACCCGAAAGTGTAGAATGGGACCCCTTCTTTATAATTGTGTTGCCTTACATTAGAGAGCAAGAGTCCGTTGGACGAGAATCTAGAAAAGAAAAATACTCCACAAAGCTTTTTTGACTAAGACCACCAAGTAATTATGTTTTATGGAATTGCAAAAAATAATTAGGTTTAGGTCCTTAGACATCTTCATAAATATAGCACATGAGGCCTGCAGTAATGCCATAATTTCAAATATACCCCACTTGTACACCCTCCATCTCCTCAATCCCCGCATTTCATCCCGCCAGTGACATACAATTTATTCCTAGCTACTACACACACGAAAAAGGCTCATTTGAAATATCTATCTATCTATCTATCTATATATTGTCAAATTGTGACACCAAATTAATTCCCTCATCTATCTTTCTATCATGGCTCACTATTCAAATGCCCTCTCTTTTCTCTTGGTCATTGTCCTTTTTTTCTCTCGCCAAATTGAAGCTAGGGAAAGCAAGTTCTTCACCAAGGCTATTAATATTCACTACCTTAATACCAACGCCACCGTCTCCTCCCAAGTAGAACCACCATCACCCTCGCCGTCGGAAGCACCTACACCGGTAGAAAGCGAAAACGGCTACGGCCTGTACGGTCAAGGTCATGCCACCGAGTTCCCTAATACATTTGACAAGGGTGAAAGCGATATCCCGAGCGAAAAATTTAAAGAAGAAAGTAACAAAGAGTACTTGAACAACAACAACGGATACCCTAGCAACTACAATGAGCATGCTTACGTGACGGTGCCACAAGGCTTGAGTACTGACACGAAGTTTATGGAGAACGACCCTAAATTCGCTCCTACCACCGGAATTCCAAACCAAGTTCCGGAGGAAAATCTTTACAACAATGGCTACCCCAACAACTATAATGAGAATGCTTACGTGACGGTGCCACAAGACACGACGTTTATGGAGGACGGTAAGTACTATTATGACCCTAAGAATGAGAGGAGAAAGTATGAGGCAGTTAAGGAAAGTAGTGGGAATAACAATGAAGGGTATTATGGTAATAATAATGGTGAAAAGTCAAAATATGAGTTTGACTCCATGGAAGAGTACGAGAGGCAGGAAGGGTATCCACAAACTGATCAAGGGGAGTATGTTCCGTGAACAGTTAGGCGATACATGCATATCAATTATCACCGGCCACAGATCGACAGATAGTACGTAGAAATTTAGAAAGAAAAATACGACTAAATTAATTATTCTGGTGATCTATCTAATGTTTGTTTGTTTGTGATTTAGTACTTATTTAAGTCAGTTGTGCTTAATTTGTATTTCTTTTTGTTTTTGCAAATCAAATGGATGAAATTCAAGTTGATATATTAAATATCATATGAATTCACAAATTAAATGAGCTTACATTATATATATCAAAAGCTTGTTAAGATCAAACGGATTTCCAAACATATATTGACGACTCTTGTCGAATTCTTTAAGTAATAATGTAATATTATATAATAAAATAATTATGATTATATATATATATATATATATATATATATATATATTGGAGGAGGATAAAGACAAGTTTAATTTGATTGCTTAATTTCGGGCCGGTCAAAAGGCAATACCTACCAAGACATTTAAATATCTTTATTTTTCTTAGGAAAGCAAGTACGAGTATTAATTTTCTCTTGTTACTAAATGTCCTTTTTCTTTTTCAGACTTCTTTAAAATCCAATTTGCAGTGTCAATTAAGTATATATATATTATATTAGGCTTGTACAAATCAAAACGTCAAAATTAGTACTACTACTTTGTTAGTTAATTAAGACGAATTAGAGACTTCCTAGCTAGCAATAATACTCCATATAGAGACGTCCATGATGATTACAGCTACATGATTAGTGTAGTAATATACTCCATATCCATGCATGCACCATATTTTATTTAGTCTTCCATCATAATTAGCTCTTTGCTTGCTTGAATTTTAATTTAGCATGCAACTCTGAGTAATTATGTCAACCGACAGACCTTGCTTTTACCCCCTCCCCCCCCAACCCCAACCCCAACCCCAACCCCAAATTGGGGGCGGTCCGGTGCAAATGTACTGGACGTTTATTTTTATTTATTTTTTTTTTTTGCTTTTTTACCACAATTATGAGATAAAAAATAAAATTAATAAAGCAATTTGAACAAAAAAATTGTAAAAGAAAAATATTTTTATTGAAAAACACTATAAACTTACGGTGTTTTTGATAAAAAATATCTTTCTTTATAATTTTGTTCAAACTTTCTATTATTTTTATTTTTTTCTCATAATTATGGTTTAAAAAAAAAAAAAAAAAGGGGTGCACCGGTCATACCGGTCGTTAAGGGTACCGGTCATACTGGACGTTTATTTTTTTTATTTTTTATTTTTTGCTTTTTTACAATTATGAGATAAAAAATAAAAAATAATAAAAGTTTGAGCAAAAAAATTGTAAAAAAGAAATACATTTTTATTGAAAAACTTTATAAACTTGCGGTGTTTTTCAATAAAAATATACTTTCTTTTTATATATTTGTTTATTATTTTTTTTTTTTCTCATAATTATAGTTTAAAAAAAAAAAAAAAAGTGCACCAGTCATACCGGTCGTTAAGTACCCCCCCAACTAAAAAATTTATAGGAGGAAGCTTTTACTTTCAGTTGGCATCCCGAGCAGAAGATTGATGTTCCCTATCGATCAGTCATCATCAACTACCTATACACACCCAAGTTGGTATATAGAGTCTAGTACTAAAAAATAGACTCACTTAGTATGAAGTTATTTTTTTGATAAGTTGATTAATTGACTAATAAAATAATGATATATATATCGCCAGCATGTATGTCGATGATACATTGAATCGATTTAATGAAATTTATCTCAAAATAAACTTTATACTAACCAATTCCCTAAAAAATATGTCTGGAAATAACAGACTTGTTATTATTTATTTTTAAGATAATATTATATATTATGTTAAAAGTATTCCTTTATTTTATAATTTTTAATCATCTCAATCTCAATTTTAAGTATGAAAATAGTATAATTTATTTTTAAAATTAATAATATTATAATTTGAAACGTAGAAAATACAATTTATAAATACTTTGCTTGAATAATTTAAACAAACTGTTGTCTAATGAAGGCTATTGGATTGGGTGGTTGAATTGATAAATTGGGGGGAAGGGGGCTTACCCTACAAGAACTACTGTTCGGTATATGTGCTCCCAACTCTAGAGGATTAAAGGGTACGTCAAACTAGTAACACTCATAAATTAGAATTAGGCCATCCTAAACATAAATAAATAATCCCGTAGAATGCGACATGTAAACGTATAAAAAAAAAAAAAAAATCCAAACCGTAATGAGCTCTTACGGCCATAAAAAAAAAAAAAAAAAAAAATCAAAATAACAAGCTCTTACGACGGCTTGTAAAAAAAAAAAAAAAAAAAGTAATCACTAACACTAACAAATATTTGTTATAATAACAAATATTTTATTATAAAATATTTTATAATAACAAATATATATATCATATTTTATAATAACAAATATTTTATATTTTATAAAATATAAAATAGGAAAAATATTTTATATTTTATAACAAATATAAAATATTTTATATTCTTTATTTGTTATTATAAAAATATTTGTTTTATAAAATATTTTATATTCTTTATTTGTTATTATAAAATATTTGTTTTTATAAAATATGATACATATATTTGTTATTATAAAATATTTTATAATAAAATATTTGTTATTATAACAAATATTTGTTAGTGTGAGTTTTTTATGGAGTTTTTTTTTTTTTGTAAAAACATTATTTTTTTTTTTTTTTTGTCAGGAAGAAGAGCTCTTACGGTTTAGAATTTTTTATTTTTTTTATTTTTTTACAATAGTAAGAGCTTGTTACAGTTTTGATTTTTTTTTTTTTTTTTTTATAAGTAGAGCTTGTTACGGTTACTTTATATTTGTCTGCACTTGGCCGTATTATTTAATATTAAAATTCGTTTTAGTTAACAAAATGAAACATATTTGACTATGGTGGGGTCCTCATATTAAAATAAAAATGCATGTTTTTTTTGGGTATTTTTTAAGGTTTTATTTTACAAATAAGTATAAAAATATATATATATATATATATATATATATATATATATATATATATATATATATGTCAGGGTGTTTTTACTTTGTTAAATTGAGACTTTTTTTTTTTTGGGTTTTTTAGATTTTTTTTAAAATAAGTAAAAAAAAGTTTAATATTTTATGGGCCGAAAGCAGTGTTTTGGATATGATTTGGATCATAATAAAACAAAAGCAGTGCTACTCACCATTTTTGGTATAGTATCAAAATCATTTAAAACATTGTATTATGGAAAAATTTCGATTCCATAAAAATAATAAATATTTTTAGTTGTTTAAAAAAAAAAAAAAAGGTCCGCATTTTAACAAAATAAGGGAGCCCTCACCTGATCGATTATATATATATATATATATATATCACCTTTTAATTTTTAAAATCTAAGTAGTAATATCAATGCTATAAATTTGTGGCAAATGTGTCTTCGATCGGTCTTGAGTCGTCTATGAATTTGATTACGCTCATTAGATCCCTCCATCGGACGGTTGAACACATTAAATAATTAATACTATCAAACGTACACTTTAATTAATAACTTTTGCAAATTAAAGTTGTGTAATTAAATAGTGTAAGATTTATTCTTTTCGAAACTTGAAGGAATTTTGTTAAAATTAGATTTGAATATTCCATAAATTGATTTTTAATTCGTCAATACTAATTTTATATATTGGGCCGAGGGGAAGTTATAGTTTTTAGTTAATTTTCAATTGCTATATATAATTGTTTCTAATGAAATTGAATGAATTCATTCTAATTTTGACAAATTAATTTTAAAAAGTTAAAGGTACGTATTTCTAAATTTGAAATGGAGGGGCTATTTATTAATTAAGAGAATTGTCTACCTCGTTCCTTGAACTACAATACTGTCTGTCAAAGGCCATCCGGCATGTCCCCCAACTAGTCTATATGATTACAAATATACACTTTTGCAGGGACCTAACAGAAATAAGCGTCTCAAAATGTATTGTTTTTGGTTTCACTTATTACAACTCTCGGCTGCTGAAATATTGAGCCCATAACTATTGTTTCTTGCCCAATTCAGCTCGGTTTAGACTCAAATCCAAGGCCATAATTCAACCGTTGACAGACTTGTTAAGATAGCGCAAGCATTAGACTTGGTAAAAATAATTATAGTTGATTTTAAGTTATATAAAAATGATTATGGGTCAATTGAAAATCATATATCTCATTTAAAATAGGGACAATTATATTTTATAGTACATTTAAAAACATAATTACAATAAAAGTGCACTCATTAAATATTTACACAATTAATATTTTTTAAAATTTTATTTTCATTATTTGTACATATTTATACTTCCTTTTATTATGGGATGTGTTTTCCATACCGTTCAGACATTAAGATAGCGCAAGCCTTAGTAAAAATAATTATAGTTGATTTTAAGTTATATAAAAATGATTAAATTGAAAATCCTTATATCTCGTTTAAAATAGGGACAATTATATTTTATAGTACATTTAAAAACATAATTACAATAAAATCGCTCATTAAATATTTAATGGTGATTAATATTTTTAAAATTTTATTTTCATTATTTGTACATATTTATACTTCCTTTTATTATGGGATGTGTTTTAATTTTTGATGACATGGCAATTCAGTTTTTTTTAAAAAAGCTGAATTTAAATTGTTTTAGGGATTACGTTTATTTTAAATTTTTTGCTTTCGAATGGAGGTATGTAGTATCTTTTCTTTGGAAACCCTTATTTGGTGTTTTGTTCACTTTCTAAACAAACCCTTGTTCATCTTTCTAAAATACCTACTTTGAAAGTCAGGAGGATTTTGTGTTGATGACTATGTCTTTGCAGAGTTGAGATTATTTAGATGGAGGGAGTTAGGAAAGCCTCCCAAAAATGAGAAATTGAATGACCTTATTTTGGATCAGTCGAATATGTTGGTTTCGGTTGCTTTATATTTGGTTTCTATTTATATTTTATATTGGTTTTTTTTTGTTAAAAAAATTTTGTCTTGTTTTTGCTTATGTTTTATATTTAATCTTTTTGACATGGTATATTTTTGTTTTTATTATTTTTAGGTTGATCGTTCGAGAATATTGTTCCTACGGTTGATGAAAAGGTTCGATTGGGGTTAGGGATTTCCATTTTTTAATGGAAATGATATTGTGAACAAAATTTCTTATGTTAAAGTTGATTTCATCGAGGAAGTTTAATGATATTGGGTTTTCTATTTACGATGTGGAAGAAGTTATTGATAAGCGGTTAAAAACCTTTGAGAAGGTAAGATGATGGAGATGAAAAAAGATATCGAGAATTTGGGTGTTGAGTTAAAGACCCATTTGCCAAGTGTTTCAAATCTGATTTGCATGGATATAAAAATATGATTAGAAAGTTGGTCGATGGTCGGTCTTAGTTATATCAAAACATAAAAATGTTTCTTTTGATGATGATGATGATGATGATGATGATGATGATGATGATGATGATGGTGATGATGATGTTGATGATGATGTTGGTGATGGTGATGGTGATGGTGATGGTGATGGTGATGGTGGTGATGATAATGGTGTTCTTGATAATGATGATGTTGATGATCTTTGATGGTTTTCTTTCTTTCATCGATTCGATGATGATGAGTTGGGTGAGAGTAACGTTAATGTTGGTAATATTAAAAGTGTTGATCCTCCTCCCGTTAGTGGTGTTATTGGAAAATCACCGAGGAAGAGGATGCACGAGGTTTACATTTATTTTAGTTTTTCATTTTATTTTTCATGTTTATTAAGTAAATCTTACTTCTTTTTATTTTTTATTAATGATTCAAAGCAAAGAATGTTGGTTTAAATTCTTATGGGAAAGAGATAGTTGTTTATACTCCTAGAGGGGTTAAAATTCATGTTGACGATGAAAAGGTTAATCATTTTTTTTAAAATTTTATTTTTTTTAATCTGTTATATTTATAAACTATTTTTTTAATAGGCTGAGAAGATGGATGATGTTCCTAGCTTTGATATTTTAAGTCAATCTAGTGGAAAGAAAATTGTTGTTTTTACCCCCATTGAGGTTTGTTATTATTTTTATCAGGCAATTTAATTAATTTGTTGTATTAGTTAGTTTGCGATATAGTGTTTATGTTTGTATTGATCAAAAGTTTTGTTTTTTTAACTTGATATTGACCTTGTTTTTTGTCATGTATTGTAAAACATTACGGAGGTAATAAATTGAAGGATCGAGACATTTCTATACTTGATGAGCCGGTGTTTACAACTCGAGATTTAATTCCAATGTTTGAAGTTGAAAAATCATTGCAAGACCAATTGGCGGATTGTGCCTGCTCATGCAGTTTGCGAAGAGTCTTGTCTTGAAGAATCCTTTTACTTCAAAGTTTGGTTCCAATTTGGTTCTACCTCTTGAGATGTGGATGTTCAATCCAATTACCCCCGATTTCTATCGGCATTTCCGGATATGTCTGATGTATTCCTTCAAAAGATGAAGATGTTCTTTTTGAAGCGTTGGTTTAAGATTGGATTAAATAATAGGAAAAGGTATGTATATTGGTGTATAATATATTTTCATTATGTTTTTAGTAGGATATAAAATAATTTCCTTGGTTTTTGCATTGTATTCTTGTTTTTGAAGGATTGAAAAGTTTACGGGTAACAATGACAAAATTGAGCCTTCATTCGATTTGGGGTCCGCGCTAATAGCTTCAAAAATGTGGTTTACAAGCTTAAGACCCTGTGCGGGTGGCTTGAATGATGATGATGTGTTTTTTTTACCTTTGAATACATGTTTATTAGTTTTGGTCACCTTATTGAATTATATTGGTAACTATTTGAATATTTATTGGAAACTATTATGTTACATTATTATTTTATTTTCCTTTGTTTAACTCGATTGTTATTTTGTTTTAATTTTTGTTAAAGACATCAACATATGCTTGTATTACATTAAATAAAAGTGGCTAAGCTTTTCGAACCAAATTCAAATAAGGGTTACAACAAGCTCGATTGTTGATTTCATATCAAGTTGACCAATTTATTTGGGAAATATTGTAATAGAAATTGTGATAAGAATCATTGTTGGACTCGGTGATATGCCGTGAGTACATTCATGGGTATCTTATGGAAGTCAACACACCACACGGTTAACTTCGATTTTGTTATGTTTCCCATTCATACGTCGGCTCACGGTCATTGGTTCTCGCTGCTTGTGTTTGGCGGCATCGCAGAGTATTTGTGGTTTATAATTCTTCTTCACGGGGATAGGAATGTTATGTGCACAAATATTATGGATGTGTCTTGGCCAGTACATCTTTATTCTCCCCATAATTTTGTCTAGTTGCGGGTTTTGGAAGAATAGAACATATATTGATTTCAATAGTGTTCCATCATAACAAAGGAGAATATGATATCATTGAGCTAGAATTTGCGCAGAGGGTATTCTAGAACAAATTGAAGGGTAAGTTTCCAATTACTTATATTTGTTCGATTTGTATATATAATGAAGTCTGCTTTTGATTTGTGTTATATATTTATTGTTTTTTCAACGATTCGCGGAATGTTTACCATTTGTTTTCTTGGCAAGACATTTCATTCATCGGGATGATATCTGAAATGCCAAAACCATTTAGATACTTCAATACCGTAGGGAAGAATGTGTCAACTTGTTTAATCATGCAAGGAACAAACATTTAGTTGGATATGAATCGACTCGAATATCCGGGAAGATTAGCTCTCAAGACTAAGTATGATTATAATCTTGATATGGTTATTGGTTGTGGAAATTCGTTGTAATTATTACAATTTGACGTGGTTATTTGTTGTGGAATGTTTTGTAATTATTATGATGGTTGAATGATGTATTAATTTTACTAGTGGAAGTATGAGTATGTTTTGTTGGCTCACATTGTTGTTTTTTGTTTTTATTTAATTTTGTACTTATTCATTAACATTTTTATTTATCATACAGTTGGTTTCTAAATGTTGATATGATGTTATCTATTTGAATAGGTATTGGTATCCAATTAGTATGGATAATATATTGTAAAAAAATATTAAAAACATTAATAATGTTATACATGTAATGTATTCAAACTAATGACAATGAGATATAGTTGTTGTCCCATATAAATTTATTTTTTGTTAGCATTTCTAATGTTTTATAAAGTGAGTTTCGTTTGCAAAAAACAACATTTAAGCTTATAAAGTATTGGCTTAAACTGTGTAAAGAGAGTTTCCATTTATCGTAATCATGTGTACAAAGGTTAGGTGGTTCAAAACCAAACAAGTAAATGACAACAATGTGGAAGGAGGAAAAAGCTAAATGAAACCTAATCAATGTTTCACTATGAGACTTGAATAGTAAGCGAGAGAGACCTAAAAAGTCGGGTCTACTTCCCCAACAACAGAAAATGAATAGAATTGAATATGGGTCAAATGAAAATGTTTAGGAAATTAGTATGGATAATTATTTTATGTAATTTTATTTTTTTAACATGAGTACAGTTGATAGCCAACATTTCATTTACAGGAGGTAACTATTTTAGTTTTAAATAGTAACTAAAATATACATAAATATGTCATAACATTTTATTTTATTTGTAATTAGAACTACTTGTTTTTAAAGATATTAATTAGAATAAAAACATTTTAAAAGGGTAATCACCATCAACTTGAAACTATATAACATTTTACACACTATTTTATGTTTTTTTTTTCATTTGTTATGGTAGTGATGGTTCACTTTAACAACATATATTGTTTATAATAAAGCAGATATTTGAGGCTTATGAAACATTTATATTAATTTAAAAATACTCTATTAATTAATTTTAGTAATTTTATAGTTTTTTAACATGGTACTAATGCAGTTAGTATCAAAATTTCATTTTCACAAGTATCTATTTTATTTTTAGTAACCAAATAGTACTTTTATAGTTTTTTTAACATGAATATGATAAGAATATAATTTCATTTGTGTATCTATTATAATAAGCAGCTTTTTTGTGGTTTACTAAATAGTTATATTAATTAAAATTAATCTATTAATTTAATTGTTGGTCTTTGCAAATTTTTTCATTTACACTGGTATCCAAAATTGCATTTATGTGTAATCAGCTTGTAGTTTTAGGTAGTAAATAAAATATATATCAATAATTATATTATACATTTGTTGATTTTAAGATATAATTACTTATTGTGAGTAAAAAGAAATTAATGAAAAAATAAACATATTTCAATATCAGGTAATATAAATTTTTATTTATTTAATCAATAAAATGATTACAATATGAATATATATTGAAGTAACAAGGCCACACATGCATTGTACCAATCAGTCTGGTCGTCCAGCTGGTCTTGTATATATTAGTGGTTTGACACATATGTTTTTAATCTAAATGCAGGACATTCCACCCTCTTCTTTGTGTCTAAACAGTACGACATGGCGGCTACGCTGAATATGTGTCCGTGAAGTTTTTTTGAATAGTATTTTGAGCTTGAAAATCCTGCTGACTCATATTTCCTTGCTTGCTATCTTGTACATTGTAGCGTTAATACAGTGAGTAAGTGCATTTCATGGTATCGAATTTGAAACTCAGACGTATGCATCGCCTTTTTTTTCCCGTATCCACGATAATCGCCAAAGTAGCGTCATAACAAGAAAATCACTAGGTCTCGGCTATGTCTCAACTTTCAAATAAATTTATCGTTCGTTCGTATATATAATCATTATTTTTTGTTAAAAAATATATAGAATAATTAAAGTTATACGTATTGTTAGTAACTTTTACTTCGCTTATTTTGGCAACCAATAATTCATATCGATATGGTTCATATAATTGTTATAATTATTAATGATGTTTTTTCCAAAAATGTCATGAATAATTTATGAGTATTATGGTCAATTTTAAGTTTCTTTTTGACTCGTTCATATTATCTTGTGATCTTCTCTCAAATGTAAGTGATTGAAAACATGGGGATATTCTTGAATCTGGATAGATATTGTGATATTTAATATTTATCTTGTTCATTGATTGATTCTTTTATTATTATATATTATGTGAAATACCATGACGACCATTGTTTGTAGGATAATCCACCTATTGAAGTATACAACGATAGGCCGTATGGATTCAAATGAATACCAATTATCGAGTAGTGCATGGATAATTTAATGATCTTAATAATTCCTTTGATTGCATGGTTAATAGACTCGTGTTGATAGACTTTGAAGTCATTGTTGAATACTGGCAGTAGTGAAAGATGATACCACCTGCGCACTTTTCTAGCTTAACTTCTTCCTCCGGATATGTTCTTATTCTATTATCAATTGCATCAAGTTCATTATGTATTTTGAATTCTTCTATAGTGTAAGCCCTACAATTGCGTTGTATGCTTTTTTATATCTTCTCCTTTCTTTTGAATCTTTTTAATATTTTTAGAATATGGTAGGTCAAACCGTACATCGGGGAACAGCTTAAGTCCTTGATAATTGCTTCATGCATCTCAAAAGCGATGCAATCGTCTTCTCTAACACCACAAGCATTTCTCAAATTGATGAAAACCATCTCCATGATGATTCATTTTCAACAATCGACAAGCAAAAGCAATCCCAGATGATGTTCTGTTTGCATCAAGTCTTATTGATATGTACCCGTAGTTTATTTGTATGAATGTCCCATCAACTACAATGATTGGGAAACAATGTTGTGCGTGCTTCATGGATGCTCTATTGCGAAAAAGAGATATTTGAAGCGACCATTTTTTCCACTCCAATGATGTGATGGATCTTTTATATAAATGAATTTTAAAGTAAGGTTAATGTAATTATATGCAATAATTATTGTCCGATTTGTAGATATGATTACTATGTATTACTTTTGCTTTATAATAACTTATATTTTATGTCTTTATAGTGTTTAGATGGTATCTAAAATGATGTTTAATAGTTTCAATTCATGTATATATTTGTTTTCCGTAAAATCGATTAGTTTTATTCAATTAAAATAGGTAGTATATATGTATTTTTAAGTGTCTAAACTACTTAGTTTGAGTAACCAAAATAAATGAAACATTTAATAAATAGTTCAATATATTCTTCAAATTTATCATCATTTCTCTTTCCAGTGATTGCTACTATAATTGGTATCATTTTATAAAATTTGGATTAACTCATATAGTTTTTTTTCATTTCGCTCTCTCATGTGACGGTAAGGATTGTATTATTGATCACACGAAAGTTTTGAACCTCTTACTTACATTGCATTGTGCATAGATAAACAATTTGATCTCCATGCTTATTGGTAGAGATGAACATTTATATCAAACAACAGACACACAATAATGTTTATACTCGATCATCATGTCTTCCATATGCATAATGGTGTGAAAATTTTCAAACTTGAAGTTATATAATCATATACATATTAAGTTAGTTTAACCAAAGAGACAAGTGCTTAATCATTAATAAATTTCACGCAAGATTTTCTTGAATAGGCGTGACGAATTTCAAAACCCATCTTAAACCTCAAATATTTCTTCAACTAAAATGCTGTGATGATGAAAGTCTAATAAGCAATATGTTTGAATATTAGTAAGTTTTATGATGAGTTATGTTGGTTAGTATGAAAACAAACAAATCACAAAAGTGTATTTTGATGAAAACATATGAAATTCATTAAATTTTTGAATTTTGAATGTGGTCTCTTACTATGAGTTACTTGGAACATAGTTGTTTCAAAGGACTTTTCAAAATGACTGCCCAGAAACTCTTTTCAAATTATGAGAAAATTTCCTTTTGGGACATTGGTATAAAGCAATTCATCTTAAAATGAGCATTGTCTAGGTTTAAAAAACATAAAGTTCTATAATACCATGAACATTTAAAATCTCAATTAACATGACCAAGATTTGGGAATTTTGGAGTTAAACTTGTTAATTTCAAGAAATTAATTAAAAATTGATTTTTGAAAATAGTAAATGAATTTTAAAATTTAGAAAATATATTTTCATTGGACTATTATATAAATCCAGAAAAGAAATTGTGTTGTCATAGTTTATTAAAATATGAGTTTAAATATGTTATGGAATGAAAAAAAATTTTAACCTTATTATATATATTTTTGATGAGGATTGTGAAATCTTATGGATTTTTGAATGATTAAATGCTTAATTAAATTGTAAATTATTTATAAATTTAAGTAAGTTTAATATTAATGATGTTATTTTGACTTATCTCCATGAAATATCTTATATTGGTTTCATCTTTATCTCATTTGAAATGACCTCTTTATCATTGTTTATTATTAAATATAATTTCTCTAGATGGACTGATGTTTGATAATCATAATTGTTCTTGTTTACTAATGATAATTGGATAATTTATTATATCTAATGGATCAATTACTTTGGTAGTGTATGGATAATTGCGGATACTTGAATACATTATTTTAATATGAAATAATAATTCATGGATGTAGTAAAAAAGAAATCGTCTTTGGTAGTAGTCGTTGATAGACTTGGTAATGATTATGACCAAGTGATTCATGATATAATTCATTGGATGAAGTGAAAACCACGGAGAATATCCGTTATCGATGATTTCGTATGTGTGCATAGGATGCATTGGTGGTAATACGATAACTAATCTGCATTCTGGCATTATTGGTTTTCTGGTTGTATATCTTTGGCACCGTAGTGCTGAGATGAATTGTTAATGAATATCTTTAATTGGGATTGCATAAGATGAATGTAATATTTTTTAACGATAAAGGTATTGGTATCCTCATCTCTTATCATACCAGTCGCATTACCCTAATTTCGAGGGCAAAATTCCATAGGAGGAGATTGTGAGATCCCCCAGATTTTATCAATAAAGATTTAAATTTTGTTGAAATAATTTTTAATATATGGTGTAATTTAAGATAATAATATAGTTGTAGGTAGTATTTATAAATTTTGCAAAGTAAAAAGTGGTTATATTATATTAGATTGGTGGGGAATATTAGGTTTAGCGAGGGAATATTCGTCTAACGGCGGCTCGATCATTGGTGGACCCCGCATGAGAATTATCATTTACCGGATTGAAAGCGACAAAATATTTTAATGAAATAACGGTAGGAAGTTTTTCTGATTAGCATCTTGTTGAACTACTCGGTAGTAAAAGTACAATGTACGTGTGGTTGCGTAGTAAGCAGTTATTATTGATTATTGATCTATATGTGAAAAGTCACCGGTTTGATTCCATTTATTGTCGATTAATAATATGAATTATTATAGCGATAATGACGTTTTGTTTATTCATTATTAACGTAATAAAAGCGAAACATCTTTTTATATAAAATAGTAATACTTTATTAAAGTTATTACATAAATAGAATATATTATATTTTATTATGCGATAGTAGTGATATAGTGTTTTGCATAAGATTGCATAGTGTTTGCATATAAAATGTTTTTATATAAATAGAATATATTATATTTTATTTAAAAGATTTTCTTTAAATATGGACCGCCGGAGTTAAAGTAAATCAATCTGAATGATATTTCATGGATTAGTTACTATGCATTCCATTTTCCTATAAATAGAAGCTCGTTCCTTCATTATTTTCTTTGAATTCATTGAAACTTGTACAGAGAGAAATTTATAGAGAAGCTATAGAGAAAATTATGAAAGAAGAAGAGTGATTCTGCTACTTCCTTACTTCTATATTCAGTTCTTTTACAGTGAAGGGTATTATTTGTTGTACCAGTAAAGAGTGTTATTCTTTCTTGAAGAGAACTTACATTATTCCATTCACTATTATTATTTGGAATAACTTTGTAAAAGTGATATACCCTATACATAACTTTGTATATCAAGCGTATCCTATACTTGGTGAAATCTTATGTTATTCCATTGCTTATTATTACATCGCTTGAATAACTTGTGTATGCGTATTTTACCTATACTTGGTGACATTCTTCTATTATTACATTGGAACTCCCCATGCATGTTTTTTTAGGACACGTTCCGAATTTATTATGTCTGTTGGAACATCCCGTCTGTGTGTTTTACACGGACACGGTTCTCATCTTTATCATTACATTGGAATATCCTATTCGTGTGTTTTACGGATCTGGACCGTTCCATCTTTAATATTACATTGGAACATCTGTCGCTTGTGAATTTCTGACACTGTTAGATTATTATTAATTCCATTGGAATAACTTTGTCTGGCAATCGTACGCGTCGTGGTGATTTCTTTTGTTATTCCATTCTTTATTATACCAGTTGGTTAAATTCGAACTTGTTTTTGTTTATAAACAAATCACAATTTAAAATGCCCTTAAGATGAAATACTATATATTAAACACTGATGGAAAAAAAGTAATCCAAATATTTATATGAAGGTTGCCAAATTTTGATATAAATGCTTACAAATTATGCATTTGTAACAAATAGTATTCGACATCGGTTTAGAAATTAAAAAACTATTTTATTGGTTACCAAATTAACATTATTCAAGAACTAAGAGATACGTTATTTGTATGTCTCGTTTGTGAAGTAATGTTTTCATTCATTCCATATCCAAAACACAAATTATAATGTCCCACGAAAATGTAATACCAAATATTAAACACTAAAAACAAGAAATCCAAACATTTTTATATGAATGTGGCCAAATTGTTGTATAAATGACTCCAAAATTGGCATTTGTAACCAATAGTATTTGGCTACTGAAATTACAAAAGTTATTTACTCGGTTACCAATTTAACATTATTCAGTAACCAAAATATAGGTTATTAGTATATTTGTAACTGTAAAGTAATGTTTTCATTGCTTCCATATCCAAAACACAAATTATAATGTGCCTGAAAATGAAATACCAAATATTAAACACTAAAAACAAGGAATCTAAATATTTTTATATGAATGTTGGCCAATTGTATATACAAATGACTCCAAAATTGGCATTTGTAACCAATAGGTTTTGGCTACTGAAATTAAAAAAAACTATTTAATTGGTTACCAAACTAACATTATTCAGTAACCAAAATATAAGTTATTGGTTTCTTTTGTAATGTAAAGTAATGTTTTCATTGCTTCCATATCCAAAACATAAATTATAATGTCCTTGAAAATGAAATACCAAATATTAATCACTAAAAACAAGGAATCTAAATATTTTTATATGAATGTGGCCAAATTGTTATACAAATGACTCCAAAATTGGCATGTGTAACCAATAGTATTTGTATACTGATATTACAAAAGTTATCTAATCGGTTACCAATTTAACATTATTCAGTAACCAAATTATAAGTTATTGGTATTTTTGTTATCGTAAATTAATATTTTAATTACTTCCAATGTAAAAGCAAAACACAAATTATAATGTCCTCAAAATGAAATAATAAATATTAAACACTAAAAACAAGGAATCCTAATATTTATAATAATGTTTCCAAAGTTTTATATAAATGTTTTCAAAATTGGCATTTATAATCAATAGTATTTAACTCTTGAAATTATAAAAACTATTTAATTGGTTACCAAACTAACATTATTCAAGAACCAAATTATAAGATATTGGTATCTTTTTATTGTAAATTAATGTTTTCATTGCTTCCATATCAAAAACACAAATTATAATGTCGTATATTTTGAACACTTAAAACAAGGTAAACAAATCTTCATATGAATGTCCCCAAAACTTTGTATGCCAGATCAAAATTGTAGTGAACAACAAATATTTTTTGTTATAAATATTTCCCTGAAGTTGAATTGAGGTAACAAAACATGATTTCAATTTATATATATTAACCGATTCGTACCTTTTGTATTAAATTATCCAGATTAGGTTTTCAATCTTTGTTTATATATCTTCTTTCGATTCGAAACCTCGATCGATTTTGTGCATATCGATTTTTGATACTCTGTTTTCGTTTTTTCGTGCTTTCGAATAAGGATTCTTCTGTATGAATGCTTCTGTTTCTTATCGATTGATCTTATCTTAAAGATGATCAATTAGTTGAAGATGATGATTATCTGTAGAAGCTTTCGGATTTGGTCTGAAAGTAGAAGCATTCGTTTTTTTTCGTTGATTTTTGGTGTTTTTTAGTATGAATCGGCGTGAATAGTGGAGTAGTTTTTCTCCTTAAATTAAGGTGTTTGTATTTGATTGATTTGATTTATATGGCGTGGATCGCACTTCTTATTGATATTAATTTATATTATTGCACTATTAATATAATTAATTAATTAGTGCACTATTATTGTAATATCTTTCTAATACTTGTATACTTATGTAAAGGACCCTTTAAAATATAGGCTATTTAATTATGGGTTAATCCATATTTTATGTATCTATTTTAACATGTGAAGTAAGGGCTTTTTACAAAATTTGATATTATCCTTTGAAATAACCCGGGTCAAATCCCGAGTTCGGAATAAATTTCGGGTCAAATCTTAAGTCCGAATCGAATCAAATCAATCAAAATAAGGCCTCAAACTATTGGCCGAATAGTATCTCCCTGGGTCATCTTAGCCCACCACAGGCTCCCAAAAGGTCATAACTTGAAGGTACTATTGGTAGTAACTTATTTCCTTATATGCCCCTATCTTTCGATGTGGGACTGGGGTGTTACATCCTTGTTATCAGAGGCGGAATCAGGGGCGGGAGGTCATATGATCCTGATATTCCGGCGCCGTTCATGACCCTACAATCTGTAGATTCGTCTTCTTCTTCATGCAATCGCGATGATAAATAGAAAGCGGTTGTTTTTTTTCCGAACTTACATGAAACGACGTTGTTTCATTTAGTAAGTTTAAAAAAAAAACTCTTTTCTTTTATTATTCAAAACAATTTGCAACACGCCAACACAATAACCCTTTTTTTTCTTCCGAGTTATGCCTCTGCATCAGATGACGTGACAACGGTAGCATCGACCCACCGCTAGGTGTAAACTGCAGATAAACAGATACGAATACGTGTATATCCGTGATCCGTATCCGAAAAAATCAATTCGCCATCCGTATCAAAGATCCTAAGATGTCATGATTTTAAAAATATTATCCGTATCCCATTATTAGGAAAAATATTCGAATCTACGGATAATATCTCATTATCGTTTATTTCATCAAGAATAGATAAATTATTGAATATCAAGAATATCCAGAATTAGTTTATCAAGTAACCTAATATAAAATTCATTCAAAATATTTAAAAAAAAAATAAAGTTTAAATCATACATATTAATTAAACACAATTTAACACACACACACACACACATATATATATATATATATAAGTTATTAACTAATTAATGTAAGTTATTAATATATTTATATATATATATATATTAATAACTTATATAAATGAATGTAAATTATTAATATATACGTGTATATATATATAAATATATATTAATAGCTTATATAAATGAATGTAAGTGATTAATTAATGAATGTAAGTTATTAATATATATGTGTGTGTGTATATTTATATATATATATATATAATAACTTTTATATATAAATGTATATGTAATATAATAATATATATATATATATATATATATATATATATAATAAGTTATATATATAAATGTATACGTAAGTTATTAATTAATGAATATAAGTTAAAGTGATTAATTAATGAATCTAAGTTATGATTTATTAGTATATATATATATAATATATATATATATACACACACACGTATATATTAATAACTTATATAAATGAATGTAAGTTATTAATAAATACATATATATTATATATATATATATATATATATATATATATATATATTAAATTATTAACAACTTATATAGGTAAATTATTAATTAATAATTTATATTAATTAATAATTTAATTAATGTAAAATATTAAGTGTGTGTGTGTGTGTATATCTATTCATATATATATATATATATATATATATATATATATATATAAGTTATTGGGATTTGAATTGGATATCCGTGACGGATATATTCAGACGGATGTTAATCGAATACGAATATGCTATATAGTATTCGTATCCAGCTTATTATTCTTGATACCTTTAAACTGAATCTGGATATATCTATTTTTTTTCCGAATGCGAATAATATCGCTTTTTTTCAAATACTGGATCGAGACGAATCTGAATTTTCGATTACCATTATGACCTAGCCACATGATCTACAACTCTCTCTCTCTCTCTTCATCCTCACTCCTGCCTTTACTTCTCCCTTTCTCTCTCAAAGTCAGTGAGGTCACCTCTTATGTGTTTCTTTTTCATATATGTTAATCTTTGTATGTATCTACATATTAGAAATTTTGTGTTTAATTTTACCATTAAATTAGAGATTTAGAGTTTGGTATGCCATGAATTAGAGATTATGTGTTATTTTCATTGAATATTTGAATTGATATTGTATATTTATGATATATTATTTGTGAAATAATTAAAATTATTGAATTAGGTTAGTTGATGAAATTATGATGATTGATGAAATGTTTTAATTGATGAAATTATTATGAAATGTTTAAATTGATGAAATTACTATGAAGTACTATAATTAGTCAAAATGAATTTGAATATAAATTTGAGAAATGGTATACAATATACTGATGGTATATTGATGATATAATAAAATGGGAGACGAGTGGGATGAATGACAGTGTGGTAATAAATTTTTTTATTTTTAATATTTGGTCCTTATAATATAGGTCCAAACTATATCAAACCCATGATATAAAATTTTAGTTAGTTTTGGTTAACATGATGGTTTTCGAACCATATTGCGGGCTCTTTAGTAAACAATTTAAAGTCTAGCGGGTGGTTTGCCAAGTTTGGAATACTTTAATCCAAACTCGATAATGTTACATTTGAATCGAATAATGAAATTAGGAATAGAAAAATCGAATAATTCATTCTCTTCCGGTAAAACTATTAAATTTTTTATTTATTTATAAAAATAAGTCATTTTATTTCACCATTAATTCATGCAATTCAAACACAATATAAGAGAGTCTTTTAGACATGAGAACAAAACTAAAATTTATACATGACTATGACTAGTTCAATATAATTTTATATTAAGAAATATTAAGGGTTAAATGTAATGTATGTTTATATTTGATATCTATAAAAGTGAAAATGAATATAATTTGAATAAGAAGGATCTTAAATATCTTTATACAAATAATTATGTCAAATGAAAATCGAATATCATATGATGATAACTCTATATATTGCTCAAATCTATTTTCATTTTGATTAAAATTACTTTTAGAAAACTATTTGAACCTTAAACTTTGGATATCTAAAATAAAATATAAACATAGTTGAATAGTATTATATTCATTCGTTTCAAAATTAGATATATATTATTTTTTCAAAATTAAAAAAAAAATTTTTATATAAAATTACAAAATATTATAATATTCTTAATTTGTCATTACTTTTAATTTGCTTGATTGAGTATTATGATACGACTATTATTACGACTAGTATATGTGGCACACATTACGTGTGTGCAATTAAGAAAAAAATATATTTAAATAAAAGTTATTAAAATATAGGTGAAAAATAAAGGAGAGATTTTAGTGATAAAAAGTGGGAGATAGAGAAAGGAATTAATATTTAAAGTAAAATTGTGACCCGACCCACAACCCAACAACTACGAATGCATCAGACGAGTGAAAGACTTGAAACCTTGTTTGCTTGGCGAAAACGAAACTCTCATATACTAATATCTCTGCAAATAATTTGTAGGATGTAGCTATTGAGGTTGGGAATTTCTGTTGATTGGGAAATCTTTCCTCTCTTTCAGTTTAATCATCCTCTTTGATTCTAGGGTTTTAGCTTGTACTCGATTCACCATGGCACCGTTTCCAAATAATGCCAGCGGCAGTGGAGCCATCCGAGATGAGGCATCGGTTAAGGTTTCTTCAAAGGACTCTAAGAAGAAGGACGACAAGAAGGATGAGGATATCGTAATTTCCTAGTTTTGTTTTGTTGCTCTGAGAAAATCGAGAAAATTGATTGATTTTTTTTTTTAAAAAAATTATTGTTGACTTTGGAATTGTTAATATAATTAAAATTGTGGGTTAATAGTCGGAGGAAGATTTGGAACTGAAGCAGCAATTGGAGCTGTATGTGGAGAGAGTTCAGGATTCCGATCCCGGTTTACAGAAGGTTGCCCTGGAGAGCATGAGGTATTCAACGGTTTGAATCAGCAGTGAAAATTTGAATTAATTTGACTTCAAAATTGATTTTTTTGGGTCAGTGTAGCATTTAATGTTCAATTTTACTACATATTGCAGGCAGGAAATTCGGACTTCAACAAGCTCTATGACTTCAGTTCCAAAGCCATTAAAATTTCTGCGTCCTCATTATGGAACACTAAAGGCACAATATGAAACACTGTCAGCTTCAGATATAAAGGTATCTTGTTTGGCTGGACGTTAATGTTACTTGTATCCAAGTAACCCAGAATGTATCTGAATCACATTATCTTTCTGATGCAGAAATTACTAGCAGACATACTTTCAGTTTTGGCTTTAACCATGTCTGCTGAAGGAGAACGGGTATGAAATATTGTTTTTCTAGGACATAGGTCTCCTATCCAAAAGTCATTTAAACTTGGGTTCAATTTGTCTGGATTATCTATGATATCTATTTGGTCATGCATCTTTTATGTGGTCTGCTATCATGTGGTTATGTTTACATAGAGCTCATGCTTTCACATCCTTGAGCATAATCATCAAATATAAAGGTTAGGGTATTTGCAGTTTTTTTACTTAATTGTTCTGGAGACCCTTCCCCGTCTCTATTGTGTATCTGATTGATATTTCCATGTCAATTCTTCCAGGAAAGTTTGAAGTATAGATTATTGGGTTCTGAAGGTGATATTGGTTCATGGGGCCATGAGTATGTAAGGTGAGCATCTTCTGACCATTTCATGTCACTAGTTCTCTTATTTTTGTCTAGAATTTTTATGTGCAAACTTACTTTCAAGTGTGGAGTAGAATCAAAGTAAAAGTCTTGGACAAGTTCACAATGTTGATTAGTTTCTACTTACTTCATTTAGGGTTTATGATTATATAATAATTGCTTATTAACTATTTGTTTATCTCATGATTTGAATTTTAAAACCCTTTAGACTATTATTTGTCCTTTCACATTCACTTTCCCAGTCATTTAAATTTATAAAAGGAGTCCATGGCTTCAATTAAGTTATTTTTCAGTCTTCTGTTCCCTACATGGACACGGTTTTACTAGGCCTTTAACTTCTTGTACTGTCTGCCGAGTCCTATGTCTAAAATTCATGTTTTTAAATGCATCCATCTTGAAAGCAAACAATGTCTTCTTGCGGGAGGGTTCCTGGCATGGATTTTTTTATTGTAAGCCAATTTTAATATTTTATCTTACATTTATTCAAACAAACAATAATATAAAGAAAAACAACCTATAATAAAGATAATAAACTTTGCTTAAAGTTCAAACACATATCCATATTGTTAATGTCAAAGTTCAAACACTTGCAATTGTTCAAAGTTCAAACATATTTTTAATGTATTAGTTTTATTCATAAACAAAATTGCTATTAAATAATAAAATTAAAAATTTCAAGAATTTAATTCAATATTAAAACTTAAGAAACTAAACATAAATTTAAGAATTATGTTGAATTAAACTAAATATTACAAATGTATCATCATTTATATAATTTAAAGTTGGGACAAGTTCAAAAATTATAACTATAATAAAGTTATCCATTTTGACTTGATATTGTTCACTTTGTTATTTGATATGCTACAATCATATTATGAATATGGTAAATCATTAGAAAAATAAATATATCAAGATTTGGTTTGGGTAGTTATTAAAATAAAATAAAAAACTCTCGCCTAGAGGGATTTTTTGCCGCTTGGGCCTAGGTGAGTCGGGGGGCCTACACTTAGGTGGAGAGCCAAGGAAATACACCTTTTTAAGGAAGTGAGATTTTTAGAACACTGGATGCAAACTATAAAAAGTACAACAAAATAATAACAATCGTGAATAACAGGGAGTTATAATTATAAAGAATATAATACATATGCACCTACTAAAAAATACTGTGCTATTGATGAGAAACCACCACTTTTACATTTTGTCAAGTAAGTGCTCTTTCAACCAGCTCATCAAATAGAAGGGGTTTTGTAGTATCATACTGCTAAAATAATATCCTTTCAGATTTCTTGTTTCTCTTACACTTTGAGCTCTACTTATTGCTCTTGATAGACATAGGATTTCAGATATAGTTGAAATTCCATTTTGTAATTTCTAACTTCGATGATTTCATGCGATAGGAACTTGGCTGGAGAAATTGCACAAGAGTATGCCAAACGACAGGTTAGAGTTTGTATCTTCCGGATATGTTAGGGATTAGACAATTTTCTGTCTCATTCTTTGATATGGTTTTTGTGAGTTAAATACTCGAATCAACTTTAAGCAGAAGAGTTTTTCCTATTTTGTTTGTTGATATTGTCGCATTGTTTGATGTGATCTTTGTGAGTCCAATACTTAAATTAGCGAAATTGGAATGAAGGTTTTCTCTATCTAAAGATGGACGTTCTCTCCAACTTTTTTCCTTTGCAGTTGAAGGTTTTCTTGTTTTCAATATTTTTCTAGTAAGATGTGACAGTCTCCAACTTGGGAATTTTCTTCTTTGCATCAGAATTCAAGTTTTAAATTTGTTTTCAATTACCTTTTTTGATATCAGTGGAGCCCACTTGATTAAACGTGGTTTTTACTTAGTTTAGCCATAATATTACTTCTTTATGCGTAACGTGAACCCATGTTACATGGACTCCTAAATGAGTAAAGTATCTGTGTCAGACACCCAACACTCGAACATGGGTGGCGTATGACATCCGTGTTAGACACCCCATGTATTTAGAGAGTAATAAAAATGAGGGGAAAAAAGATGATGGAAAGAAGAAACAGATTTGTTGCGAAAGAATAAAAGAATTGTTTAATCTCGTTTGGATATCTTCATGTTCATGCAGATGCTTAATATTATTGAATTTTGCTCAAGGAAGACAATTAGTTGCCCAAGTTTCAAACTTTTTATCGAGCATCATTCTATGTGCCCATATATATCCATATATTAAGACACTTTTCAGCCGTGTCCACGTATCTGAAGAAAATGATTTTTTACCAAACCCACCACCTAGACCCGCACCCTCACCCGAGTCCATGTCTAAATGCATACGTAGTTGATGCAGTTCTGTCTACATAAGATACGTAAAGTGATGAAACTTGACGTGAAAAGACTAGTTTTGTAGTTGATACAAATGGTACTAGTAACTTACTTCATACGTTTAGATTAGTATGTTTTACTTCAGCCATCTGGGATATATATGGTCTGGTATTAATTGCTTATAAATCCTTTCTAATGTGTCTTTTGTTTACACAAACTATTTCAGAGTGAAGATGCAACAATTGATGATTTGATGGGTCTTGTAAAACAAATTGTTGCCTTTCACATGAAGGTATGACTCATCTTATTGGTTTTTTGAGTGGTTATATCTTCTCAAAGAGATTTCAGGTGAGCTGTTATGTTCTGTTCAGCTAGGATAGTGGACAGAAGCTATGTTTATTTGTTATGAGATTTGTGGATTGCATATATTAGTAATATTTTTAGTAAGAAATCTCTGATTCTGCATTGCAGCATAATGCTGAACCTGAGGCTGTCGATCTTCTGATGGAGGTATTTACTTGCTTTATTCCTTGTGTATCCTTTCTTTTTGCACTTCAAGATACATATGTAAGTGGCCTTTTGAATCATTACAGGTTGAAGACCTTGATTTATTATTGGAACATGTTGACAAGACAAATTATGGAAGGACATGTCTTTACCTCACCAGTTCAGCAAGGTGAGTGGAATCCAACAATCTTACATGGATTTATGAGGGTGACTTAAGTGTTTGTTTTGTCCTTGTATACTTTTGTTCGTATGGTTTACCGTTTATGCCTCAGCCTTTTGTGAAGAGATTTTTTTAGTATAAATCTGAGTATCATAATTATTGTGATGTGCAGAAGAATTGACTTATAGCTCTGCTCCTTCACAACTAGTTATGGTAACTGTTTGGCATATTCTCAAAGATTTTGACTTGTAGATTACTACATTTTGGTATAGATCTAAAATTATTCAGTTTCATAATTGGAGTTTTATTTGATAACCTATTGGTTTCATGATTTGATTAGAAAGCTACTTAGCTATAGCCTTATAAGCCTGTTTTTATTTAAGCCTAAAGATTGATATATGTGTGACATGGGTTATTGAGAAGGCGAGCCAGCATCTGCTTTTTGTTTCTAGAGCAATATATTTTGGCAAAGGAGTGTGAACATATTTGTTGAAAGATAAAACACCCCTTCAAGAGATTGTACTGGACACTTCTTAGTTGTGGAGCATATTCTGTGGACCCGCGAGACTAAATGGACATTATTAATTTATATAATTTCACCTTCCTTTTGGATTTCTTGGGGTGTAGGGATAATGTATGGAATAGAACAAAAGCATCTAATGCATGTAATATGACATCAGAAGATTTGGATGCTCATGCAAAAGTTTTGATATTTTATATGACTGTCATTGAGAAACCAAGTCATGTTATTTCTTCAGCCTTCCTTCCCCTGCTCGCCCGCGACAGTATCCTGGAGAATCTGATAGATCTAATTAGTACACCTTTACAACATTTGGATAGAGGTCACAAGCTTGCATATGCCCAAAGCTCAACTACCATTTAAGGTCTAGGAATAAAGAGGAGATACAACTCATGAACTATTTTACTTAAAAATTTAACTGTTTCATCTAATGTAAAAGGAACAATACACACTGTATAAGTTGGCATAAATTAAAGGTAAGATTACTTTTAGTAGTCTATTAGACAAGTAGCAACCTATGAAAACAATAATTAACTGATAAGAAAAGTATAGCTAGATAGTATTCTTATGAAAACAAGTAAAAGATTTACGGTGAGCATTGGGGCTTCACTTTTAACACCTAGAATAAGGAAAAGAGAATATATTGCTGTAGAACATATTTTTCTTTTTGACAAGTGAGAATACATGGCTATATAAGTTGGCATAAGAGGTTGTAAATAGGATTACATGTCAAAGTAGGTATATTTCTAACCTATTTAATATTTATTGTCGAACGCTTCAATAAGTTAGTCTTGAAATCCAGCACCTTGAGTTCTGTTTTCTAAATCTTTGTTTGCTTCAGCATTAGAGTGAGGTATTTGGCTTCAGTTAGGCGTCTCTTTTTGGAAGAAGGTTACGTATTGGTGCTCACAGTTTAACTTGTTGCTCATCTTGCAGATACCTTCCTGGACCAGATGATATGTTAGTCCTTGATATTGCATACATGATTTATATAAAATTTAAAGAATTTCCAAGGGCACTTCAGATTGCTCTATTTATGGATAACATGCAGGTTAGCTGTCGTACATAATCTGGGATTAGTTTCTTTGATAGTCTTATTAAATTAATATTGTCACTCATCAGTCACAAAATTTGAAGTAGTTGTACACTAAACTGAATTTCAGCTTGAATAAATGCATTAAAACCAATAACTTAATTTATTTTAAAAATTCATTAAAATCTTTTCTCAGTATCAAATCCTTGTCTTGGACAATAGGATTTGTCTGATATTTCAGTTTTTTTGGGCAGTATGTGAAGCAGGTTTTTACGTCTTCTAGTGATCTGCTGCGGAAGAAGCAATTTTGTTACATCCTTGCTCGACATGTAAGTCTACAACATTAGAACTTGATTCTTTTTTTCTTTTTAACATTTAATTCCTCTTTTCCTTGCGTGTTTTAGAATCTTCTCTGACCTGCATTACACGTGGAAACTGGAGTCGGTATTTCTAGCAGGAATACAATTTTTAATTACGTTGATGCCTCCTAACACTTTGAGTTTTCCTTCTGCATAGGACATTATTAATGGTTGCATACTTTTTCCTGACTCAAAATTTCAGAGGCCTTTGTTTGCAAACCTGTAATTGGAATAATGGAATATACCTTAATGCCTTTATATGCACAGCAGCTCCACTACCAAGTGTTTACCATATTTCCATCTATGTCTCATTAGTACTTGGTTGGTTTATGAAATGCTTTATGCAGGGAATTACTTTTGAGCTTGATGATGAAATGTGTGCTGATGATGAAGACAGAGAGGCATTACAAGAAATTGTCAACAATACAAAATTAAGTGAAGGTTATCTTACCCTTGCCCGTGATATAGAAGTCATGGAGCCCAAATCTCCCGAGGACGTTTATAAGGTTTTGATCTATTAGCTAGCCATATATGTAGGATTGTAAACGGATATTTTAGGATGCAGATAGGTTTATTCGTATCCGAAAATAAATTTAAATATCGTATCCGTATTCGTATCCGACGGATATGCATATGAAATATCCGTATTCTTATCCGACGTCTGTATCCGTTTTATATAATGTAATATGAATAAATATATCAAATATCCGTATATCCGCATCCATTCAAAATAAAGTTTTCAAAGTTTCATTTTTTTAAAAATTCTTTCAGTGTTAAATTAATAACCAAAAAAATATATTAAATCAACCAATAATTAGAAATGATGTACAATCAACCAAATTAAATAATAAAACTAGATATAATATGCTTATGTAATTTTTTTTTATATCAAATATCATAAAATAGTCATAAAAGATGTATAATAAATTGATATTAATAATTTCATATAATGTACACCAATATTAAATGAGAGATTTACATGTGTATACATATATATATATATATATATATATATATATGTATATATGTATATGTATTGATATTACGGATAATATCCGATAGTAATGGATACAAATATACATATATCCGTATCTATTTTGGACGGGAATACAAATATGTATAATATTTGCTTTGACACAGATACATATAATATCTGCTTTAATGCGAATACGGATACAAAATTTCGGATATTTTGGACTCCATTTACAGCCCTACATATATGTCTATTATTATCTTCTTTGATTTTGTTTGATGCTCTCAGTAATACTATTTTCTCTGTGATAAGTAGCTGTTGCATGTTTTGTTGTGTGATTCTTTTTTAGTTTTTAGTTTTTTTAATCTCTCTCAGCTTGTAGTGCTTATTTTAGTTTGCTTAGCATGTTAACCAAAATTCCCCTTACTATACAAGGGAGAGGGAGGGAGGGGGAGGGAGGGAGGGAGGGAGGGGGGCTAAGAAAGAGAAAGCGTTGTCACTATTTTCGTCACTTCTATTAATGGAGTAATACTTTTCTGCGGATCATTGTGAGGAAATCTATAAAGGGTATGTGCAGGTAGTGCAGTTTGAGCCGGTCAAAAGTGTGTTCCAATATTTCTCATTTAGGTTGGGCAATTCATTTTCTTTTTTTTCATTTTAATCTAAAAAACCATGCAATTTCTTGGTTAGATGATCTGTTTTGTGTTCATGAGAAAAGCTGTATAATACAGTAAGTTGGTTGTTGTATATCGGCACAGGTTCCCCTTAGTTCCCCAAAATATATACGATTGCAAAAAATTAAATGATTTACTTTTCTCTGTGTTGAGTTTCTTAGATAATTATGTTTTTTAGGTTCCTGAATCCTTATTGTTTTAGGAGTATCAGTCATCATTTATTTCTAATTTTTAATGGAGCCTGTTTCGATGTATCAGGCACATTTGCTTGATGGTCGGGCTAGTGCAGGTGTAGATTCAGCCAGACAGAACTTGGCAGCAACATTTGTTAATGCATTTGTTAATGCTGGCTTTGGTCAGGTAAATACTTGTTTTTGGAGCTTCATGAATTATTTGTGTTGTTTTGGGGATCTGTTTTGTTAAAATAATTTCTCTCTTTCTTGCAGGACAAACTAATGACAATCCCATCAGAGGCCCCAAGTGATAGTTCCTCAGGAAATTGGCTTTTT
The DNA here is from genome assembly GCA_020205615.1 of Panax quinquefolius. NCBI lineage: Eukaryota > Viridiplantae > Streptophyta > Magnoliopsida > Apiales > Araliaceae > Panax > Panax quinquefolius. The sequence continues at coordinate 5,545,627 of CM035171.1, forward strand.
AAGAACAAAGAACATGGAAAGGCTAGTGCCGCTGCAAGTCTGGTGTGTTCATCTATACTGTCAGTTTTCCTGTAGTAATTATTTAAATTTGTTGCAGTAATATAATCATTCTTTCATTATATTAGGGGATGATCTTGCTTTGGGATGTTGACTCTGGACTTTCCCAAATTGACAAGTATTTCCACAGTAATGATAACCATGTCATTGCAGGTGCACTACTCGGGGTTGGAATTGTGAACTGCAGCATCAAGAATGATTGTGATCCTGTGAGTTTTGCTTTAGAATTTTCTAGAGTAAATGCATTACCACGTGTTTATTATTTCCTTGATATCTTACGATAAAAAAAACTTCTTTTCAGGCATTGGCACTTCTCTCTGACTATATTGACAAAGAAGATTCTTCTATTAGAATTGGTGCAATAATGGGTCTGGGTCTTGCATATGCAGGTGCTCAGAATGAGCAGGTGAAATGACTTGCTTTCTTTTGTGATGATTTAGTGGCCTGTGGAAAGAGCATTATATGTGGTGGACATGAGGACAAGAGCTACCTTTCACTTTATGTCTGAGGCTCAATAGTGGAATCTTTGTAACCATTTGATGTTACAATACATTGACACTGATCTTGTTTATGTATTTAGTTGCATTTATTCTTAGGATATATGTTCACTGGCTATTGATTATTTTGAAACTGACTACTTTTTGTATTTGACAGATTCGTAGTAAATTGACTCCTATCCTTGGAGATGCAAGTGCACCTCTCGATGTGATTGCATTTGCAGCAATCTCACTGGGTTTGGTATATGTGGGTTCCTGCAATGAAGAGGTTGCGCAGGCAATAATATTCGCTTTGATGGATCGAAGTGAGTCAGAATTGGGGGAGCCTCTTACCCGCCTTTTACCTCTCGGCCTTGGTCTCCTTTACCTCGGGAAGCAGGTAATATTTCAAGCCATAGTGGTTTATATGGTAGTTATACACTCTTATACTATATGTAATAACTAGGAAATACTCCCTAAAATATTGTCAAGATCCACTTTTACTTTGCATGGTGTTTTTAAAAAAATTGAAACAATGCCTTCAAAGTACTCATTTACATTGGGACGGTTAGAGACTTCTAATATCTTTTGAATTATCGGATAAAGTAGGACATTAGTTCTAACAGACTTTTGAGTGAGTATTATTTTGGCATCTAATACAATATATAGTCAGAAATTGGACATTATGTAATGGACAAAGTGAGTATGTTATTTTGGATGTTTAATTTTGTAGGTATCTTTTAGAAAGTTCACATGGTCTAATTACTTAGTTGAGTGGCTAAATTATTTTCAATAACTATTTTTTGGTGTCAAACAGTACTTTGCATGGTGTTTTTAAAAGAATTTGAAACAATTCCTTCAAAGTACTCATTTACATTGGGACGGTTAGAGACTTCTAATATCTATTGATTTCTCGGATGAAGTAGAACTTTAGTTCTAACAGACTTTTGAGTGAGAGTATTATGTTGGCTTATCCAATACATTATATAGTCAGAAATTGGACATTATGTAACGGAGAAAGTGAGTATGTTATTTTGGATGTTTAATTTTGTAGGTATCTTTTAGAAAGTTCACATGGTCTAATTAGTGGCGAAATTATTTTCAATAACTATTTTTGGTGTCAAACAGGAAAGTGTAGAGGCCACAGCTGAAGTTTCTAAGACGTTCAATGAAAAAATCAGAAAATATTGTGACAATACCCTCCTTTCTTGTGCCTATGCTGGAACCGGGAATGTTCTGAAGGTGTATAATTTTGTTGGTTAGTTAAACTACTAGTGTTCCCTATAACTACATGAAATTCTAACTGACTTTGTCATAGGTCCAACACTTCCTCGGTCAGTGTGCGCAACATCTTGAAAAAGGTGAAACCTACCAGGGACCAGCAGTACTCGGAATTGCGATGGTATCTATGGCAGAAGAGCTGGGCCTTGAAATGGCGATTCGCTCATTAGAGCATCTTTTACAGTATGGAGAGCAGAATATCAGAAGGGCAGTTCCATTAGCTCTTGGTCTCCTTTGCATTTCAAACCCCAAGGTACCATGCATTTGTGATGACTAGATAGAGTACTCGAGAGATTAGGGAATTGAGTTTGACTTGCGAACTTCGATTAATATGCATGGCTGATTCGCTTGTTAACTTTGTGTTTTGTCCAGGTCAACGTTATGGACACACTAAGTCGACTTAGTCATGACACAGATACAGAAGTAGCAATGGTACTGTGATAGGACAGTTTAACATTAATTGTTATTGCTTCTACCAAAAAAAAAGGAAGAAAAAAACAGAAAAAAAACGTACATTTTTGTTGTTTTTGTTACTGCTAAGAGTTCTAATACTACTACTTCTAGCTGAAAGCCAGAAACATTTTTTTGATCTACAGGCTGCTATCATCTCCTTGGGGTTGATAGGTGCAGGCACCAATAATGCTAGACTAGCTGGCATTCTTCGGAATCTTTCAAGTTATTACTACAAAGAAGCCAGCCTTCTCTTCTGCGTAAGTCTTCCTTATGAGCGCACCGAGATACATGTTCTTATCTTCATGCACACTTCCTGTATTTCTTTCTTAGGGTAGAGCTTTCTTGTGGAAATATAACAATTTGTAATTATGTCTTGTTCAGGTGCGAATTGCTCAAGGTCTTGTTCACATGGGAAAGGGATTGTTGACTCTTGCTCCATATCACTCCGAACGGTCCTTATTATCCTCGTATGTATATATTTTAACAAAGTTACTTTGACCCTAAGCTTATATAACGTAAAATATAGTTTAACTGGTTCACTTAAGTTGGATTTTGCCTTGGAGATTTGATTTATAACGGTTCTTTTCTCCATGGATTGTTTGCCTTTGAGTCTTGATTTATTACGGTTCTTTTATCCATGGAATGTCCAAAAACAATAGCAAACAAGCTTGAAAGTCCTGGAGAGTTAAGTTATATGCAAAAGAAGCATCAGTGTGTTCTAGAGTAACTTTTCTAAGTTTGTAGTAAGAAAGGATATGATTTAGATAGAGATGGTGGTTGGGGAGGATCTATGCATCTGATTCTATCTAGTTCTTCTACAGCCCGTATTGAGTTGACTCGAGAGTGGGCAATTATTTGGAACAAAATCAGTCCAGCTTATGGGAGCTGGTTTTTTTTCCCCGGGCATTCTATTGGTGTCAACAGATATGGATCAAGATTTGAGGCTCATGCTCTGATTCATATTAGTTTACTAGTCTTTTTGTAAATAAATCTTTTGTCGTAGTGTGTTCAGAAGGGATAGCACATAAAATAGGCATTATTTTGATCGAGTACGATTTGAACTTTCAAGAATAATCAGAACATTAGACATTATATATCTTAGCTGTTCAGAATGGATAGGAAATTGATTATGCTGCTTGTATAATTTTGCCACCTTTTTTCTTGCTCTTCTCCAGGACGGCACTGGCTGGCATTGTAACTTTACTGCACATTTGTCTTGATATGAAAGCCATCATTCTGGGAAAATATCATTATGTTCTTTACTTCCTTGTTTTGGCAATGCAGGTGAGTTATCAGTCTGAAACAGCTTATTATCATGTTTACTATTGTTTGTTCATTTAGGCCCCTCTTTCCAGTTGTTTAATCTGTCGTCTGTGTCTAATTTATCAGCCAAGAATGCTGTTGACCGTGGATGAAAATCTAAAACCTCTGTCGGTTCCTGTTCGGGTGGGCCAAGCTGTTGATGTTGTTGGCCAGGCAGGTCGACCCAAGACCATCACTGGTTTCCAGACCCATTCAACCCCCGTTCTTTTGGCAGCTGGCGATAGAGCTGAACTTGCAACAGAAAAGTACTAAAGTTTCCCCCATGAGGAATTTTGCTTGTTTCTTGTTGCTAAAAGTTACTGACATATTAGCGGTTTGTGCAGGTATATTCCCCTCTCGCCCATTTTAGAAGGCTTTGTCATCTTGAAAGAGAATCCGGACTACAAAGAGGATATCTAACTAGTTTTTGATTACAGATCAAGTCTAACCTTTTGTATCTTGCAACTTTTTCCATCCTTGGGTCACCCAAACCAACTTATAATAACTATATAGTGAGGGTGTACAGCCCTAGGCCGTAGCTTTTATTTATAGAATGCCATTGAATTTTATGCGTCAATGTGTTTCGTATCTGTGGAAATATAAATTTTAATATCTACCACTTTTAAGAGAAGTGTTCTTGATAGGATGAGTTTTCATTACTGTTTTCTTTATAAAACCCACAATTTGCATATGCCCTTTTTGTTGTCGGTGCTTCTATTGCCCAACTTATGCTATTTTATTTTGGTTTCTCCTTGTTTTATGCTATGAAATTTTTAAAACAAATTATATTACTCCGGTGCTTCTATTGCCCACGTTATGCTATTTTATTTGAGTTCTTCTATGTGGACATGAAAATTGAACACAAATGTATTTGAATTGTACCTATTTATATTTTTATTCATGAGGTTAAAATTTAAATACACTCATGTTCATATAGTGCTTTTGATTTTATTTGGTTTCTTGTCTTATACTATGATTTTTTTTAAAAAGATTTTATTCCTCTATTTTCAAAATATAAGATTATTATTAATTTTTTAAAATTAATATAAGTTATTTTTAAATTTAAAATTAATATAATTTTAATAATATTAGTTGATAATATGGTAAACTATTTTAAATGTACTATGATGAATGTTGTAAAGGTATTATTTATTGTAATTTATACTTTTAATGAACATTCAATTTTATTTTTAAAAATATTTTAATTTTATTTTAAAAATTAATAATAATTTTATAATTTAGAATGGAGGAATAGTATTTTTTCCCTACCAAATTCAATTTTAATGAAGAGGCCAAAAATTACTAGCATAGGAGGCCAAACAACAACGATTATAATCACAGGGTTGATAAACAAAGGGAAAAGGGAAAAGGGAAAAGGGGAAAGCGGGAGGGGTGTTTGATAAAACAATCAAATAGTTTTGAATGTTTAAATAATTTGAATAAGTTGATTGTTAAAGAATTCTGAATATTGAATGAAAAAAGTTGTTTAATAATTGACATATCTGAAATATATCTGAATAACAAATTATTATTATTTTACTCTTCTGAAAAAGTTTAAAATTATTGTAAATTTATTTAATATTATTTAATATTATAAAAAAATTAAATATAAAATACTTCATTCAGCAGTCATTTAGCCCATCCAGTAAAAATAATAATTACACTTGGCCATTCAACTCAAAACTAATATCGATTCAGCGATTTTTATTCAAAACAAATACATCAGCCATTCAGATCCACATTGATAACCAAAACACTTAACCAAATGGAAGATTATATTAACCCCCTAATCACTTAACCAAAAGGAAGATTATTAGTTTGTGATAGCATCACTTATATTAAGCATGGAATAGGACATGCACTTAATTTGGATAGTAAGTTATAATTCTCCCTTCCCAAACACTTCCCCAGGGCCCAGAGTACCATTTTTTTTTCTTCATTTTTTGGGGGTCAATTATTCCTTATCTAGGGCTAGGGTTTTAGCTTATCTTCAAACAAGAGTAATACGCTGAAAAACCCCATCACTAAAAACTGTTTTCTCAAATCTCTAGCATTTTCACGCTCATCAAAATGTCCGTCGCTGCTAGATCCGTTTTTCGAGCAGCCTCGGTGCGTAACGGTGCCGCCAAGATATGTTCCGGAGCCAAAGCCCCTCGATCTCCTTTTCGGATGTCCACCAGAAAACCTCTCTCACATCGCATCTTCAGGTAATTACACATAAATACACATACCTATGCCCAAATCCAAGTATGCAATTATGTATATATACTGAAATATTTTTTCTTTTGAAGCTGTCCTGCTGAAATGAGTTCGATGCAACCGTTCCACACGGCGACTGCTTCCGCGTTAATGACTTCGATGCTCACTCTCTCACGCCGTGGTTACGGTTGGCTTCCTGAAGGTAGGTTTCGCTCCAATTTTGTGTTTTTTTATTTATTAGCTTGTTGTATTCTAGTAATTTATAATGGCTGGTATAAAAAGTTTCTAGGACTCTGCGAATTGGTGAGGCGGTGCCCTTCCATCTATATTTCAAAAACTCGCTCAGACATACTTAAATCAGAAAATAAATACTCCCTCTAGGCTGATTTTTTTTGGCACACAGTTTAAGAAAATCAGTTTAAGTGTCAATTTTTTAACATAATTTTTCCCATATATCCCTTAATATGGAATTAATGAATAAGTTAATTACTCCTTACTTATACTCTCAACTTCATTGATTGACGTGTATTGACCATTAAAGTCCATAACCATATAACTTTAAACAAAGAGAATACAACAACATTAAATGTGGTGATAAAAATAATGACATTGAATGTTGTTTTTTCAAAAAAGAGTAATGGTTGAATATTTATTATAAGGGCATAAAAGTAAAACAATGAACCAACTAAATTTTATAAATAGTAAGTAGCCTATATATTGGGACATTTCAAAATGGAAAATCAGCCTATAACTATGGGACAGAGGGATTATAAGAGAAAAAGAAAGTGAAAGCTCTCTTGCAGAAAATCTAAAGAATTTACCATTTTTTATCATTTTTATCATCTCATGGCAGTACAATAATCATTACTTAGTTGCCTGGGTTTAATTTTGCTCAGTGTTCAATAAAAATTAAACGATGTATCAATTTAAGTGACTTTCCCAAGTTACACTTTAAGACTCATGGGGTATGTGTGGACAGTATCATTGTACATCTTGTCCTTGATTATCATTACCAGGAGTAACTGGTTATTGTATTCTTGCCTTCACACCTAAACTACTTCCCTGATAGCTTATACTATTTTTTCCCCTGCAAACATAAAGCACTATTAGCTGGAAGATGCCTTACTAAATTGTATTATTAAAGTAAGAGTGTTTTAATAGTTTCATCTCATGAAGTTTTATCCCATTAAACTCCGGAGGGATTAGGGATTTTCTCTTATATCCTGTTTACTTGTACGCTTGCCTGTAATTTCAAAACTGAAGTTTTTGCTAAATAGGTTGCCTAACCTATATGGATTTTCTCTTGATTTAGGTATCTAGCAAAACTTTGTAGGACCTTCCTTGATGTCTTGTTACTCCTTTCAAGTATCTGGTAAGTTAAGAATTTACTGGATAGTATCTTAAAAACCATTAGAAATGTAACAGAATTTGGGATCTTCCTCTTCACACGTCAAAGCTTTTTAATTTTGGGAAACATAGATGTTAGGTTCAACGAAATAAACAATACTATCATAATATCTCTTTTTGTTAATTACCACTTCTCCTTTTCTCCTTCTCCCCTTTACCTGGATGGGCACTTACTGGGCCTAAAACTGGTCTAGTATCATATGATGATGCCCTAGTGAAAACTGTTTTTTTTTTCCTTTATGTCTGAAAAGTAAGTCTGTTTTCATTCTCTCTTTCCTATTGTTTTAATAAAGTAGCACATGCTTCAATGTTCTCCTGTTGTAGGCATTGACAAGACTAGATGAAGATGGAGATGCAACTACAGACTTGGCTTTGTTTATGTTTTAATGTTTCAATAGTATAGGTTTGTTGGAATATTTCAAGTTTAATAATGAAACAAACATGAATTCTGTGTGGATTGATAGTTTTGATATACAATTGCTCTTTTGTAGAAATTGTTAAAGGATCCAGTGGTTTATATGATGCTCTCCTTTGTTGAATGTTTTTGTGTAGTTTGAATACTTTGATTGTACATTCCGATATTATTGCATACCTTGGAATCAGTTTGCAGCTTTGGGAGTTTTTGTTAAAAGTGGACAAATTGACATCGTTTTTGCCATGTTCTTCCCCTTATATGGTTGTACTGGGTCAGAATTTCGAAAAGATAAAAATTGTACATCTACAATTGCTAATTGTTGACATCTTATGTAGGTTATAGTTATCATAGTTGAACGTACTTATTAATTATTATTTTTATGCAATCAGCTTGAAATGATGATGGTTGTTGAATATTCAGAGGATTCAAGAATTTTATGTACAAGCTACATTCTAAGCTGTGCCAACAAAAGGAGACTCTGAATGAGCTGCAGAGTAGCTAAGATGTTCTTCTGAGCTTCATAAGTTAGATGATTTACTAATCCTGTTATGTTACTTCCAAGACTTGCAAATATAGCTTTGTTTATCTGACGACTGATGCACAATGTGCTTTTGACATATTGGTTGTGTTCTATTTGTTTTAGTAAATTGCTATTAATTGTAATAAGATTGTCAAGACATCATACTGATTTCTCGCATATCAATCAGCTTGCAATGACGGTGTATGATGATGACTCAGAGACTCGTCAAAGCTTTTGTTCAAAACTCCATGCTTCTCTTAGGCGGCGGGTGATGAATTAACCAGAAGTATTCTTAGAGATACCTTTTTTTCATGAAGTTTTCTTGTTCCTCTTAACCATAATTTGGTTTCAACAAAATTCTAAAGCCATGAGAGATGAATGTATACTATTCACATTTTGCTGTTATAACCTACATGGCTACATTTTTTGTCTCATATTACTTGTAGTTATTCATTGAGCCATTATGACTTTTTCTTGGTGATGTTATTTCACCTAAAACCAACTATATTCTTATTCTTCTCTCTCTTGATAGATGGTATCATTTGTATGCTATATGGCTGCATTGTGTACTTGTATATTTTATTTCTTATTTATCTTACTGAAGCTTGAAGCTTATTAACTATCTGTTGCTCGTGTGAAGGGAAGGGGAAGGGGAAGGGAAGGGGGGAAGGGAAGGGGGATGTGCTTTTTGTGCAGTGACTTTTCATAGCATACATTAGGAGAAAATTTTATGAAAAGCATTTAATGCTTTAAGTTGGAAGAAAAGTATCCTTTTTTTGACATTCGTACTCTTTGTTATCTCTTGTTGTGGTTATTTAAAGTTTTTCATTATTTTCAAAATAAAAAAGAACAAATAGAGGTTTTGTTTTTAAAAACCTTAAACATTTCCAATTAAAAGTAATCACAAACATTTCCCCAAAGAGAAAGGCATCCGTTGATTGTGGAATAACTCCAAGGTTCTGGTCCAGATCGATCAAAATTTAGGTATTAAAAATAAGAAAAAAAAGAGATGATGAGGGCTTTCATGGATGGATCCAACCAAGATAAGATCCATATCATATTTAAATAGTAGTCTATTGGTTCAGAGAGGAGAGAGATGCAAGTTTTTGGTGTCAAAAAGGTGGAGTAATATTGTGTTGGTTGCTTCCTACGGAACAGACCTAAACAAATTAATGCATAAGAAAAAGTCAAAAATCCAAGTCACCTACCACTACCACCATCACCAAGTTCCGTTCCTTTCCTGTCCTGTCATCACCTTTAATTTGCTTGCTGCTTCCAGGAACTAACGTTAACATTCAGCCTCCTACTATATTTATGTGTATATCTATATGTAGTATATATGTATATCTTCAAGGCCACTTTGAGAACACCCACAATTAACAGGCCAAATTATGTATTCCGCCTAATTAAAAAATCACGTACCCCCAGCTAGCTAGCACGTGTCTATTCTTACTTAAAAGTCTTTATCTTTGACCTAACTCTTGCTGCATACCATATACACCAACCATATATACCATATATAGTTCTATTCTTCCATTCATCCTTTGCAAAGAATCACTAAAATACATCAAACTAGAGCTAGCTATAGGCTATAGCTATACGAGTGAAACCATGTCGAGTCCCAGCAGTGACTGGGTTCAACTTTACCAGCGTAACCTTTCCGGTCAAGCCCAGACGAAGCCGGCCACTACCGATGCTACCACCACTAGGTCAAGTACTTCTGCTAGTAGTGGCTTGATCCCGGAAGCCGGTCGCGTGTCAAAGCCTGTCCGCAAGAGATCCAGGGCTTCTAGGCGAACCCCGACAACCCTACTTAATACAGACACTGCAAACTTCCGAGCCATGGTTCAACAGTTCACCGGAGGTCCAGCCAGTACTCCATTTGCATCAGGTGGTCATTACCCTAGTAGAGCAAACGTCAACTTTGGGCTCGGGACAAGTCAACAAATTGTGAACCCTAATGCAGTCATGGTTCCTAGGGCTGGGGCTGGGGCTGGGGCTGGGGCTGGGGCTGGGGAAGGGATTAATTTTGTACAGCTCCAACAGTTTCAAGAGCAGCAATACATGGTTTCAATGAATAACAGTACTACTAGTCATTGCGGTCAACTTGGGTTTCTTCAAAGCTCTAGAGGAGGTGTGTTGGGGGTCACTGGTGGTATGGAGGGTACTCATGTTTCCTCATCTGTTAGGTCTTCATCCTTCAACAACCCCATCAACCAGGACAATTACATGTTGTGAGGAGGACAGGACAAAAGGAAGGAAGTTAGGTGCTGACTTTTGGGAAGGAATCCATTTCACTACTATATATAATGTATATATGGACTGTACTCCATCACAATTCTAGCCTTAATGAGTTAGCTATATTATTATTATTATTATTATTATTATGTTCTAGGATTTCTCTCTTTTTGTATCTATTTGTTGAGTCGTTTTCTCCATTTTTAATTTGCTGTTATGTAAGTTTTGTTGTTACTCTAGAAGCTAGGTTTTTCAGTGGGGCAGTAATTATGAATATTTGCTTCTTGATAATTTCCAGAGGAAGATGTGATAACATTTACACTAAAAATGTAAATTATTATCATCATTATTATTATGTAATTATTTTATCTAATTATTACTGTTGTTGTTGTGGTTTGGAATGTATCTAAGTAGTATTCGATGTATGTATTTTATCATAATTCGAGTACTGCATCCTTCTTTTTCTTGGTTTCTACATGTTTCAGCTCTAACATGCGGAATACGTTATACCCTTCTTGTTTAATTATAATATTACCCCTTTTTAGAAGAGAGAATTGATATTTTCACAAAAAACGATAGTACTGCTATAAGATTTCTTTCACATGAATAATTCTTCTCACCAATAAATAGTAAATGAGTCCCACACTTATATGAAATAGATGTGTGAAAATATCAATTTTTACTTGTGAAAATAACAATTCTCTTCACAAAATTTTATTTTCTACTTTTTGCTTTGGTAGGAGAAATAAGCATGTATGTGGCGGTTTTTCAATAGAGCTATGAAATATTATTTATTTAAAATATGTTGGAATGTGATATTATAATTATAAAAAAAAATAATAAAAAATATATAAATAATAAAACAATGAAGACTCTCTATTTTATTTGAATTAGAGATGATCCTAATCCGGTCGGATATATAAACACCTGATTCAGATATTCAAATTGACAAATTAAAGGATTTTGATCGGAGTGGGGTGAATCGATGAATGTGAGCTCTGCTCCGGGCCCGCTGGCATGAAAAGAAGAAAACGATATTCACTACCTCGAGTTTAGTTTCCAAAGTAAAATCTACTACCTTTCTCCAATTTTAAATATATATATATATATATATATATATATATATATATATATATATGTTTAAGTTGAATTTCATATCAGTGTCCCTAAGATTACATATATATATAGTTTGTTGTGGACTTTATATTTATAGTATTACCAATCAATAATTTACAGAATAATTATTTTTATTATTAAGTACTCTATAACGCCTGAATCTGGTAAACATTTTCTGATATCCGTTGGATAGCACCAATATTAGTCAAGAAAGGAGGAGGAGGAGGAACCTTCTATTTGAAAACCACTACTTCTTCACAACAAAACTGAAATGATGTGAATCTCAAGATAATATTGACCGTGGGAATTAGAAAATTAAAAGGTCAATAAACATGATTGTATAACTGACACTAATTATAAACCATGATTACCGGGACAACACGTGTTAACGCCAAGATCTTTTGTCACGTTCCAATCACGTAAGACGCCTTGATCTTGCACAGTAAACACGATAAACACCACAAGTTTGATTTGGCCGGTTCCGTGAGGATAAATTTCGCGCGTGAAGTCGATGAACGTGTTCATAAGGTTATCAAAATAGAAATACAGAATGCTTAAAAGTGTATTGAGAGAGATAATAATAATTCTTGAGTGTATATATGATTATTAATTCATAAAATGTGTGTGTACATACCTCTTGAACACTTCCTCATGTTTATACTCTATTTTCCTGGATTATAGTCGCCACCCACTACTACCCCGACACACCCCTCGATCCGATGGGTTCTAACTGATCGCATGTAGTTTATCCATTACTTTTGGTCATCGTTTCCACCGGCCAGTCGGTTATAATCCCATCCACATTAATCATGGCGTGTTCTCTCTCAACCAACACGCTTTTTCATCATTCAAGTCAAAATAATAGATATTAAAATGTCCAAAGGATCAACCCACCTGACCGAATCCTACTTTTATAAGTCAAAATGGAAATAATAGGATAAACCTACCAATGACTTTTTATATTCAATAATAAAGGCCCAATAGATTAATTAAACGAAGAAGTTTCAATCTACCCTACCTAAACGGAGAAAAAATATCATGACCCAACAACACGCATTCAACTTGGACAAAGAGATAGCTAGTTTATCAAGTTAACTTCATGCTAATCATTATCATTAGCAGGCTCTAATTACCTATTAATTCCTCAAATCAATCTAAAGGTAAAACGCAAATTAACCCTCCCTCTACTTAAGTTAACTTCATGCTAATCACTACCATCAGCAACTATAACAGGCTCTAATTACCTATTAATTCCTCAAATCAATCCAAAGGTAAAACGCAAATTAATTAAACCTCCCCCTACTTAATTCATCCACCAAATATTTAGCTGCTTCTGTAACCTCAACACACACGTCACCATTTGTCAACTCATAGAGATCCCATAAACATGTCAATTTTTGCATTACTCAAAATAATCGGCTTCAACAAATCAACTGCACATAAAACTAAATAAATTTGTTGTGTTACTTAAAACTAAATAAATTTGTAGCTGACTTGAATTTTAAACTTTTATAAATTGACTAGAAAAACAATTAATAAAAAAAATTTCCTGAAATGATAGGAGTTTATTTTTTTTAAAAACAAGTATGGTTTTTTATTTTATTTTACCAAAAACATAAGTGATTAGTAATGTTTACTAATCTTTCTGTACTTTTTTTTCCCTAATTCTTTAACCGACTAAAGTTACTAAATAGTTACATATTATTTAGTTTCTAAGTCAACAAATTACCACCCAATACAATTTATCCAATCCTTCCCGTGAAGCTGGTTTTAGCAACTAGTGTAATTATTGTGAACAAATACCTGTCTAACCATTGGATAATGTTCTGGATTTCTACTATTTAGCTAACCATTATAATCAAAATAATTGCATATTATCTAAATTTAGATAATATTTACGCATAAATAATAATATAATAATTGCAAAAATAATCTAATAATCTAACTAGATGAATGTTCCCGTCAACTTTAACATCCAAGTATACAAGTATTTTTTTGAAAAACATGATTTCCTCTATATGTCACTATTTTCTCTATTTTTACATGACAATTATGTTGAATAACAATTTCAAAACTAATAATAAATTACTATGGCATAAACGAAAATAATAAATATTAAAATATTGCAAACCTATCAAGGGAATATACAGAGCTTTTTCTGATTTATACAAGTCATATACTTAACATAGAAATGGAATGGGGCCGTGTCTGAAGAGATGTTAGTTTTACTTCTGTGATCCACTTTCTACCAAAACCAATGCCTGTTGCTCTTGTTCTGTTTCCTTTTCTTCCTCTTTTGATTCTGAATACTGTCTATGGTATCGAATTATAACCAGAGTTATAAATGCTACATGGAATAGAGAGAAACAAGAATTAGAGGAGTACATACATCTGTCCCTAATTTAAATTTTAAGCTTTTCTTTTTCTTTTAGTTTAAATTAGTCAAAGGTTCTTGTATGTGCACAATCTGCATTTTGATTTTTGTCGACTTATTTTCCAAGTCCAGAAAATATGTGAGTATCAATTCAATTATTTTCTTCGAAATATAATCTTTTCCCATTGCTCTGTAGTAATTACCTGCAAAAATGCGTGTTTTTATGGAAGTCATATTCCAGAAGGCTATGGCTGCTGATGCTGCAACAATCTTCTTGTGGGAGCAAGCTTTCCATGCTTCCAACACCCGACGTCTCAAGAACTTGACTGTTTCATCAAAGGCACAAGTAAGGTGTACAGGGCTAATGCAGATGTTACAAAAGCACGGCTAAGTACACAGGGAGAGGAAGCTTTTTTATACATACCTTTTCCATTTATCTGAATAGAGTAAGAGCAGTATAGTTTAGGACAGGTAAAGCTTAGAAAAAACCCTGATAGGTCATATTAATGATTATCAGTTACTATCTTTTAACATAAAAAGCAAAGCAATGACAAATGGTCGGTGAAAATAAAACAGTTAATAGAGTTTTCTTACCAAGTGCACAAAGGTTCCAAAGGTTTATTAGATGTCCATACCCTGCTCCTAGAAGTAAAAATGGTACTACCTAATAATCATTATAAAATGTCGGTTTGAGCAGTCAATTCCATCAATTCTTCACATTGCATCGTAGTAAAGGTAAAAAGTAAGAACATGCAACATACTTTGAGGGTTGTGGATGGATCCCCTGAAAATAGTTCCCCCGTTTTACAAATTGCAAGATTTGCAGCTGGAAGTATTACCCTAGCTGCTTTCAGAATGCCATCTTCATTAAGTTTAATGTCACGCCTTTCGGTTATATCCCTGTAAATCAGCCATATCTTAGCCAATTATCACACATACATTACTGTTTGAAATTAAGGAAGATATCATAAAAAGAAGGGTTTCTACCTTTGACCGACTGAATTTGAGAAGAATGCAACTACTAAAACCAGAAGGCCCAATTGAGATATCATCGAGAAAGCGCTGTAAATATAATTTGGATTGGTTTTCAGATACCTCAGAAGTGACACTAAAACTAAAATCAGAAGAACTGGAGAGAGAGATTAATATTCAACTTTACCTAAAGCTTACTCCACTTGCAAAACAAGAAGATACGAAACAAAGTGATCCAAAACCAAACCAAAGGCTTGATTTTGCGACATCATTCCACATAATCAGATCAGTCATCAGCTGCCCAATTCGATCTAGATTACACCCAGCACCCTCATTTGCTTCTAAGTCCACAAATAACAATCAATCATAACATATCGATAAAGAACACTTGCAAAAAAAAAAAGGTAAAACAATTGAATGAAACTGAGACATACTTGGAGACGGAATTGAAGTTACCGAATCGAGTTTCTCCTTCTTAGACCGACCACTATTTCGCCTTTTTCTAGGCTTACCCATTTCTTCCGAGAGGCCTAAATCTCTCTCTTCACGAATCTCATGTTCAAATCGTCTCCGTGACCTTGGATTATTCTTTGGCGAAGCGAGGGCAGAATTCCTCGTCTTGTATCGCCTTCGGGACCCCTTTGGCTCCATAGGATCTTGATCAGCCAATTCGAGCCTTTCGGCGAGGCGGGTTTTGGATTTTGGATGAGGGGAAAGAGAAAGGAGTAGAAGTTCGTGAATTTTATGAGGCCTTGGAGAGAGGGTATTTGAAGGTGATGGAATCGAAGGGACTACTAATTCAAGAGAAAGATTAGGCGAGTCTTCACCAGAGAATTGGTTGATTCGAGAAAGGCGAGACGCTGATTTGGTTCTGCTTTTAGGATCGGATCGATGATAGGGAGGTGTAACTGATTCCATGAATGACCTGTTTCGTTTAGGGTTACTTAGTGAGAGATGAGGGAAAGAATGGGAGAGGGGTTTTGGTTCTTTGAATTGGGGTTTATGCAATAATAGCCGTTGAGAGTTTCGTTGGGTTCTTTTGAATTTTATAACGGCGGGGATTGTGGGTCTGTGACATTAACGGTTAGAAAACAAAACAGGAGGCTACATGTTCTTTGACCTTTGGGGATTTTGTACCCAAAAAGAAAAAAGGGTCATTATTTGCCAATGAGAGCGTTATATTTGAAGGGTAATAATATTAGAGGTTTAAAAAAAATTATAGTGCAAATGATGTAATATTGAATTTTTTAATAATATTTTATAGTATATCAATTATAAAAGATGTTATTAATTAATGTAACGAAGACGCATCATTTGAATTTAGACAAAAAATTTGAGACATCTAGTATTATCTTATAAATATAATATAATATAATATAGGCGTTGAGGTTGTTAAATTCCATTATCACTTTTTCATGAGTTCATATCTTTTTATTATTACTTGAGATTAATGTGACGGATTATTATAATTTATAATGGTAATTAACTCACTATCTCACCTAATTATTAGAAATTCGTTGTCCCAAAATGGGGTCTTAAAAAAAGATTTATTATCCCATGAGATGGCTAAAAAGAAGAGTATCCTTTCAAGGACCAAACATGAAAAAGAGTGATTAATCTATAACACTGATTTACTTGCACAAACAAGTTACTCCATAATTTAATTAGAATTTGCGTCTTCTGTTTTTCTTTTCTCTCTCTCTCTCTCCTACTTACCAAAAATGATACATTCCCTAACAGGAGGATGAAAACTTATCCCGTACTCACCAACACCAACACCAATTGTTGCAGAAGAATGATATTTTATTGGATGGTTTGACAAATTAAAGCGACCACCTGCACGGCCCAATAACCTCTATGTTGTATATGCTGCTGCTGCAGCAGCAGCAGCCGCCGCCGCCTGACGACGACGACGATGATGATGTGATGATCAAGTTCGCATGAGGTGGCTTCTTTTGGTTTTCTGGATCATTTCCAGGAAGAGTTTGATCTGAGTGTTTATCTGGGCATGAAACAGCTTGGATGTTTACCAGAAGAAAAGTTTGTGTCCTTTCATAGCCAAATTAATTAATTTGCCAAGGAGGTGCAGAAGGATCCTTGCAATGATAATTAACCAAGCGTGGCTGAGAATGGTTGTAGCTATTGGTATCTTGGATGAGGCAGCTGCAATTAATTTCAAGCAATTAAATTGCCGTCTATCCAGGCTTTGGAGAAGGTGATATATAGTACTAGTAGTGTAGGTGGGGAGGAATTAAGATTTGAATATTATCAAGGAAGGAGTGTGCTATTTGCCTAGAGAAGAATTGAAGCCTTTTTCCCTTGGGCCCCGTGTATTACATAGCCTGCTTGGGAATTGAAGTAAACGTCACTTTAATTGGCGTTTGATTTTATTTTTTTAAAGCAAAGATGTCAGAAAACAAATTTGAAAAGAGAGAGAGTAAACGCCACTTGAATTGGCGTTTGAATCAATTCAAGTGGCTTGCCAATTCCCTTGGCGTTTGTGCCTTATAAAAAAATTATAAGGCACAAAAAAAGTGTCTATTTAAAAAAAAATTGGTTAAGTTAATATAATAATCTCATTAAGTTAATTTATTAATTTTCAACGGTTCAACCCACTTGAATTGACATCTGATTTGATTTTAAAATTCAAACGCGAATCGGCCCATTTTGAGAAAACTTGGAAATTTTGGCAAATCACCGACCATTGATATTGTTTTCTGGTCCACACAAGTGTAGGAGGAGCAGGATATGCGATTTTTTCATACAAATCCACCACCCACATCTTTCTTGGATTTCTATATCATGTTGGTCATTTTAGTGACTTGTGTTCTTGCACAAAAAAAGATAGTCCAAAAGATATCAACATATAACGATTTAATCAATAGTTACTTATGACGTTACCGTTTTAATAACAAAAAGATGTCGACATATATAATTAATATTGTATTGAACAAGCTTTTAAATACTCCCTCCGTCCCGAGATAAAAGTGATTATTATTATTTTGGATTATTCTATGTTAAATGTCTATTTTTTTTTAATAATTAAATTTTTACACATTTTTTTCTATTATGCACGTAGCATTAAATATCTCATACTTTTCTTATTCTAATTCTCTCTCCATATTTAATGACATTATTATGGATAATTTTATTATTTTATTCTCTTCTTAATATGCGTAAAAAATCCATCAGAATTTTTATCCTAGAACGGAAGAAGTATAAATAATTACTCATAAAAATCGTCATTTGTAGTAGTAATAAATAAAGAAAAGATGTTGCGGAAGAAGAAGAAATGTGGAGTACTTAGTAAAATGAATGGAAGGCGCATACAAAGTAAGGTGAAGGCCGGCAACGCATAATAAAATAACAATAAACGTCACTCACAAGCGCTTGTGTTTCGAAACTGCCGCGTGCCACGTAAGACGAGGCTCTCGCATTAATCAATCCCTTTTCGCAACTCGTGTCTTGGGCGGTGCCCCTCAGTCAAACCCCTCGCACCCACTTTCGCTGCCTTTTCTCTCTCCTCCCTGTAAATATATAAATAAATAAAATCCTCAAAACTCTCCCATTCTTCTCACTCCATCTTCTTCGTTCCCTCAGAAGTTACGTTACATCAGTTACTCTCTATATTATCTGAGACAGACATACATACATCAACAAGAATGGCCATCAAGGATAAGTCTAACGTGGCGAAGCCTAACGTTGCTAACGGCGTACATTTCAGAGGAGTGAGAAAGAGGCCGTGGGGCCGTTACGCCGCCGAAATCCGAGATCCAAGTAAGAAGAGCCGCGTCTGGCTGGGCACCTTTGACACGGCCGAGGAGGCGGCTAGTGCTTACGACGCCGCAGCCAGGGAATTCCGAGGACAGAAGGCCAAGACCAACTTCCCTCTGCCATCGGACTACGTTAGTCCCATCGCCATTAACGCTCATAGCCCGAGCCATAGCAGCACCGTGGAGTCTTCTAGCCTTGGGGACGTTGTGTCACACGCGCCCCTACAGCTTGATCCCACGCGCCCCCTGGGCGGTGTTGCTGAAGCAGGGTTTTTAGGCGTGTATCATCAGCTTCACCGCCAGCAGCCGTCGGTGGCGGTGATGCCCAACTCGTACGTGGATCCCTTGATGTTCTATGAGATTCTTCTGCGGTCGGGTATGGTGGGTGCTGTACACCCTTATCCGGTTGGTTTGGTTCCTACCGGGTTTAACGGCGGGGTGCAGAGTGATTCGGATTCATTATCAGTTGTGAATGGTAACCAACAAAATGAAACAAGAAAAAAAGTTTTGAATCTTGATATTAACCTAGCTCCTCCCATGGAAGCATCTGTATAGAGAGCGCGAGTGGATTCGTGGTGTAAGTATGCTTGCTAGCTACCTAGCTAAGATTTAAGAACCCATGCATGTTCTTATTTTTTGCAACTAATAGGGAAATAAATCATTTGTAGTTTCCCTGGTTTGGGTTGTTTTAATTAATTGTAACCATTTATTTACTATATATATTAGCTGACCGCTAAATCTTTCCTTTTTACTCATCAGTGAACCCCCCCCTCCCCCCCCCCACCCCCCACCCCCCACACCCACCCCCACCCCCACACCCCCCCACCCCCCCACCCCACAAAATCATTTTGAGGATATATACTCCTTTCATCTCTTAAACAATATCTTAATACTATAATTTTATTTTTTCCTAATATAATTATTACGCTAATTAAGAAAATTAAATCAATATTAAAAACTTGAAATATCACCAACATTTTAATTAAAAAGCCACACTTTTGTGATGTTTGAAATCATCTTTTCTAATGTTAATTTGAGAATTATACGTAGCATTAATTTTATAATTAAAACTTTATGAAAATTAGCGATAAATTAAATTTGGTTACACTTCAGAATATATATGAACAAAATTCCAGGATTCTAAATTAACTTGCACATTCAGCAAAAGTTTTGGATCAATTTCTATTTTATTTTACTGTGTAACGACACTTGTTGAAATTGACCTCTAAATAAAGGATGAGTACAGCCACCAAGGTAATGTTCTCATTAACGTTGCTTTTGGATCGAAAAAAATAGAATAAAAATTAGAATGATTCATTGTATTTTAATTAGAATGTTATTCCATGTTCTTCCTTTTTCAAGGCTCATGGCTTAATGATAATTTTTTTTTACTCTTTTAAACATGAAATTTTTGGCAATAATATTAAATTTCAGTTGAAATAAATAAAAAAAAAATAATATTACTTCAATCCATTCTAATTGCAATCAAATATAAAAAATTTTCATTCTACGTAGTATTTATAAATAAAATTGTTGATATTGTTAAAATATAAATATTAAAATTAACAAATATATATCAATTATATTTTTATAATTATTTTAATAATATTTTATATTTTAAAAGACATTTATTATTCTAACACAAATATTTTACTCAAGTAATATTATACCGCCAAAAATATTATCCATCTTATTAGTATATCAATTTTTTATTATTAATTATATAGATAAATATGACTCATAGCTCTTTTAAAGGTATATCTATGTATATATATATTGGACTACTCTTATATGGAGTATAATATAACAAAAAACGTAGCATAACTCAAATAAATAAACGTACTGCTAAAGTTTCAAAAATAAAATTATACACGAGTACTAGTACTAATTTTAACAACAATGCTACTACTTACTGTCACATAAAAAAAATTTATATAATATTTATATACACACATTTATATTGTAAGTTTTCGTTTGATATTTGATCCCACAAATACATATATAATATATATATATGTATATGAATTTTTTTTATATAAGTAATAATATTATTTTAATTTTAAATAGACGTTTCTACATCCGATCATCTACGTGAAAACAGTTCAGGCCGCAAAATATCGTGTTGACTGGGTATAGATAAAGGACACGTCACCGTCCCACAAATTAAAATAATGGATGGTGAAGTGGGGTAAGGTTTGGTGGAGTGGGTAGCAGGTAGTTTCTTGGGAAGGAAGGAGAACAGAAGCGTATGTGTTGGACAAAAGGAAGCGACATATGCGAGGCCCATCTTTGCCGCTTTTGGTGGAGTCACCAAAAGCCGCACCTCACAACCTACCGCCATTACTGACTAGTACTACTATATTTATAAAGCAAATTACTTTTTTCTTTTAACCAATGTTTTCAATCCGTCGTCCAACAGAAAAAATTACCGACTATTGATTAAAGGGTTAAATATGAATTAATATCTTAAATTATCGATCATATTTTATTTATTTTTAATTTTATTAATTAAATGATTAAATTATCAATTTTTTTCAATTATAACAAATTAGACACGCCACGTCAGAAATTGTTGACGTGATTAATTGTACGAGGCATTAAAGAAACTTATATAACAAAAAAAACTATTTTTTATTCTTTACATAAATAAATCTATTTAAATAAAGGATAAAATGGTCAAAACCTAATTTAATATTTTTAATTAAATTAAAACAATCATATATCAGTACAAATCCATTTCGATCTCCAAGCCCCAAATTGAACGAAAAAATCTAGCTCAACCTTTCTTCACCAAACCTTAATTTCAGATCTATTATTTTCATTTATTTGACCCAAATTCATTCATATGAATTCCAACTTTTTCCCTTCACTACCAATTCCAACTTCTCCATCACTCTTTTGATTTTGATTTTTTATATTTATTGATGAGGGTGGAATCTGTTACGCCGCCGTCCTCGTGGCGGTTCTATTTTCACCACCGGCGCTGGATTCCGACGTTTTTTTCCACTCACAGAATTCTATTCATAGTCCTCTGGATCCTCGCTATCTCCTCTGTATATATTTGGCAGCGTAACATCGTCGATGGCTTCTCCATTTTTCGGCCAGTGGTTCCGGTTAAGCCGATGCCGAAGCTGCGTCCACGGCGGGAAATCCCGATCTGAAGTTCTGGCACCGGCGGTTATGATCCACGGCGCCACATTAGCCAGTGAGGACCACGGAGTTGAGAGCGACGGCGAAGCCGTGGTAGGCGGTGGTGTAGGTGTAGAGTGGGAATCAGAGGAGAGGAGGAGTGAGATCTGATGGTGCTTCATGTGAACTATGTAGATCTGTAGATCTGTTTGGATTACATTAATGGGTGTGATGTTAGAGAGAGAAAGAGGGGGAGGAAGAAGACAGTCAACGAGAGATCTGTTTGGATTATATCTATTTTTAATGTTTGTTTTCTTTTAATTAGAGATGTTAAATTAGGTTTTGACTATTTTGCCTTTAATTTAAACAGATTTATTTATGTAATGAATAAAAAATAATTTTTTAGCCACATAAGCTTTTTAAAGTCCCACACAATTAGCCACCTCAGTAATTTTTGACTTGGCGTGTTTAATTTGCTGTAATTGAAAAAAATTGATAGTTTAATTATCTAATTAACAAAATTGAAAGGTGGATCACTGAAGTAGAATATGACCTATAGTTTAGGGTACTAATTTATATTTAAGCCTTGATTAAATGTTTATTGAAACTCTAATGTCATAAATATAAAAATAATATATTATTAATAATTAATAAAAAATTTAAAATTTTGTTTTTTATGAATTAAAACATAATAAATTATGAATTAAAATAATTATAATATTATTAAAAGTAATAAATTTATATTAAATTATAATTACAAAATTTATCAATATATAAAATCTTATTACTCATTTCTTTAAAATAATTATGACTACTTATTTATTGACAATTAAAAATTAACTTAAACATTGGTAATTATGTTACCCAAATTAAACTTCAAACTAATTTTGCTCCCTGCTTAGTATTTTTTTTTCATACGGCAATGGTTTTTCACCTCCTCTTTTTTACTTAACAAATTTCAAACTCACTATCATAAAGTTAATTTAATAATAATTGGATCCCAATTTTACATATGGTGAGTTTGTTACATGTACAATTAAGTAAAATAAGTAATGTCTGCATGCTTTGTATTGCACAGGTAATATTATCTTTTAAAAAGTTAATTTGTGATATTTTAAATTTAAATTTAATATGATTCATTTAAATTTTAAAAATAATAAAATTTATAATTAATAGTACTTTTATAATATTTATAATTATATTGACATAAATTAAATAAATTTATATCAATTTTAAATTTGAATACGTTTGAAATTAATTTTTTTTAAAGTCAATATTAAGTTTATAATTTGAAAATGAAATAGTAAAAAATATCAAGAAGATGTGTATGATTGATGAGTTGTTTCACTTAAATGAGGGTACAGAAATGTCATTTTCAGATATATAGAGAACCATCTTTGATTCCCTCACACCTGAGGAGTAAAATCTATATAGTGATTAAAATAGAGAGAATAAAATAAAAATGAGATAAAGATTTATCAGATTAATGATTAAGGATAGAAAATTGATTAGGAAACTGTTATTAATACTCTTATGTTAAACTACTACTCCGTACCTACTACCTCCATTCCAATATTAATTGTGTATATATACTACTCCATAGGAATAGGTAGATGATGAATAAATAGGGAGAGTAGACGATCTCTCGTCACAGAATCTTGTGAAGCATGTCCGTCTCCAAATTGGTACATGCATTGTGACATCCTGGCAAGATTTAACGCAATTTCAATAAAATCTCGAGAGAATGCTGCTGAAGCTGAAGCTGCTCTCTCTTGGTTCATTTTCTTCCATGTCTCACTTATCAATCCTTTTATATGTTCTCTTGCTTCTTCTTCTGAAGCGCCAGTCTCGTGCATGTAACACTGGATTGATTTTGGCACATCACCTCTTTTCATCTCCTCCTAATTAATTATTATTAATTAAAACAAACAGAACATGCATGCATGCATATAATTAATACATACTGTTGGATCATGATATTTTCTCTTATTGGTAGAGTGTATGCTTTTATTCTTTAATTAATCTATTGGGCCTTTATTATTTAATCCCAAGTGGAAGTTTTTTGGTAGGTTATCTTAGTATTTTCTTTTGACTTATAAGATAAGATTCGATCCAATGGGTTGATCCTTTGGACATTTTAATATTTATCATTTTGACTGAATGATGATGAAAAAGCACGCGACGGTTGACTAGAGAACCCGCATACACATTAATGTGGATGGGATTATAATCCACGGCCATGGAAACAAAGTGGACCAAAAGAGTGGATAAACTATATGCGATCGGCAGAACCCATCGATAAAAGGGTGTGTCGTAGTAGTAGGGTGACACAAGAATCCGTGCAAAAGAAAGTATAACTTAGCAAGGAAGTCTTCACAAAGTGACGTTCTCATACACTTCTTCATTCATAATCACATATACACGAGAATTATTTTTTCTCTCTCAAGACACTGTACATTATATTCCTCCATTGTTTAACCTTGTGAACACATATATCGACTCACGCCGAAAGCTATCCCTCGACGCGAAAATCGAAGCTTTGTGGTGTTTATCGTGTTTCTTCGTGCGAGGATCGAGGCGTCTTAAGTGATCGACGTGGCGTAAGATCTTGGCGTTAACATTGGCGCTAGAAGGAGGGCTTTTTTCGATCACAATTGTTTAACTTATTTCAGAAGACGATGAGGAGTAGAGATGGTACACCGGAAGGCAAAGCGATGGTCGTTAGTTCATCACTGCCTCGTATCTCGAAGAAAGGATCGTCGGGTCCTTCTAAAAGTGCTCACGAAAGCACGGCTTCTAAACACAACTCAGGAGAACTTCGTCCGAAGATTCACGGTGGAGCCAGACGGAAGTTGATTTTCAACGCTGATAAGGGGCGTGATCCTGATCAGGGACGGGTAGAAGGCTCACCGACCAGGACTCATCGCCAAGTGGTCGAAGAAGGCGAGTTGTCAAGTTGGCGAGGATGGCGAGGCAAGCGAGATAAGGCTTTGGAGGTTCTGTTAAAACAAAGGGAAGATATAGCCGAACAGATGCTTCGGGTGGATGAGTTGAGGGACGAAGCATCTAGCCATATTCATTCCGAAAGACGAAGTAGGCATAAGGAGATACCCCGTCGGAAGGGTAAGGAGCCGGAACATTCTATGATGTGTCCGTGGATGCGTTCTCATGAGTAGGAGGAGATCAAGAAGCAGAACACCCTGGCCTCGAAGAAAGGTAATCGTTAGTCGTCGGATCACTGCATCGCGACGATGAAAGACGAAGAAGCAGGTCGAGAGAAATTGTGCCAGAAACCCGAAGGGGAGAGTACCTACACAATCGTTCACATCATGAGGACGAGATTATACACCCTAGCAGATCAAGAAGTCCCATAAGGGCAATGGTTTTGGCGGTAGAGGTCGATCCATTCGAGGCCTAACGTCGCCAAGAGAAGAAAATCTCATCGCGACCAAGGTGTTGATTTTACGGTAAAGGAGTTGAAAGAACATCGAAAACAGTTGGCTGAGGTTCAACAGGTGAAGGACACTCCTGGAAAGAAGGTGTCCCCTTTTTCCTCCGATATTCTCAAGGAGAAGGCAGATATTACCAAAAAGTTGCCTCGTATGGAAAGCTATGATGGGTCCGGAGATCCTTATGACCATAGTCAGGCGTTTGACCGGCTAATGGATTACTATGACTTCACTGATGCTGCCAAGTGTCACACTATTGTCACGACGTTGAGAAAAGATGCAAGACAATGGATGGGGACTTTACCATCGGATTCGATTTCCTCGTGGACCGAGCTTTGTGATAAGTTCCATGCACGTTTTGGAAGCAACCGAAGAAGGGGAAAGCCTACAGGCTCTTTAGCACAGGTCCGACAGTTCACCAATGAATCTTTAGGCCAATATGTAAAGAGGTTTAGGGAAGCGGTCGGTCAGGTATCCGATCTTAATGATCTCCAAGCTGTTGGTTTGTTCCAGAATGGGCTAGATCCGTTAAATCGGAGAAATTGGTAAAGAAGTTGATGTTTCATCATCCGAAAAGCCTAAAGCAGGTTTCCTTTCGACAAGGCGAAGGCTATATTGTTGTAGAAGAGGCTATGAATAGTCTGAAAAATCCTTCTCTGAGCCAATTAAAGGAGGTAGAGGTTCCCAAGACTGATGTTGATCAGAGAAGAGTGGGGGGTACAACCAAGGAGCAGAAGGTAGTTCAAGAAGTCTGATAACTCATGGCGATAAAGCGCAAAGATCAGACACCTGCTTTACTACTCAAGAAGGTTAATAAAGTCTACACCCAATTGAATACGGAAGGTCGATAATTTTGGATCGGATCGAAACCGGCCTTTCTTTGAGCCACCTCGTGATAATTAATGGCAACCTCGTAAATATTGTGGTTATCATCAAGTCACGTCGTGACACTAATGAGTGTTGTAATCTAAAGGATTTTGTGGAAGCCTGCGATTGAGTATGTGGTGTAAGAAGGACCGCCTTGAGGTCAGCAAGTTATCAATAAAGACGCGAAGGTTGAATAAAATTAGTATCTACCCATCACCATTACATGGTACAAAATCAAATGAATACGCATATACAATCATTAAAAAAGCGTGAGTTTGAATCAAATATTAATAGATATTATACAAACTCGAAAAGGTCCTCATTACAACTATTATCACATTATTTCACGGAATAGTGAGGACTACTAATCTTATCCTCGACCAGGTTAAAATTTATGTTCTCATTTCCCGAAGAAAACGGTGAAAGAAACAACTAGCCTATTGATGAAATATTATGACTAAGATAATGCAGAATAAATTATCATTAGCCTTGGCAAATGTTAAACCGATAAAATACAATGATAACCAACCGGTTTAGCTGCGCTTAATAAATAATCCATTAAAATCAAGTAGAGAATAAAGTCTACTATCTTTAGGTTTTTAAAAGGTTTTCATCAATTTTATCTCATTGAGGACTCAGACAATAATAAACCACTACATCTAATCATCCTGTACCACTGGTCGAGGATTTTCATCAAATTATCGATGGTCGTACTATACTTGAATCACCCCGATGTCATAATCATACCAAAAACTATCCATCACCGCATTGCAAAGCAACCTTTGAG
Organism: Panax quinquefolius; assembly: GCA_020205615.1. Lineage (NCBI taxonomy): Eukaryota > Viridiplantae > Streptophyta > Magnoliopsida > Apiales > Araliaceae > Panax > Panax quinquefolius. Next base: position 5,572,442 of record CM035171.1, read on the forward strand.
GACTTTTGTCACATCATTTATATCAAGTCATGATTATACCTTGAATGATCCCTCTGGTCATAATCATACTAAGTTCATCTATGCGTAAGTCAAAGATAACATAATATAACATGAGGATGATGACAATGACATAATAATTCAATAAAACAAGTTCAAGAATTATTTAATCCATGAATTATTAACGTCAAATTGTCGAATACGAATCTTGTTTTCGTAGAGTAAAATTCAAGAATGATCGAGAAGAATATTTAGTGAAAAATCTTTGGATGAAAGCAAAATATCGAGGATATTCTACTAATTTCATGGAGTATAAGTCAAAGTTTTAACCAATGGGTATAATAAAGAATGGAATAACAAAAGAAATCACCATGCACGTCGGTACGATGAAGGCGAGTTATTCCAACGGAAGAATAATAATAACGGAACGGAGTGGTGAAATTCTACAAGCGCGGGATGTTCCAATGAATAATAAAGATGGAACTGGATCGGTGTAAAACACATGAATAGGATATTCCAACGAGAATGATAAAAGGCGGAACCGTGGATTGTAAAACACTGCATGCGGATGTTCAATGGAATAATAAAAAGCGGAACGGTCAGGTGTAAAACACATGACGGGATGTTCCAATGAATAATGAAGAATGTCACCAGTATAGGGTAAATGGCGTATACGAAGTTATTCCAAATAGAATAATAAGCAATGGATGAGTTATGTATAAGGTATGCCACTTTACGGAGTTATTCCAGCCAGAATGATAATGAATGGAATAATGAGAAGTTCTCTTCGAAGAAAGAATAACACCCCACTAAGTAAAAAGAACTTAATATGAAGTAGTGAAGTAGTAGAATCTCTTCTTCTTTCTATAATTTTCTCTATAGTTTCTCTCATAAATTCTCTCTGTAGTTCAATTTGCAAGGAAAATTATTTATAAGGAAAATGGAATGCGTAGTAACTAATCCATTGAGCGGTCCAGCATTGATTTACTTTAATGCGTGACGGTCCATATTTAAAGAAAAGAAAAATCTTTTAAATAAAATATAATATATTCTATTTATATAAAACATTTTACTTACGCAAAACTTTATGCAAAAACACTATGCAACAATTATCGTAATAAAATATAATATATTCTATTTATAGAATAACTTTAATAAAGTATTCTATTTTATATAAAAGATGTTTCATTTTATTACGTTAATAATCTGAATAAAACAAAACGTCATTATCGCTTATAATAATTCATATTATTAATCGTGATAATGGAATCAAACCGGTGACTTCTCACATAAGCATGATAATCAATACAGGTGTCTTCTTGTGCAACCCCATAATGACATCGTATTTTTCTTCTAGAGGTAGTTCAACAATAACTACCGGTAAAACTTCATGATTATTTCGATAAAATATTTTTTGTCGTTTTCTCAATCCAGGCAATAATTACATTATGGGGTCTACCAATGATTGGTAGTTGTACGAATATTTCCCTAACTTAAATCGAATATTCTCAGCCAATCGAATATAATATAACTAACTGTGATACTTTGCAAAATTTATAAATACTACCCACAACTATAATATTATCTTAAATTCACACCATAATATTAAAAATTATTTCAACAAAATTTAAATCTTTATTGATAAAATCACGGGGTCTCACAATCTCCCTCCTTATGGAATTTAAGCCCTCGAAATTAGAAGATACATTAATACTGATATGATAAAGAGATGAGGATACCTTGAATACCTTTATCGTTTAAAAATATTAAATTCATCTTTGAAATGCACGCCAAAGCTATTCATTAACAATTCATCTTTGCACTACACAATGCAAAGATATACAACCATAAAACCAATAATGCTAAGAGCGACTTAATAGTATCGGGACCACGAATTATCCATGCACCTGGCCAAGGATATTCGTGTTTTCAATTTTTGATTATACCTAACGGTTATCATATTATAACAAGTCCATACTATGCACGTAAGCCATGTATTGACATTTGAACGATCCATGAATTAATATTTCATCACCGCGTAATACAATGGATCCACATCATTGAATCATCCCCGAATTAATATTGCCAGGATATTCATTAAGATTACCGAATTCAAATTATTATGCATCTACTACCAAGATAATCAGAGTTTTCAATTACTGCTATGATTATCATATAATCATACCAAGTCCATCTACGACCGCATGTAAGCTTCATGTATGAATTATTTCAACGACATCCGAGGATATTCATTAACATCCCTATCGCGACTACCAAAATTATATCCATGACCATCTACGGCAAAGATAATTGTGTTTTCGATTACAGATTATCGCGTTTAATCATCCACATTCAGCGAAGTAAATCAATTCTACGGTTATGATTCATTTGAACATCCGTAGTCATGCAAGTCCAAATTTAGCGTATTCGATGAGATTGAACCGTCGTGATTAAATTATTCTTTGAGACTCATCGATAATTAATAATCATCATGAATCATCTACCTTGCTACTTATGCGAGGATATTCATTAGTATCCGACCACAAATTATCATATACCTTTCTGACGAAGATAATTGTGTTTCGATTACGGTTATGACTTACGAACAATCCATGTCGTATCATACGGAGTCATCTATGCCGTACGTAAGCCACAATGACTTTAACACATCATGAATTAATATTTCATTGCTGAGACTCACTCAATAATTAATCCACATCATCCAATAAGATCACGCATACGACCCTTTTCAGAGGATTAGTATCCACGACCACAATTATCCCACTGACGAAAGATAATTGTGTTTTCAATTCTGGTTATGATTATCTTAACAATCCACGGTCATAATCATACCAAGTCCATCTATGTCTACGTAAGCCGCGGATGACTTTGAACACATCCATGAATTAATATTTCATCTTTGAGACTCAAATTTCAATAATTAATCCACATCATCGAATCATCCACCTTGACTACAAAAGCCGAGGATATTCATTAGTATCACACCACAAATTATCCATTGCACTACGACCAAAGATAATTGTGTATTCATTTCTGAGTTATGATTATACCGAATAATCTGTGGTCATAATCATACCAAGTCCATCTATGCACTGTCAAAAGCCACAAATGACTTTTCAACATAATATATAAACATGAGGATAATGATATAAAGAATCAATCGAATGAGATAAAGGATAAATATTAAACATTTATAATATAATTTATCCAGATTCAAGAATATCCCCATGTTATCAATCATTTAATAATCTCATAATCTAATAACATTAATATTATAACAATATTTTAATCACTTTTAAATTTATAAACAATTTATCTTAATTGTTTACACTTTACCATATAATGCATTTAATCATTCAAAATGTAAACTCAGAAGATATCATCATCAATTATCAAATCCTCATCAAAAATATGCATATACTCTATATAGGATTCTCTAGCCACAAAAATCCTATTTTCAACTTTACATTTCTTCACATAACATATTTAACTCATATGTTTAAGAATTAAACTATTTTCATGAAAATACCAAATCAGTCCCAAAATATTTCTTTTCTGGGATTTAGCATAATATAGTCCCATGATGAAAATATATTTTCTAATTTTTAAAATTCATTTACTATTTTTTAAAATCAATTTCCACTTAATTCCTTAAGAGTTTAACTCAAAAATTCCCAAATCTTGGCAGGACTTACACATGTTAACGTGAGCTTCAGTTTAAATTTCATGGTCACTTGAGTTATAGAACTCGGTTATAGCGTTTTAAATCGGAAAACCTAAATATTGAAATAGTCATAACTTGCTCATTTTAAGTGAATGAGCTCATTTTGGACAGGAGGTACTTTATTTATATACTTTCATGTCCCAAAAGGCCAAAATTTTTCTCATAATTTAAGTGGCCAAAACAGCCTCTCTAAAAATCATGGCAGAAGCTTTTTCGGTTTTGCAGCTTTGCACTCCTTTGCTAAAATCAGTCCACACAAAATCTACAACACCTTTTCCAGTAATTCCACTTGGATTAGTTAGGTAACTCATAGATCTAACTCTAGGACTTTGGCCAAATTCAAAAAATTCAAAATATAATAGGAGATATGGTCAATTTAATTTCATATTCGTTTTTTCACTAAAATCGATTTTCAACTCTTTGTGATTTCTAAGAAACTTTCATATTATTTACGTACTAACCAACATAACTCATCATAACACTTACTAATACTTCCTTCATACCCATGATTTTCATTATTCCAATGCTTTTATTATGACTTTCATCATAAACCACGTAAACTTTTATTTAGTTGAAGAAATATTTGAGGGTTAAGAAATGGGTTTTTATCTTTGAGGTCGATACAAAATTCGATTTCACGCTCTAGGGTAGGCTAGGAAATCTTCAAGAATCGTCAAGAAATTTATTAATGATAGAAATATCATTCAAAAGCGCATCTTATCCAAGACTTGGATAAGACGTCCATCGATACATTGTGACTTCTATCCCTTAACCTAGATAGCACCTCACAATGATACCTATAAACTTGCCATCTTCATTCACGATGTTGCCTACTGAAAGTCCCGCGGTGCATTCCACACAAGGAAGTCAACAACGAAAAGTTCTGGAGCTCTTTTCTTATGGCTCGATATAACGATGATTAACTTTAGGGTTTGGTTACTTTGAATTCAGTATAACAGTTGGTTATGAATATAAAAGCTACAACCTTAAAAAAGCATGATGATTAGCTAACCAATTGATTCCTAAAAATCACATCAAAGGCAAGTATTTTCAAAAGATAAGATCGACGAATGGTAGCGTGAAAATGTTTATTTGAATCAACAAGATTTAAAAATAGAAGTGAACGAAGGCTCCTACTAATGAAGTTTCAACCAATAAGTCAAAGTTTAACTTCTTCTTTGAGTCAAATTTAAACGTTGAACACAACTAGGTGAAATAAAAGAGTGGGTAGAACTTGTATTGAATAAAGTATGACTTCGCATTAATTTATAATTAACTTACCCGTAATTAACTTTCGGTTTTAAATAAACGCCTCGCTTAAATTACCGAAGTTTGACTTTTTACTATAGGTACATTCCACCTTAAGTGCTTCTTCACATTCTGATCCATTATTTGAATCATTATTCTCCGATCCATATCGAATTGGGTTGACCGCCGCTATGCATTGGTAATTCGAATTCGATGTTGGAATTCTCCCAAATTGTCAAAAAGCAGAAAGTCCATTTCATCTATTTGGCTTTATTGGATCGGACGTCTTTTCTACACTATCAACGTTTGCTTGTAATTTTTACCCATGCATCGCTTATTCTCCTTCGTTCGATTGTTTCTTCTTTTAGGCGATCTTTGATTTTTAAATTTCGATTCCAACTTTAATATCTTACACCCACAAAGCGTGATTTTTGTTCGAGCATCACATATCGTGTAACCCAATTTTGAATTGTTGTATCCTTTGTTCTACCACCGTTTGCTGATTCTTCAACTCCGTTCTTCTAGCTCACGAACACGATTTTGTAATTCTAAGTTTTGATCATAAATTTCTTCTAACCAATTCTCCTCGGGTTCTCTCTTCCTCCTCTTCTTCCTCTTCTTCCTCACTTTCAAATTTGCTACCTCTGCAAGAATCAAGAAGGTGCAACAATTAGTTCTTCATTCACTACGTGGATATCTCTAATTTGTTCCTCGTCTGACACTGCATTAACCTGATTAGTGATTAACGGTGTCACAATGGTCACATTCACTCCATTGTGAATATTTTCAGCTGCCATTTCCAAACACTGCCACAACACAAGGGTTAATTAATATATCAAATATTATCCCTATACTCTGACCGACCAATTAAATACCAAATAAACTTAGGTAGGTCATACTAGCATGAAGGAATTTCCGTCTCTCCTCCTAGTTCTTATCTCACATCTTAGCCGTGGATCGTATATCGATATCTAAGCCGATAATACAACCGTGGACGCCCCAAATTGTAGGTATCGTCACCCATCTTGGGTCGCCACTTACATGGTACATAAATTCAAATACAACTTACTAATATAAGCTGCTGGGTACAATACAACAAAAAAGCGTGAGTTTGAATACAAATATTGTCTACTAGATATTATACAAACTCAAAAAGAGTCCTCATTACAACTATTATCACACTATTTCACGTAATAGTGAGGACTACTAATCTTTATCCTCCGGACCATTACTTACGTTCCCTCGCTTCGTCCAAATATGTTCTCATTTCACAAGAGAAACGTTGAAAGAAAAGGTGAGCTCAACTAGCCCAAGGAAGAAATATTATGACTAAGATAATGCAGAATAAATTATGATAAAATACTGATGACAAAGGTTTAAGCTGCGGTGAATAAGCAATCCATTAAAAGAGTCAAGTAGAGAATAAAGTCTACTATCTTTAGGGTTTTAAAGGTTTTCATCAATTTTTATCATTTGAGACTCAAATTTTAATAATAAACCACCACATCTAATCATCCCTCGTACCCACTATCAAGGATTTTCATCAAATTATCAATGGTCAGCGACTATACTTCTAATCATCCTCCGTCATAATCATACCAAAAACTATCCATCAACGCATTACAGCCACCGAGGACTTTTTATTCATAATCATACCAAAACTATCCATCGCATTACGAAGCCATCGAGGACTTTTGTCACATCATTTATATCAAGTCGTGATTATACCGAATGATCCTCGGTCATAATCATACTAAGTTCATCTATGCACGTAAGTCAAAGATAACATAATATAACATGAGGATGATGACAATGACATAATAATTCAATAAAACAAGTTCAAGAATTATTTAATCCATGAATTATTAACGTCCAAATTGTCAATATGATCTTTGCTTTCGTGAGTAAAATTCAAGAATGATCGGAAGAATATTTCCGTGAAAAGATATTGGATGAAACGCATGAATATCGAGGATATTCTACTAATTCATGGAGTATAGAAGTCAAAGTTTTTTAACTGGGTATAATAAAGAATGGAATAACAAAAGAAATCACCATGCAATGCGGTGCCCGCGATGTAAGCAAAGTTATTCCAACGAGAATAATAATAACGGAACTGTGTCGTGAAATTCACACCGAGCGGGATGTTCCAATGTAATAATAAAGATGGAACCGGATCCGGTGTAAAACACATGATAGGATATTCCAGCCAGAATGATAAAGCGGAACCAGTCCGTAAAAAAATGCATGACGTGATGTTCCAACAGAATAATAAAAAGCGGAACCAGTCAGGTGTAAAACACATGACAGGATGTTCCAAGAATAATAGAAGAATGTCACCAAGTATAGGGTAAACCAGCATTATCAAAGTTATTCCAATGTAATAATAAGCAATGGAATAACATAAGGATTTCACCAAGTATAGAATTGTCTCATGTATCACAGGTTATGTATAGGGTATGCCACTTTTACAAAAGTTATTCCAATGTAATGATAATGAATGGAATAATGAAGTTCTCTTCAAGAAGAAAGAATAACACCCTTACAAGAAAAAGAACTGAATATATAAGTAGTGAAGTAGTAATACTCTTCTTCTTTCTATAATTTTCTCTATAGTTTCTCTCTATAATTTCTCTCTGTAGTTTCAATGAATTCGTAAGAAAATAATGAAGGAATGAGCTTCTCATTTATAGGAAAATGGAATGCATAGTAACTAATCCATGAACGGTCAGTATTGATTTACTTTAATCGACGATCCATATTTAAAGAAAAATCTTTTAAATAAAATATAATATATTCTATTTATATAAAAACATTTTACTATGCAAACATATGCAAAAACACTATTTAACACTATGCATAATAAAATATAATATATTCTATTTATAGAATAACTTTAATAAAGTATTCTATTTTATATAAAGATGTTTACATTTTTATTACGTTAATAATACTGAATAAAACAAAACGTCATTATCATTATAATAATTCATATTATTAATCGACAATAATGGAATCAAACCTTGGTGACTTCTCACATAAGCATCAATAATCAATACTGGTGTCTTCTTTATGCAACCACATCATTATTCTTATTACTTTTACTACCGAGGTAGTTCAACAAGAACCACCGGTAAAACTTCCGCCGTTATTTCAATAAAATATTTTTGTCGTTTTCAATCAAATGATAATTACATTATAGGGTCCACCAATGATTGAGTCGTTTATGCGAATATTCCCTCGCTAAACCGAATATTCCCGACCAATCGAATATAATATAACCACTGCATACTTTGCAAAATTTATAAATACTACCCACAACTATAATATTATCTTAAATTCACACCATAATATTAAAAATTATTTCAACAAAATTTAAATCTTTATTGATAAAATCTGGGGTCTCATACCAATACCACCGCCACTGCAAGTCGTTGATGTAATAAGCGGGTGGGTGCATTGGGAAGTTAGTAGGGAAGGGAAGAAGGGCTTATCTTGATTACATGTATGTGGTTGTGATCTTTACCACCAAGATTCGACAGACCTTTTCGAGAACCGCTATATCATTTTACGGATCACGGATTATCCTTCGGAGCCCATCGAACCGCATGAAGGGGCATTGGTAATCACAGAGCAAGTAGGCTCGGTGGATGTAAAACGCATGATGATAGATAACGGATCTTCGGTGGACATTCTTTATGCCCATGCTTATCAGAGGATGCATCTCGATGAAAAAGTTGGATGCATTTGGCACAACTTTACTCTCTCTTTTGTTAGTATTATTAAATTAGATATTTGGATGCATTTGTCCCTTTTTTTTAGCAAAAGTTGAGTTCATGAAATTGGCACAACTTTATTTTTTGTTGTAATTAAGTTCATAATATCTTTAATTCTTTAAACAACCAATATGGACAAATTTGTAATCAGAAAAGCTTCTGCATTTGAAGAATCATGTTATAATAAAAATCAAAAAAAGGATGATGAAAAAGTAGATTTGGAAAATCTTGAAGCAGACCCCGGGTTGAGAAAGAAAATATCAAAGTATCATCCAAATATTCAAGATGAAGTAAGAAGAGCATTCATGCTAAAGGGTCCTTGTCAGCCTCTCAAACATAACTTCCCACAAACTCGAATTGGGGGATTATTACGTAGATTTAATCCTTCTTGGTTTAAAGAATATGGAAATTGGTTGGAGTATAGCATAGCTATTGATGCAGCATTTTGCTTATGTTATTATCTATTTAGGCCGGACACTGGAAAACAAGTGGGTGGTGATTCTTTCAATACTAACGGTTTCACAACATGGAACAAGAAAGAGAGATTTGATATTCATGTTGGAGGGCCTAATAGTGCTCATAACCAAGCTTGGAGTAAATGTAAAGATTTGATGAAACCAAAACAAAACATTCAGAATATTTTCGTTAAACAATCCTAACAAACGAGACTTGAATATCGATTTCATGAATGCATCACTTGATTGCATAAGATTTCTTTTGCATCAAGGGTTATCCTTTTCGTGGTCATGATGAAGATGAGGATTCAAGTAATAGAGGAAATTTCTTACGACTTCTACAATTTCTTCACGATCACAATGAAAGTATCAATAATGTTGTGTTGCAAAATGCTCAAAAAAAATCAAATTGGTGTTGAGTGATATTGGAAAGATATTATCAATTGTATTGCAGTAGAAACTACCATTGCTATCATTAGTGATATTGGAGATGATGTGTTTGCAATATTAGTTGATGAGTCTCGTGATATTTCAATCAAAGAACAGATGGCCATAGCTTTACGCTACGTGGATAGAAAGGATGTGTTGTTAAAGCGTTTTGTTGGTATAATTCATGTTACTAGTACCACCGCTTCATTGCTTAAAAAAGCAATTGAGACCTTTTTTCTCAAGTCACGGAATATGTTTATCAAGAATACGTGGTCAAGGGTATGATGGAGCCCGAGAATACGCGAGGTGAATTTAATGGTCTCAAAACCTTAATCATGAATGAGAATCCTTTTGCATTTTATGTCCATTGTTTTGCTCATCAACCCAATTAACTATCAGTAGTTGTTGCTAGTAGTAAGCATAAACACATTGCTTGATTTTTTAACAAGGTTTTCGAGTTGTTAAATGTGGTTGGAGCATCATGCAAGCGTCGAGATAGTCTTCGAGAGAAAAAGAAGTCACAGAAAGTAGAAATCATTAATGAATAATGAAATTCAAAGTGGGAAAGGCTTGCATCAAGAAACTAGTCTTAAAGCAGGCAAAGCGACACACGTTGGGGATCACATTATGAGACACTTTTGAACTTGATTCTTCTATTCTCCTCGGTGATTGATGTACTTGAAGAGGTTTGGATGATGGTTTGGTATACCAACAAAAGGTATTGCTTTTGGTTTATTAGAGTCATTGAATCATTTGGTTTTGCATTTGATCTAATATTGATGAGAAAGATATTGGGAATTACAAATGAATTATCACAAACATTGCAAAGAAAGGATCAAGACATTGTAAATGCTATGGAATTAGTTAAAGTGTCTAAACAACTATTGAAGGCTATGAGAGAAGAGGGATGGGAGAAACTACTTGATGAAGTTTGTTTATTTTGCAACAAACACAAAATTGACATTATAAATATGAATGCTTTATTCCATGGGAGATCAAGTCGAAAATCTCAAGGTATTACAAATTTTCACCATTATTATGTTGAAATATTTTGTCTTGCTTTTGGATTAGCAACTTCAAGAATTAAATGATCGTTTTACTGGAAGCAAAATCTTCGACTTATTTTTATCGATTGTCATGCTTAAATCCTAGTGATTGTTTTGCTAGTTTTGATAAGGACAAACCGATTCATCTCGCTAGAATTTATTCAAATGACTTTTCTCCAATGGATCTTATGAAACTTGATAGTCAACTAGATAATTACATTTCGATATGCGACAAATCAAGAGTTTTGGAAGTTCAAGGATTAGTGGTCTTGCAAGAAAGCTCGTAGGTACGAAGAAACATATTGTATTTTCTTTGGTATATCGACTTCTAAAGTTGGCATTAATCTTACCTGTTGCGACTGCTACTGTTGAAAGAGCTTTTTCTGCGATGGAGATAATAAAGAGTAGGTTGCCCAATTCTATGGCAGATCAACTGATGAATGATTGCTTGATTACATACATCGAGAAGGATGTATTTGATTGCATTGACAATGAAAGTATTATGCAACGATTTCAACGAATGAAAACACGCAGAGGACAATTGTAATTATTATATTCTACTAGTTATTTTTGTGGATAAGCTTGATAACTATAACAATGACATATTATATTTTTTTGGTTATATATTTGAGTCGCTTTTTACTACTATAATTATCAATCTTGATTTATTGTTTGATACTCTAATTATTGACCCCACTATAAATTGATCCTGGCTTCGCCACTGATGGCAATAACTTATCATAATTCTAATTATGTTCTTTTTTACTATTATTAATATTGTTTTTGGGCAAAGTATACACATGTTACACCAAATATCATCAAATTCATAATTTGGCCCCAAAATAATTGGGCTTACAAATTGTTACATAAAATACCTAATTGCTTATAATCTCGATCCCAAAATCATTTCCCTACCGGAATACTCGGCACAATTGACAATCCGATTGGACTCGAGTGATTTTATATGGTTTAACCGTATTCATATACGATTTGACTTCATCAAAAAAATTAAATTATTCTAAATATAATTAACCCAAATTAAAATACTTTTAAATACCATTTATATTAATAATTTACGACTTACAATTTCCATATGATGTGTATAAGAAAAAAAACTTTTGATATACTTTTTGTTGAAATTATTATGATCAATTAATAAAACAAAAATGTCTTTAAAACTTATATAACTATATTTGTATACATATAATTTGTATAAAAAGAATATTTTATTTTTAATTCAAAATAAAATATAAAAAATAGAAAAGAAAAAAAAATGTTTATCACAATTTTCCCATCTTGCCCTACAATTGATGTCTGCCTTTCACTTTCAATTTGGAAGCTATGTAAATTAAACCACAATTTTTTACATTTCATGAACCCAAATCTTTCCCAAAAACATTCCTTGTTGAAAAAATTCTTCTAATATTACTTTAAGAAATTCAACATGTGACTTATTCAGGAATCGGGTGTTCATCATCTTCAACAATGAATCATCAGCTCCTCCAAGATCAGCTCTCTTTCCTCAATGATGGCTCAATATCCCTGGATTTTTACTACCCACAACCTGATTTAGCCTCGAGCCCAAACGATTCCACCAATGATGCTGCGCTACTCTTCAATTCATACGGAAGCAGCGGCTTCGCCGGCGAGAGCTGGGACCTATCATTCAACGGCCTCCTCCACCGCCGGAGCTATTCAGTGATATTTGCTTGGTGTGAAGTGTCTGAAGACCCAACTAAAGTATTTGACTAGAAACCATGTTTCCCCTGCATCCCGCCCCACTCCCTGTCTCCCTTTCCTCTGCCTCCTGCCCCTGTCCCCTACTCCTCGCACTTCTCTATCTCTACTGAATAGTCTCTCAAATCTATATTTTAGAATGAAATTGTTGATTTTGTGTTCAGATCTATTGATTTAAAGGGGAAAATTTTGAAGATTATGTTGTGACTGTGAACTGTGAAGTTTGAGATTCGAGATAGGATTGGAGTTTAGGAAAGAAAAAATGCTTGATTGATGATGGTAATGGTGTTGGAGGAGTTTAGGGAATAAAGAAATAGATTTTTTTTACATTATTTAGTCTTTAAATTAGATATTATGAAAATAATTTCTAAAATTAGTATTTGTGTTATTTAAGGAAGTCAAATTGCATTTCAAACCTTATAAAAATAAATAAATTGTCGACAAATAGAGTATTTCGGTCAATTTCTATAGGAAAATGATTTTGGGTTCACATTATATGCAATTATGTAGTTTATATAACAATTTGTAAGTTCTATTACTCAATTTCTACAAGAAAATGATTTTGGGTTCACATTATATGCAATTATGTAGCTTATATAATAATTTGTAATATCAATTACTTTGGTGTGGAATGGTGATATGGTGTAACAGATATGAGATTGTTTTTTTGACCTTGAAACAGAAAGACCTCAATCTGACTCTTATGCATGCAAATGTTTCCTTGATGAACTATTTATTTATATTCAAGCAGCGATCATGTTTGCTACTAAATTTAATTTGTGCAGGGACACCATTCCAGTTCCTGAGAAAGTACCTAAACCTCTCACAGAGGTCCAGGAATTTGATCTACATGATGTAGAACATCGAGCCGTTCAAAGAGCAGAATTTGACAAAAAGGTAACATAGTTTCCTTTATTTCTCTCCTTCCTTAGTTCGCAATTCACATTTTCCGAATTTAAAGCATATAAAGTTCTCACATTCCAAGACTTGCATAAACTAATTTATTTATATTTTCACACAGGTGAAGGAGAAAGAGGTGCTTATAAAAGAAGAAGAGGAGGTTAAACAGTTATAATTAAGAATGCAAGTAAATAAATCAATAATTATTAATGCAGATGGAGGAAGGAGAAGGCCTTGAAACAATTGAGGACATTGGTACCCGATGCAAGACCAGTACCGAACTTCAACCTTAACCAAAGGGGTCTTGGCCCAATGGTTACCCCATCTCTTGAGTACCAAGAAGGTGAGGTTTCAAGCCTTGGTCCTAATTCATTCCTCAAAAGTATGTATAACTAACTAACATATCATGCTTGATCTTGTACAAATTTTTGCTACCAATTTTGATTCCAAACATATATAGAATGTTCGTAATCCTGCTTGTGCACGTGTCTTCTAAAGAAGCTACAAAACCAAAGTCCCCCAAAATTGAAAATTTTCCAGAGAAAATAAAGGCGAAAGATGATATCTACTGTGGCAGCAACTTCAAGTGCAGCCTCTAGCATGAGGTGAGTAATTTCCCTGGGGGTTGTTTGTTAGGACTGGGCTTGTTAATTGTTCAAGTAAACCCTCCTTCCTGTACTCAAGGCTGCCGCTGTATCCTGTACAGTCTCTGTACTCCGATGGGTATGTTGTATTGTTGTTTAGGCACTTTGGACACCAATATTGGGCTCTCTCATGTAAAGGATAGAGGGTATCTTCGGTTATTGGCGTTTGCAGCGGTAGCGTTTGCAGCTCAAATGCATCACAATGTTATATTCTCTTTACCGTCTTTCGCTGTGTCAGTTGGTATCAAAGTGATTATTCAAGCCTGTGAATTGATGGCGACTGATCGTGTGCAAGACAACCCACCTCCTTGTAACGACGAGGGGATGACGGTCATCTGAATTGCGTTGCAGAATCTAGAGGCCACAACTGAGACTCTACTCGGTAGACTCAGTTGAACGTTAGTTGCAGAGATTTAGTAGTGATGTTTAACGAGCGGTTCGACAGGATCGAAATGGCACTATACGGTAGGGTCGACATGCGTCAAGGTGATGATCGTGGTGCTGGCGGAGATAACAGGCTACGTAACCATCGGGGGCATGAAGATGAACTAGTGGACAAAGAATCAATCCAGATTTGTGTATCGAAAATGTCTAAAGCTACAAAGTCACAGATTAAACAAGTATGTGATTATATTGACTTCCTTAAGAGTGAATGTGATTGGTTCGATTATGAGATTTATGTTCGTAATCGTAAAAACTTGTTACCCAATATGATGATCTTTTGGAGGAATTAGAAGAATCACATTATAGACTTGCCGGATTGAAATATCAATATCAAGTTGAGAAAAGAAGAGCTAGAGAAGTGCGTCAAAACAATATTTTTTTTAATGAAGTTGGAAGGTGTTGCAAGAATATTATAGCCAATAAGAAAAATCCCAAGAAAGTTGTAATGTCATCAATCCTATTTCTAATAAAAAGTGTGATTTGTTCGTTCCATGTGATTTGTCCGCTATTATATAGTGTGTGGAAGACGCAAATGAGAAAGTTGAGGAAGAGATTATAGTTAAAGACGAATCAAGTTTAGTGATTGAGGATGTTCATGATTTGGGATTATCGCGATATAATGATATGGATATCGTAGAAATTGAGATTGTTCAAAATCATATGTTCGACAACTTGGAATATTTTGATTTTATCGTTCCTAATCATTTGTTGCAAGTGCATGTTAATACGAAGGCTTTATGTTAATACGAAGGCTTTGATTACTTCAAAATTATTTCCAAAATTTTCTTTGAGAAACATCTTGAATACATGGTACAAATAAGATTGTGAATGTCTAGCGGTTAGGGCTTGATATTACTTCATTTTAAAATTTGAGGTCGAATTTTCTCCAAGAAAAGGGAAATGACATGAGAAGAGTTATCTGCCAAGATTCAATATAATTTATGCTTTGATATTTATAGACAATTTAAACATTTGATGTATTTTTACTTATAAATTAGTAGTAAGATAGTTTTAATTATTATTAATTTTAGGAAGTTTTTCAATTCTATTGTAATTAGGAATCTTTTTAGGTAGATTTTGATTCCAAATCAATTTGTTATTTCCTTTTAGGATTAGGATTCCAAATCAATTTGTTATTTTCAACAGAGCATGTGTTTGTTCATCTATTGGCATTTGAAGCTTCTAAATTGAATCAGCGAAAGACGGTAAAGAAAATAGAAACAATTACAATATTTGAATCTA
The DNA here is from genome assembly GCA_020205615.1 of Panax quinquefolius. Lineage (NCBI taxonomy): Eukaryota > Viridiplantae > Streptophyta > Magnoliopsida > Apiales > Araliaceae > Panax > Panax quinquefolius. The sequence continues at coordinate 5,588,105 of CM035171.1, forward strand.
CCTACTTTAAAGAAATTCATAAAATATGGGATAAATTGACTAAATAGCCAAGTATTTCATAAAACAGAATAATAATAATAGAGTTGTCCCTAATTATATCAACCTAGCTTGCGCCATATTCATAATTATAAGTCAGTTTCGTGGTCAATTTGTTACCTTCTTTTGATGTCATTAAGCAGAGTTCGGTTGGTGACCTTCACTTGACTGATTCATTTGGGGTGGACAAGCCGAGGTCGATTCGATCTTTGAATTCCCAATTCTTTCAGAAAGGCTTCGAATTTCGACCCCACAAATTGCCTCCCATTGTCTGAGACCACCGCCATCGGGATGCCAAAGCGATAGATGACTCCCTCCTTAAAAAACTTCAGACATTCTTGTTCGGTGATCTTTTACAGAGGTTTAGCTTCCACCCACTTCATCATGTTGTCGATAGCCACGACCACGAAACTGACTTATAATTATGAATATGGCGCAAGCTAGGTTGATATAATTAGGTTGATATAATTAGGGACAACTCTATTATTATTATTCTGTTTTATGAAATACTTGGCTATTTAGTCAATTTATCCCATATTATATGAAATTCTTTAAAATAGGTAGATTCAAATACTGTAATTGTTTCTATTCTCTTTACCGTCTTTCGCTGATTCAATTTAGAAGCTTCAAATGCCAATAGATGAACAAACACATGCTCTGTTGAAAATTCTTTATATCCCCCAAATTAATGCCATGCCAAATGCATGTAGAGATTATGTAGTCAATTCTGAACAAGATCTACACATGGAACATAGATAAATGACATGCCAACATTTTGCCATGTACCACTAAAATTGAAGTTAGCTTCTTTAACCAAAAAATAAATAAAAACCAACTAATAAATCTAAAATTTTCTATTAAAATGGTCAATACAAATGTCACAAAAGTTTCAATATTTATTCCTTCTTTAACTGGAGGGGGTACTTGCGATGAATTTATTTAGGTTTTAAATACAATAAATATATAAATACAGCCAAATCTGAAATGTGTTGAGCTTGAGTGCTTGTTTTATTCAATCAAAATAGATTAATAATGTACAAATTAGTCATGGTAACAAGTAGGACTTAACTCATAGCTATGGCTACCAGTTAACTGATTGCAACTCTAATTAATTAAGCATAGGTAAAATATAAAAGTAGTCTCTGAATTTGGTGAATCCACGAATTAATTGAAAATGTTATGCTACATTTTCGAATTCCTTAAATACTACATTACTTAATTAATTATTTGTTTCAACGTCCAGAAGGGTACTGACAGGAGAGAGAGAGCAGTGCATGCATATATGTATAATGTATATATATATGCCATCCATCCAGCCAGCCAGCTGATGATATGATCAGACGGAAGTAGTAATTAAGTTGAATTTGAACCGTACGTCTATCTGATCTGGAAGTCATGTTTGAAAGTGGCATGCATTCTCTTGAATATTTATCTTAATTCTGCCCCTATCTTCAACTTCTCTCATCTCATGACTATTACTCCCGCCTGCTGTTCCCTTCGGCCCTCCGCCGCCGCCTTCTTCTGCGTTAGAATTATCGGATGATGAGCTCTTCCTTCGTCGTTCGTTGTGTCCGGCTAATCGCCTCCGGCAACTTCTTTTCGCTTCATCAAATTCTGATAGCTCGTGAAATCTAAGTTCACATAACGGAATTTAGTTTTTGTAAGGATATATGATGAGATTTGAAATTTAATTTCACGGTCATATCATATGGAAATAGGAGTATATAGTTTCAAAAAGATAGTAACTGGAATTTGACATTAGGGTCAGGTAATATACACTTACTCCGAATTATTTATTCCTCGATCAGTTTCGAGTTCGTCCTTCATACTTCAGTTTTACTAACATATTTTTACCCAAGAGTTGCATAAATAAAAAAGTACTCTCATAAATAAAGTAACGGATGATAATTCTTTCTTATGCCAATGAAACGTACCCCAAACATCAAGCCTGTAACTGAACTGTCTTCTCAAGTTTAGGCAATTTGACAATCAATATCTCAAAGTATTTTAAAATAGTAACAATTGTGTTCTTTGGTCAATTTTGATCGGAAATTTAAAATGTGCCTATCATTTGTGTATAAATTGATCGTATTTAGATCACATTTGACAATTATTTAAACAAGTACAACGTAGAATTAAGAATTATCCAGGGGATCTTCCTCTATTCCAAAAAGTTTTATGGGGGGAGGTTTGTTAGCCGCTGAAACTCGCCGGATATGTCGGAGAATTAGTCGGTCTTTATAACCTGCTCTCTTGTTGCTGCTGTCGGTAACGACCAAATGCGTTACCCATCACCATCTACCGTCGAGATCCTTAAGGGAATCAATTTTTGCACGTATTCTCGATCTACAACTTGTTTTAGTTTTTCTTTCTCTTTTATGGCTCATACACACAAACACACACACACACACACACCAAATTAAAGAATAATTCCCAAAAACCCTTCTTGGTTCTTTCAAAATCCAACAAATATGATTGAGTATTTAATTTGTTCTCTGAAATTATATGGGTAGTATGCATTACCCCACCATCGCGGCTGAATCTCTGAAATTGGGCAAACGTGTTGTAGATCAGATGATGCATGAGTCGGATTAAGATTTTAGAGATGTGGATAGTTGGGTTTGGATGTTCTGGCTATTTTGTTGTGGTTTTGGTATTTCAAAATGATGAACAAAGTTTTCTTTTTAATTGAAGAAGAACAACAATCTGGGTTTCGATTTTTGAAGATCAACAAATTTTTTTATTTTTATTTTTTATAGTGCTAATTTTTTATGTTTTTTTTAATGAAAAATACATGTATTTGAAAAAGTGTAGGTGTATTTAGATGTTATTTCAAATATATAATAAGAAATAAGTATTCCACTCGCAAATAAACGACACATGGCACTCTTAAGGCAAAAAAACAACCGGACCGACCTAAAGGGGGGAAGATCGACATTATTGTTTTAAAATAGTTTGAGATATTGATTTGTGGACAGTTTTGTCATCAGGCCTATATAGAATTATATCTATATACTGTCAATTAGTATATAACTAACGTACTAACCGGCTACATTGCTGACAAAAACGCTGGCGGTTTCCGGCAACGATGACAACTTGAGCCTTTGCATGGAGCTCACACACCTTATGCCGCTTATGGTACTGCTTTGCATCACTCAAATCAGCAGTGCACCTCTCTGCCTGGCAACACCGCATCGAACTCCCCGAGCCACCACCGATACCAGTAGTACCACCACAACCTTTCTTCAAAGTACCATTTGCAACACCGGCACCGGCGCCACCAACAGTTCTCTTCTTCTTATCATGATCGTCGTCCATATGATCTTCTTCTTCTTCCTCGGGAATTACTTCTTTTTTGGGCACCACCTTTTGCTTGTGGCTAGCTATGGACTGAGTTAGCGCTTCCATTTATGGATCAAATGAGTTCAAGTAAGCATAATTTATGAATGTGACCGAGGATGTGAAGGCAAGAAGATATTTGGTGTGGTGGGAATTTTTGATGATGAAAGGTAATTAAAAAGTGGAAAAAGTAGAGTGGGATGTACGTGTGAGGACCACATCATCGTACTACCTCCATTCCATCTTTTCCGTAATTTGTTTCTGTTTGCATATATATATATATATATATATATATATATATATATATATTTGTATTAAAAATGTTAATTCTTTTTTTGTATTAATCGCGCATGCATGCATGCATGTGTAGGTGAATTCCTAAAGTTATTAGGAATTTGTTTTTCAATTAGGCAGGAGCTTAATATTTGTGGAATCCAACCTGGAGTATATATGTTAATATATGGTTTGTAAGCCAACTAAGAATCTTGGAGTTAGTTTATTAAGTAGTATATACATGTGTTGGGCGGCATGAATAAGTGTTGATATATACATGTATTGGTGGAGTGAGTGGTTTTTCGGCATAAGCTATATAGCATGGCGGAACGGAACGTAACAATAATTAAGAGCTTGCGTGAAGGTTTATTAAGGGTATTGTCATCTGTTTCGGAAGATCAATTAATAGTTGCAAGACTTTATTTAATTCAAGTGTTGGATCATGATATTTTACATAGTGGGCCGGATTGGTTGGGCCTATTTATTTGATTATTCTCTTGGGTCATTATTATTGGGCCTTGTTATTAGACTAATTTATTGGATTATCTTGATTGGGTCTTACAAAGTCTTGGGGTGAATTATTGAACCGACTCATCGATATTTAAATATCTACATCTTTTGACGGTGATGATGACAAAGATATGGTAATCGATATCTTTCATGGCATTAATGAGGATTAGGACGATACGATTCATTGATGACGGAAGGGCATGTGATTAATGGAAAGCTACCTGCAGTGGGTAGGGTCGAGAGGTCGATTGGCACAAGAAACCAAAGTCTTGATTATATCATCAAGCGAGGAAATATTCAAAGAAAATGCAGCATACACAAAACACACATTTTTCTTATCATTTCTAACACTAGACATTTTATCCTCCATTGTTAACCCTCAGAATCTATCAGATCGACTCTCACGCTCGAGGCTATCCCTGATTTGGCCCGGTCAAGTCGAAGCTAAAGTGTCGATTGTGTTTCCGCATGCGAGGATCGAGGTATGCTTACGTGATTGGGACGTGGCGAGTAGATCTTGGCGTTAACATTGGCGTTAGAAGGAGGTTGAGTTCTCAGTGTCTTTCGAAGTTTTCAATCACAATCTTTTCATTGTTTCGTTCGGACACTATGGTGAAGAGAGAATCATATAACCGGAGGGACAACCGTGCCGAGGGAGCAGTTTTCAAGCGTGAATCGAGGGGTTCTTGTTCGAGAGCCCATGGCGAAGCTTAGAAGATGGTTGGTCTTTCTTTGGCGACGAGAGCGTGATCATGGGTGAAAGCAAAGTAGAAGGCACCCCGCTTGTAACTCAAGACCAAGTGGTCGGGACGACAAAGGTCGCCAGTTTGGTGAAGACGGCGGACGACAAGCAGATAAAGCTTTGAGGTTCTCTTGAAGCGAGCAAAGTTATACGAACATTTGCTTGAATCGCTGAAATCAAGGACGAGGCGCCCAATTATGTGAGATGTTTTGATGGATGAGAAATGGAGCAGGTCTCTTGGATGGCGAGTGAGCAGATGTTTGGATGACAGAAGCTAAAAACGAGGCGCCCAATTATGTCCATCGAAAAGACGAAGAAAGTTAGATCTATATACTTTGAAGACATGTCTCAAGATGATCCTCACGACTGAAGAAGACCAAGGAATCATACTCCCGAGCATCCGAAGAGGTACCTCACTCTACCTACTTCCGGTTATCGGGATTATGGTCGCAATGTATTTAATAAGTTGATCCCAGAGTATACACCTTAGAATACAAATAAGGCATTCTGCCTCGAGTATTCTCACCACAGTGACAAAAATCTCCACCGAAATATATACAGAAATCACACTCCCGAGAATCCACTGAGGGCACACCGCCCTGTGGGTACTTGTCTTCGGAGAAATCCATCTAAAGCTGCAAAAGACCGGACCGATCAGAAGAAGCTTTGAGGAGGTTTATGTCCCAATCAGCAGAAGCAGAGCTCATGGATGTTGTGTGCAGACAAATATTCTACTTCGGACAATAAGTGCGGCAGGCTATCAAGTTCAGATTCAGCACAAAAGATTCACTTTTTTATAATTGATCTTCTTCCTATTTGTCCTAAGTTCACAATTGTGACGCCCCCAAAATAGGTCCATTCCATCCAACCCATTCTGAGTCGCCAAATACATGGTACAGAAATAACTACAACTTTATTATTACAACATATAAACTGTGAGTTTAAATACAGATATTGTCATCTAGACAATATCCACACGCAAATAAATCTCCATCATAATTATTGATACATTATTTTATAAAAATGGCGAGGACTACTAAACAACTCTCTCTAGAACCTTCATTCCATACCCGACTAAGATTTCGCTACATTCTCACCTCCCGAGAAGAAAAATGGAACAACAAGGAAAAGGGTGAGCTCAACTAGCCCAATAAAGAATATTATGACTAAGATAATATACAACAAATTATCGTTAGTCTTCAACAAGGAAAAAATCTAATAGAATACAATAGACAACAAGTTTTAAATCAATATTCGCAATGGAAATAATAATTCATTAGAAGAGTTAAGTAGATAATGCAAACTACTATCTTCTATATATGAATTTAAAAGTTCATCGTCGATATTTTATCCTGTAACATCAATCAACATATATCCGAATCAAATATTCATCTTTGCACTACAAAAGCCAAAGATATTCATCACCGTCATGTTCATCTAAACACTGCTCATCTTTACACTACGCCAAAGATATTAATCGATCCATTCATGTTCATCTCAACACTGCTCATCTTTTGACCACGGGCCAAAGATATTCATCAAGAAATCATTCATCTTTGCACTTTCTGCCAAAGATATTCAAAGAATATCATCATTTAGGACTGAGAATGATGAAAAATATTTTAAAGGAAACGAATCTAGTGAAACAAAAGAACAAATATTAAGGATTCGTATTTTAAACATTCCAAGTTCAAAATACTTCATAAGTAATCGAGTGGAGTAAAATTCAAGAATGATCAAAACATGGATACAATCAAAGCTAGTATCCATAATAGATATTTTGGACAAAAGAAGAAATTTTATTTTTCTATGAATAGTCTAAGTATTAAGTGAATAGGTCAGATATCGTGAATAATGTCGATATCGTGAATAGTAACTCAAACACCAAAAGATAGAAATTTCACAAAAAAACATCTTCACGCTTCATGAATAGTACTCGTGAATAAGAATCGTGAATAAGAATCGTGAATAAGAACTCGTGAATAGTAACTCATGAATAGTAATCGTGAATAAGAACTCATGAATAAGAACCCCAGATATGAAAAAGTTCCAAATTTGATAAAAATTTTCAACCAATATTTCTAAGATAATGATATTGAAGAAATAATATCATTTTGAATAAAATAACATCCCTTACACTCGAAAGACAAGATTTAGTTGAAAACACCTGATATAAAGCTATGACTTGAACTTACATCAGTATAGCAATACTCAAAGTATACTCAAAATACTCACAAGAATACGCCGATAATATAGAGAGAAAACTTCGATTTACGGTGTGATTTTCAATTCTAACCCAAGCACCTATTTATAGGAAAATGCTTAGAACACCAAAGTAGAAAATTTAATAAATTAATATTATAATTTTTCCACAACTTCATACGCACACTAACAATCTGAATTCAGCCTCCTAATCACATGTTAAATGAGTTTCAAAAATGACAAAAACGTTTTTCTAATTTAAAATAATTTGAACTTCCAAAAATCAATTATTTCGGAGCTTCGGAACTTCAATAATTCATAATAAATAGCTCTTTTATCAGAAAAATTCGAAACTCGCGATTTTCCATAGGAAATTCCATTATCTACAACTTTACAGAAGGAAGTTTTTCTAAATTCCAAACAGAAATTGACCGAAATCCATAAACGGACGATTTTACAGGCTATAATCAAATTTCGATCAATAATTGTGTCCACTAACACACAAAATATGTGTTAAACATTTAATGCCACAAAAATACTCTTCCTCCTCATATACTCATATATCCCACATTCATTATAAAAATATCACCGTTAATATATTATTAAAATAATATATTTAAATGAATTATTTTATCAGAAAAAGATAAAATATTAATTTTCAACAATTGTCATTTTAAAAATTTCTCCATCTATATCCACATAAAATCAATATTTTCCTCATCATATAAATCAATAATTAATTATTCACAAATAATATTACAGAATCACGAGATTTAAGAACTGTGCCGTTAAGGAAAGAGGGGCTTTCAATAAGAATTTCTCTACTTGGCGCATGCAATTAGGTGACCAAACCTCTCCTTAGATGCGAACTTTCTAGACATTGCCAATAATGTTATCTAATAATATTATTCGGATAATATGAATTATTGCTTCGATAATGAAAAATCGTGTAATGACAATTATTGAAATAACAACAATATAAAATATCAACGCAGCAATTATTAAATCAATAAAATCTTTGAGCGATTAATTATCGTAACCATTATTGAGTAAGGCCTTCACGTAAGAATCAATAATTGGTGCAATCTGAATGTCTTCTTGTGTTTTAACCACCGAGTATTTTAACAAGATAATTCAGAATAACTACGTCGTTATTTTTAAACAACTTATATTTGTCGTTTTCTTCATCCAATCGTTTTCAGTTATGGGCCCACATAAAGATCGGCTGGCCGCATTTAATATTTCCCGACAAAGAAGAATATTCCACCACCAAACGAATATTCCCCGACAACAATGAATATTTTATAACCACTTGCTTATTCGAAATATTTGCGTATTTTACCCATAACTATCCCCATTAATCAAATCAACCCTTACTATTTCAAAATAATAAATAGAGGAAATTCCATTTTATTAAAAAAAATTGGGGTCTTCAACCTCCCTCCTTATGAAATTTCGTCCCTCGAAATTGACGACGTGCGATACACAGTGTTTCAAAAGATGAGAATACCTCGCTTTCATTTTCGTTTCCAACTCCCGTGTCATTTCCTCAATTGCATGGTTTCTCCACAAAACCTTAACTTGTGGTATAACCTCAGACATAGGACATGTTCTTTCCTATCCAAGATCTTGACAGTACTCTCCTCGACGTTAAGTCTTCATTTATCTCGTCTGGTTCTAACTCAATGACATGGTTGGTCATCCACATATTTACGTAACATCGACACGTGAAAAACGTTATAAACACGCGCGTCGTACTTGGCAGAAAGCGAGTCTATAGGCCACGGTTCCTATTCGATCGAGAATTTCAAATGGATTAATAAATCGAAGGTTTGAGCTTTTTCACCTCTCCCGATTCTCGCTTTTGAAATAACAACTTCTTGCACCTCCTTCTTCAAATTCATCATCATCACAAGTGTAGCTCAATGCGACTTTAACTTTATCGATTAAAGTCGATTATACTCGTATATCATCATGTGGGTACCTAGAGTTTTCATCTCCATCTCTATTATTTGTAAATTATACGAAATTAGTCTTTGACAATATATCGCACTTTCGTGCTTAGATACGATCTTCTACTCAACACGCCACTACCACGTTCGCTTTTCGAGGATAGCATGGTCGAACATGTCTTTGAAATGAGTCTCCTCTCGAGTTCTTCAAGCTCTTCCCATATTCCTTGCTCCATTCAATTTTGTATCTCTACGAGTTAAATTGCGTTAATGGAATAGCGATTCGAGAATATCCTTCAACGAATCTCCGATAATAACCAACTAAGCTTGTAAAGCTACGTATTTCGATTCTCGACTTAGGTTGTTCTCAATCGTGACTCATATCCCAACCTTGGATAAGACGTTACAATGACACCTATCGGTTTACTATCGTGACGAATATGGTGTCCCCTACGGAGAGTCTCGCCGGTGTATTCCACAAAGGAAGTCACCGGATAAAGGCTCGGTACCAAATTTATAGTTGAATTTTTAACTCTCAAGTTCAATAGAGCCATTCGACATGAGATTTTAGAAATGAGTTTTATCTGGGTTCAAAGTCGATACAAAATTTAATATCGGTCTTTGGGAGTAAACCAAGAAATTCTTCAGAAATACGTCGGGAAAAATCAATAACAACAGAATAATATTCAAATCGACGTGTCTTTATTCAAATCCATAACATGGACTAAGAAAACTTGACATCCGTAATAAACGAATGACTTCATGGCTTGATATGAAAATGTTTGACTACAATGGTTTAATTGCTTGAATTGAATAACAAAGTTGTTTAGGAATATGAAAGCCGTAAGACCCACTTTTATAAATAAAGATGAATTTTCTATAAATATTATTTTTGAATATTATGGAATAAATTTGATATAATGTTATAGTTGTGGGTAATATTTATAAATTTTGCAAAGTAAGCAAGTTGTTATAAAATATTCGTTTGGTAGGGAATATTCTTTTTGTCGGGGAATATTAAATGCGACGGCTCAATCGATGGTGGACCCCTGGCGGAAGTATTGTCGTAGTTAGAAAACGACAAAATTATCTTTCTATAAAAAAAACGGCAGAGGTGTTACTGAATTAAAGCATTGAACTACCCGGTAGTAAAAAAAGTACGATGTCTGGCGTGGTTGCATAAGTAGACACGGTATTGATTATTGATCTTACGTGAGAAGTCGTTTATTATACTCAATTATTGCTACGAGAATTCTCGCATCATATCTCTTATATTATTGATTCAATTATTGTCACAAGATTATCATCGTATAATATGTTATATTATTAATTGAGACGACAAGTTATAAATGATTAATAATTGTTGAAAGATTAAATATGTGTTGATTTAAAATAAAATGATTTGTGGTAATATTTATTCAATCCTTGATATATATAAAGAGTACATTATAAGACGTTTGTGGTAAGTTTGATTATTTTATGGGGGCCCATATGTCATCATCTAAGAGTCTCTTCGTCAATAGTAAATAGTATTTACCTTTGTGAATAGTAATTACCTTTGTGAATAGTAATTATCTTCGTCAATAGTATTTACCTTTGTGAATAGTAATTACCTTTGTGAATAGTAATTACCTTCGTGAATAGTATTTACCTTCGTCAATAGTAATTACCTTTGTGAATAGTAATTACCTTCGTCAATAGTAATTACCCCTTCGCAAATAGTAGTTGTCCTTCAATATTACCAAGAGTTAAGCGCCTCTTCGGTGTTCGAGGGTTAATTACCCTTTCATGAATAGTAGTTGTCTCTTCAATATTACAAGAGTCATTTTGACCCTTTCCGTTAAGACCAAGAGCCACCCTCGGTTTTTCTATAAATAGAAAGCTCATTCCTTCATTATTTCTTACGAATTCATTGAAACTCTAGAGAGAGAAACTATAGAGAGAAAAAGAAAAGTATTCGCTACTTCACTTTTCCAATATTCATTTCTTCTAAGGTAAGGAATATTATTTGTTGTACCGTAAGGGGTGTTATTCTTTCTTATTCATGAAGAGAACTTCGTTATTCCATTCTTTATTATTATTACATTGGAATAACTTTTGTAAAAGTGGCATACCCTATACATAACTTGTATATGCGGCGTACCTATACTTAGTGAAATCCTTATGTTATTCCATTCTTATTTATTACATTGGAATAACTTGTATACGTGGTTTACCCTATACTTGGTGACATTCTTTCTATTATTCTGTCTTTATTATTACTGTTGGAACATCACATGCGTGTGTTTTACAGGACTGGGTTCCGTCTTTATCATTCATTGGAATATCCTATCGTGTGTTTTACAACAGGATCCGGTTCCATCTTTATTATTATGTTGGAACATCCTGCTTCTTGTGAATTTCACCGACACGGTTCCGTTATTATTATTCTATTGGAATAACCTATCTATCAAGCAATCCGCATGCGTGGTGATTTCTTTTGTTATTCCATTCTTTATTATACCCGGTTAAGTTAAAACTTTGACTTTATACTCCATGAAATTAGTGGAATATCCTTGATATTTGCGCTTCATCTAGTATCCTTTCATGGAAATATTCTTCTCAAAGATTCTTGAATTTTACTCTACAAAGCAAAGATCATGTTGTGATTTGGATGTTATTGGTTCTTAGATAAATTAATTCTTGAACTTGTTTTATTGAATTATTATGTCATTGTCATCATCCTCATGTTATATTATGTTATCTTTGGCTTACGTGCATAGATGAACTTAGTATGATTATGACCAGGGATCATTCGGTATAATCATGGCTTGATATAAATGATGTAACAAAAGTCCTCAGTGGCCTGTAATGCAGTGATGGATAGTTTTTGGTATGATTATGACCAGGTGTGATTCGGTATAGTCATGACCATTGATAATTTGATGAAAATCCTTAACCGTGGTACAGGGATGATTAGATATTGTGGTTTATTCATTAAACTGAGTCTTAGTGATAAAAATTGATGAAATCCTTTTAAAACCTAAAAGATAGTAGACTTTATTTTCTACTTGACTCTTTTAATGGATTCGATATTCAATGCAGATTAAACTGGTTGTCTATTGTATTTTATCAGTTTAACATTGTTGAAGACTATTGATAATTTATTCTGCATTATCTTAGTTATAATATTTCTTACTGGGCTAGTTGAGCTCACCCTTTCTTTCACTGTTCTCTTCAGGAAATGAGAATATAGCTGGGACGAGTCGGGGAAAAGAGTGATGGTCCCGAAGATAGCATTAGTAGTCCTCACTATTCTGTTAAATAGTGTGACAATAAATGTAATGAGGACTCCTTGAGTATGGATATTGTCTAAATGACAATATTCCTATTAGAACTCTCAGTTTATGTATTGTCGTATATTACACGACAGATGTATAATTAAGTTTGTATTTGAATTTATGTACCATGTAAGTGGCGACCCAAGATGGGTGACGTATACCTAATTTTGGGGGCGTCACAGTTGGTATCAGAGCTTAGGGATATGATCCCTGGCTAAGATGTGAGACTAGAAGTAGGAGGGGAGAGATAGGGAATTCCTTCGCTAGTATGACCTACCTAAGTTTATTTGGTATTTGATTGGTCGGTCAGAGTATAGTGATAATATGTTGCATGTCAATTAACCCTTATTTTGTGGCAGTGTTTGAAAATGGCATCCGAGAATGTTGAGAATAGCAATGGAGCACGGAGGCTATTGATTCTCCACGGATCAATAATCGGGACAATGTGCAACAAGATGGCGATAATCCTCCTATAAACAACAACACCGATCAATCGATTGAACGACCAGACGTTTAAGAGGTTTTTAGAATTCATGCAACATCAAAGCGACTTATCATCCCAAAACGTGGGGTGGAAACACTTGAAAACTCTCGAGGCGGTCGGCATTAAACAATTCAAGGAGCTGGGACCACGGAGTTTAAGGGAGAGCAAAACCACTTACGGCGGAAGCATGGATAAAGCAGATTACAAGATATTTGATGTCTTGGGATGCTCCGAGGAGCAAAAGGTTCCCTTTTCGCCTTTATGTTAGCGGAGAGGCGATTCTTGGTGGGAATCGGTAAAAGGTACTCAACTCTTCTGCATCTTGAAGATATCTTGGGAGAAGTTCCAGAGTGCATTCAACGACAAATACTTTCCGAAAGTATTCGCCACATGAAGGAGGTGGAGTTTATCAAGTTGGAACAAAACAATATGGCCAGGTGTCGCAATACGAGGCAAAATTTGCGGAGTTATCACGATTTGCATCCCACTTGGTGGATAATGAAGAGAGAATGGTGCGAATGTTTTTAAGAGGTTTGAAGCCGGAGATACGTCAACATCTTATTTCTCATAAAGCGTGTTTGTATTCGAGATGTTGTAAATAGGGCTCGATTAGTGGAGAGCGATAACGAGTCAGTCCTTGACTAAAAAGAAGCGGTAGGCAAAAATTATAATACCAATGAGAGTAGTCATTGAAGCGGTGACAACAAGCGTGGAGGAATCAACGGGCTAAATATGGTAACCACTTGGTGGTAATCGAGGCCAAAACAATAAGAATGGACATTTCAAGAAAAGGAGATTCAACAATGATGGAAAGACGTCGAAGACCAAAGACCGTTGTTAAGGAAGGAGAAAGACCACCTATCATATGCTTCAAATGCGGAGGAGAGGGACACATCATCGAATCTGCGCCATGCAGTCAAAGCATGTTATAATTGTGGAAGAGAAGGTCACTTAGCTCAATTTTGTCGTTCATCAAGACAAATTCAACTAGGATGGAGGCACCAAAGGTGTCGTCCCGCATAAACCAAAGCCGTGTAGTTTAAGAGAGAGCGTTTTTTTCGTGACGAGGAACCTGAATAAAATTATCACGGGTAAGTTAATCATAAGCTCTTGCGAAGTCTATACCGTGTTAGATACCAGTTCTACCCACTCTTTTATTTCACCTAGTTGTGTTCAATGTTTAAATTTGACTCCGAAGAAGTTAAACTTTGACTTATTGGTTGAAACTTCGTTAGTAGAGAGCCTTCATATCGCTACTATTTTTAAATCTTGTTTGATCTAAATAAACATTTTTCACGTTACTGTCGATCTTATCTTTTTAAAATATTTGCCTTTGATGTGATTTTAGGAATCAATTGGTTAACTACTCATCATGCTTTTCGTAAGGTTGTTAGTTTTATATTCATAACCAACTTGTTGTGCGTAATTCAAGTAACCAAACTACTAAAGTCAATTATTGTCATATCGAGCCATAAGTAAAGAGCCCCGAACCTTTTCGTTGTTGACTTCCTTGTGTGGAATGCCAAGAAGCCGGACTTTTCAGTAGGCGACATCGTGAATGAAGATGGCAAGTTTATAGGTATCATTGTGAGGTCTTTGTGGCGCCCCCAAAATAGGTATACATCACCCATTACGAGTTGTCAATACATGGTGCGAAATAACTACAACTTTATTATTACAATGACGAAAAGCTGTGAGTTTGAATACAAATATTATCTTCTAGACAATATCTATACTCAAATAAATCCTCATCACATTTATTGATACATTATTTTACAAAAATGGTGAGAACTACTAAACAATTCTTTCTAAAACCTTCATTCCATACCCCAGGCTCGTATTTCATTTATATTCTCGCCTCACGAGAAGAAAAATGGAACAAAAAGAAAAGGGTGAGCTCAACTAGCCCGATAAAGAATATTATGACTAAGATAATATACAACAAATTATCGTTAGTCTTCAGCGAGGGAAAAATCTAATAGAATACTGATAGACAACAAATTTTAAATCAATATTACATAGTGAAATAATAATTCATTAGAAGAGTTAAGTAGAGAATGCAAACTACTATCTTACATGTATGAATTTAAAAGTTCATCGTCTATCTTTTATCCTGTAACATCAATCAATATACATACGGAATCAAATATTCATCTTTGCACTACTGAGCCAAAGATATTCATCGATTAGTCATATTCATCTAAACACTTGTTCATCTTTGCACTACTGACCAAAGATATTCTTGAAAATCATTCATCTTTTGCACTCTGGACCAAAGATATTCAATAATATCATCATTTAAGGTGAGGATGATGAAAAATATTTTAAAAAGCGAATCCGGTGAAACAAAATGACAAGGATTAAGGATTAAGGATTAGTACTTTGTTTTATCCATGTTCAAAAATACCTCAAAAATAATCATAGTGGTGTAAAATTCAAGAATGATCAAAACATGGATACAATCAAAGCTAGTATCCGAGAATAGATATTTTGGACAAAAAGAAGAAATTTTATTTTTGATTGAAATTAGTGAATAGTAGAGTATCGTGAATAGTCTTAGTATCGTGAATAGTAACTCAGACACCAAAAGATAGAAATTTCCAAAAAAAAATCTTCACGCTTCATGAATAGTACTCGTGAATAGTACTCGTGAATAGTAACTCGTGAATAGTAACTCGTGAATAGTAACTCATGAATAGTACAGAGCATGGAAAAGTTCCAAATTTGATAAAAAGTTTCAACCAATATTTCAACATAATGATATTGAAGAAATAATATCATTTGAGAAGAAAATAACATCCTTACCTCGAAAGATTAGTCTTACAAATTTGGAATCTAGGGTATAGTCTTTGAAGGAACTTGCACCATCTAACAATACTCAAAGTATACTCACAAGAATACGCTCGAATATATCGAGAGAGATAGAGAGAAAACTTGAGTTTACGGTGTGATTTTCAATTCTAACCTAAGCACCTATTTATAGGAAAATGCTTAGAACACCAAAAGTAGAAAATTTAATATAATATTAATATATTTTTCACATTTTCTTTAGCCCACCTTAGACAACTGATCTCAGCCCATTTGAATCACATATGAGGCCAACTTAGTTGCAAAAAAACGTTTTTCTCAAAATAATTAACTAAAACTCCCAAAAATTAATTATTTGAACTTGAACTTCAATAATTCATAATAAATAGCCCTTTTATCAGAAAATTCAAATCTTGCGTTTTTTTATAGGAAATTCAATTCTCTACAACTTTGCGAGAAGAAAGTTTTCCAAATTCCAAAGCGAAATTGAAGAAATCCACAAGCAGGCGATTTTACGGTATAATCAAATTTCGGTCGATAAATGGGGTCCAGAGACATGTTTAACATGTTTTAAATATTTATTGCAACAAAAATACTCTTCCTCCTCTCATACTTCATATATCCCACATTCGTTGTAAAAATATCACCATTATTATATTATTATAATATAATAATATATTTAAATAAATTATTTTATCGAGAAAAAGATAAAATTTCAATTTTCAACAATTGTCACATTAAAATTTTCTCCATCTATATCCACATAAAATCAATATTTTCCTTATCATATGAATCAATAATTAATTATTCACAAATAATATTACAGAATCACTGATATTGACAATGACAGGCGGTTCAAGGGAGAAGGGGCTTTCCAATAAGAATTTCTCTTCTTGTGCAGCTTGATTAGGTGACCAAACCTCTCCTTAGGCAGAACTTTCTAGACATTGCCAATAATGTTATCTAATAATATTATTGAGATAATATGAATTATTTGCCGATAATGAAAAATATTGTGTAATGACAATTATTGAAACAATGACAATATAAAATATCAAGCGCGACAATTATTAAATCAATAAAATCTTTGAGCGATAATTCTTTGTAACCATTATTGAGTAGTGCCTTCTTACGTAAGAATCAATAATTTGGTGCAATCTGGTAATCTTCTTGTGTTTTTACCCAGAAGTATTTTAACAGTATTACTTGGTAACAACTCTACCAGATTATTTTAAACAACTTATATTTGTCGTTTTCTTCATCCAATCGCTTTTCAGTTATGGGGCCCACACATGCATTGCTGCCGTCGTAATACGAATATTCCCAAGCGATGCGAATATTCCACGACCAAACGAATATTCCAAACAATGATGAATATTTTATAACCACTTGCTTATTTTGAAATATTTGCGTATTTTACCCCTAATTATCCACATTAATCAAATCAACCCTTACTATTTCAAAATAATAAATAGAAAATTAAATTTCATTAATAATAAGTTGGGGTCTTACAACCTCCCTCCTTATGAAATTTCGTCCTCGAAATTGGCGTCACGTACAGTGTTTGAAAAGGTGAGGATACCTCGCTTTCATTTCCGTTTCAATTCCCGGTCATTTCCTATATAGCATGATTCCTCCACAAAACTTTAACTTGTGGTATGACCTTTCTCAGCGTAGGACATGCTCCTTCTATCTAAGATCTTGGCAAGTACCTCCTCATACGTTAAGTCTTGGCTATCTCGTCGGTTCTAACTTCTATAAGCGTGGTTCGGGTCTTTCACATATTTCTGAAATGCTGAGATATGTGAAACACATTATGAACACGAGACATACTACTCGAGAGGTAGCGCGAGTCTATAGGCTACATTTCCTACTCGGTCAAGAATTTGAAATGGACCGATAAATCGTGGATTGAGCTTTCCTCTCTTCCCAAATCTTGTAACTCCCTTCCATGGAGCAACTTCATGACAATACATGATCCCCACACTAAATTCCACGTCCTTTCGATGAAGATCCGCATAACTCTTTTGTCGATCTTGTCTTGGTTTGTATCGTTGTCGAATCATTTGGATCTTTTCCGTAGTCATACGTACCAACTTCGGGTCCCAACAATGTTGCTTCACCCACCTCGTCCCAACATCTTTGGAGAAAGCGACACTTTCGTCCATATAATGCTTCAAATGGAGCTACACACTATTCTTGCACGATAGCTTTGTTGTTGTAGGAGAATTCCACTGATGGTAAATACTTATCCCAAGCCGCCTTGAAGTACAGGACACGAGTCTTAATAAATCTTCAAGAGTTTGAATAGTCCCTTTCGATTGTCAAAGTGGTTTGAGGATGGTATGCGAAATAAATCGTAAATCCGTGCCCATAGCTTTTTGCAAGCTAACCCAAAATCTTGAAGTGAATCTTGGGTCACGATCCGAAACTATGGATACTGGGCATGCCATGCAACCTCACAATCTCATTCACGTACATACTAGCAAGGCGTTCAAGTGAATAAGTCTCCGTGTCGGCAAGAAATGAAGCGGACTTGGTTAATCTATCAACAATAACCCAAATAGCATTGATGCCTGAGAAACCGTAGGAAGACCCGTAATGAAATCCATGGTAATGTGTTCCCACTTCCATTTCGGAATCTCAAGTGGTTGCAGCGGACCCTTAGGTACTAGATGCTCGCCTTTTTACGTTGACAAGTTAAACACATTGAGATAAACTTTGCAATCTCTCTCTTCATATTGTTCCACAAAATGTATGTCGAAGATCACGATACATTTTAGTACTTCGAGGATGGATTGCAAATGGTGTATTGTGTGCCTCCATCATAATCTTGTACTTCAAATCAGTCGTTAGGAACACAAAGTCTAGAGTGGACTCAAGTATTCCTTCTTCATCAATTCTAAGCTTAGGAATAGCTCCTTCTTGTACTTTCTTCTTCATACGCATCATTTTCGGATTCGGGTGGGCAAAGCAACCTTAACTTTTTCTATTAAAGTTGGCTCTGTCGTATACTTGACATCATCGCTTTTCGTTCCGCATATGATCTTCTACTTTCAACGGCGTCGGCTACCACGTTAAACTTTTCGGGATGGTATTGAATAGTGTGGTCGTAGTCTTTCAATAGCTCGAGAGCCAGCGTCATTGCCGCGTGTTGAGTTCTTTTTAGTGAAGAAATATTTAAGGCTTTTATGGTGCGAATATATCTCCACTTTCTCCCATATAGATAGTGCCTCCATATCTTTAAGCGAAAAGCATTGTTGCTTGACTCTAGATCATGAGTAGGATAATTCCTCTCATACTCTTTAAGTTATCATGAGGCATAGGCTATGACTTTCCCACGTTGCATGAGAACACATCCTAACCCTTTGCACGAAGCATCATTTTGTAGATAACAAATCCATCCGAACGGATGGTATTGTTAGAACAGTCTTAGAAATAAGTCTCCTCTTAAGCTCTTGGAAACTCTTCTCGCATTCTTCGCTCCAAAGCGAATTTTGTATCCTTAGAGTTATTTGGGTTAATGGAGTAGCGATTCGAGAAAACCCTTCCACGAATCTCGATAATAACCGCTAAGCCCAAAAACTACGTACTTGATCACAGACTTGGTTGCTCCCAACTTTGTATTGCTTGATCTTGGCCGGATCAGCGGATACTCCATGTTTTGACACACCACGTGCCCAAGGAATGCTACTTCCTCAAGCCGAACTTCGCATTTCTTCAATTTGGCATATAGTTTATTTTCACGAAGCCTTTGGAGTACCGGCTTCAAATGGTGCTCATGATCTTCACGACTTTTGGAATATATGAGGATGTCATCAATAAAAACAACAACGAAAGCGATCAAATATTCCTTGAATACTCGGTTCATCATATCCATGAAAGCCGCGAGGAGCATTAGTCAATCAGAAAGACATGACTAAGAATTCATAATGCCCCATCTTAGAAGTTCTTAAAAGCGGTCTTTGGAATATCCTCGATTCTAATCTTGGTGATGATATCCAAAAGCGAAGATCGATTTTGAAAAGAATTGTGCCCCTTGCATTTGGTCAAACAAGTCATCAATACGAGGTAGAGGATACCTATTCTTGATGGTGACATGGTTCGATTCAGATAGTCAATCTGAAGTCGCATACTCCGTCTTTCTTCTTTCTGAATAAAAGCAGAGCACCCCGAGGAGATGTACTGGGGCCGAATGAAACCGATGTCCAACAATTCACGTAGTTGGACCTTTAACTCTGAAGTTCAATAGGAGCCATTCGATATGGGGTTTTAGAAATGGGCTTTGTGCGGGTTCAAGATCAATAAAGAATTGACTTCACGTTACGGGGTAGGCAGGAAGTTCTTTGAAATCGTCGGAAAGTCGATAATAACGCAGGAATATTATTCAAATTTGGCGTGTCTTTATTCAAATCCATAACATGGGCTAAGAAAGCTTGACATCCGTTTTTGATAAGCGAATAGCTTTATGATTAGATATAGCGGTGATTGATTTTAATGGTTTAGTTGCTTGAATTAAATACAACGGGTTGGTTAGGAATATGAAAACTAACAACCTTACGAAAACAATCAATTTTGGCATGATGAGTAGTTAACCAATCAATCCCTAAAATCACATCAAAAGCAAGTATCTTTAAAGAGATAAGGTCGGCGGTAAGGTAATGGTGCCAACTTGAATCAAACAAGATTTATAAGCGGTGGATGTGATGAAAGTTTCTCTAGCGGAGTTTCCCGAGATAGGTCAAAGTCTAATTCTCTCGAGTCAAGTTTAAGCGTTGAGCACAAGCGGGAGAGATAAATGAATGGGTATACCCGGTGTATCGAGTAAGGTATAAACTTTGCAAGAATTTATAAATAGCTTACCCGTGATCACCTCGTTTGGGTTCCTCGCATTTTGACCCGATCACAACAAAGCGCTCTTCCGGAATCGTTGACTTTGACTTTTACGGGACGATCTTTTGAGTCACCGTCCCCCATTGAACTAGGTTTCGCATCGTACAATCTCGGCGATATGTCCTTCCTTTCCACAATTATAGCATACCTTGAGCTGTTGTGGGCGGTTTGGTGATATGTCCCTCTTTCCGCATTTATAGCATATAATGGGTGGTCGTTCTCCTCCCTTAGAACCGATTCTTTCTTAAGCCTTTGTCGTCTTCACATGGTCGTTGTTAAATCTCCTCTTTTTTAAATCTCCTCGACTCGCTTCTTCTATTTTCATGGCCATGATTACCACGGAGTGGTTACCATTTTTTGTCCGTCTTTTTCTTTCTTTCTCATTTGGTTATCATTATTACATTGTTTCTTATCTACGAGTACGATCACGGTTATGGTCCCTCGGTTGACCGTACTCGTTATCTCGCTCTAATAATTGAGCCACATTTACAACATCGAATAGAGAAAGTTTATGAGAAATGAGATCTTGGCGTATCTTGGGGTTTCAAACCTCTAAGAAACATCCGCGTCATCGTTCCTCATTCTCCACCAAATGAGGTGCAAACACGGATAACTCTGCAAACTTTGCCTCGTCTTTGAGACACCGTCGTGTTGTTTTGCTCTAATCGATGAACTCCACTTCCTTCGTATAGCGAACACTTTCGAGGAAAGTATTTGTCATTAAATAGTTCTGAAAGCGTTTCCCAAGACATCTTGAGTTGCGGTGGATGGAGTGCGCTTCCTGAGACTCCCACCGATGATCGCGCCTCGCCACGGAACATAAAGGTGGCGAATGGAACCTTCTGTTCCTCCGTGCATCCCAAGACATCGAATATCTTGGTAATTTGCTTGACCCGTGTTTCGCCGTGATCGGATCGGCTTTCCCTTAAATTGCGGTGGTCCCTGACTCTTTGAAGCTGCTTGCATTTGTGACAACCAGTGAATTGCTATCATTTCCTCCTGTATTTTGAACACGAGTCTCCTAAATTCGATTTTGCATGAGCGCAAAAAGCTTCTAAACATCCCCTCGTTCATCATACGCTTTCGATTGGTGTTGTTTCACGGGAGGAACATTGCCCGACTGTTGCACGTTCTCCTCGTTGGTGAGTCTGAGGCGTCTCCACGGTCTCATTTCCATTGTTAATATTCTCGGTCGACATTCTAAAATCTTTGTCATAAAACAAGGGTTAATTAAGGAAATCAATATATCACATAATATCTTATATCTTTGACCAACTAAAAAAATAAGCTTAGGTAGGACACCTTTAGCGAAGGATTTACTCGTCTCTCCCTCTAGTTCTATTCCCGATCTCATGGAGATCATATCCTAAGCTACGATACTATTTGTGGCGCCCCCAAAATAGGTATACATCACCCATTCTAAGTTGTCAATACATGATGCGAAACAACTACAACTTTATTATTACAATGATAAAGCTGTGAGTTTGAATACAAATATTATCTTACAGACAATATCTATACTCAAATAAATCCTCATCACATTTATTGATACATTATTTTACAAAATGGTGAGGACTACTAAACAATTCTTTCTAAAACCTTCATTCCATACCCCAGGCTCGTACTTTCATTTATATTCTCGCCTCACGAGAAGAAAAATGGAACAAAAAGGAAAAGGGTGAGCTCAACTAGCCCGGTAAAGAATATTATGACTAAGATAATATACAACAAATTATCGTTAGTCTTCAACAGGGAAAAATCTAATAGAATACTGATAGACAACAAATTTTAAATCAATATTCGCATGTGAAATAATAATTCATTAGAAGAGTTAAGTAGAGAATGCAAACTACTATCTTCTATGTATGAATTTAAAAGTTCATCGTCTATCTTTTATCCTGTAACATCAATCGATATACATACGGAATCAAATATTCATCTTTTTGCACTACTGGGCCGAAGATATTCATCGATTAGTCGTGTTCATCTAAAACACTGTTCATCTTTTTACTCTGACGAAGATATTCTTGAAAATCATTCATCTTTGCACTCTGGGCCCGAAGATATTCAATAATATCATCATTTAAGGCGAGGATGATGAAAAATATTTTTAAAAAAAGCGAATCCGATTGAAACAAAATGTGAGGATTAAGGATTAAGGATTAGTACTTTGTTTTATCCATGTTCAAAAATACCTCAAAAATAATCATAGTGGTGTAAAATTCAAGAATGATCAAAACATGGATCTGATCAAAAGCTAGTATCCGAATAGATATTTTGGACAAAAAGAAGAAAATTTATTTTCGATGAATGAATAGTCAGTATATCGTGAATAGAAGTATCGTGAATAGTAACTCAGACACCAAAAGATAGAAATTTCCCAAAAAACATCTTTCACGCTTCGTGAATAGTACTCGTGAATAGTAACTCGTGAATAGTAACTTCATGAATAGTAACTCGTGAATAGTAACTCATGAATAAGTAACTCATGAATAGTAACCCAGAGCATGGAAAAGTTCCAAATTTGATAAAAGTTTCAACCAATATTTGACATAATGATATTGAAGAAATAATATCATTTGAGAAGAAAATAACATCCCTTACCTCGAAAGATTAGTACTTCATTTGGAAATCTAGGATATAGTCTTTGAAGGAACTTGCGAATCTAACAATACTCAAAGTATACTCAAAAGAATCGCAAGAATATATCGAGAGATAAATAGAGAAAACTTGGTTTACGGTGTGTTTTTCAATTCTAACCTAAGCACCCTATTTATAGGAAAATGCTTAGAACACTAAAGTAGAAAATTTAATATAATATTAATATATTTTCACATTTTCTTTAGCCCATCTTAGACAACTGATCTCAGCCCATTTGAATCACATATGAGGCCAACTTAGTTGCAAAAAACGTTTTCTCAAAATAATTAACTAAAACTCCCAAAAATTAATTATTTGAATTTGAACTTGATAATTCATAATAAATAGCCCTTTTATCAGAAAATTCAAATCTCGCGAGTTTTTTATAGGAAATTCAATTCTCTACAACTTTGCGAGAAGAAAGTTTTTTGAATTCCAAACAGAAATTGAAAGAAATCCACAAGCAGGCGATTTTACGGTATAATCAAATTTCGATCGATAAATGGGGTCCACTTGAGCATGTTTAACATGTTTTAAATATTTATTGCAACAAAAATACTCTTCCTCCTCGTATACTCATATATCCCACATTCGTTGTAAAAATATCACCATTATTATATTATTATAATATAATAATATATTTAAATAAATTATTTTATCGGAAAAAGATAAAATTTCAATTTTCAACAATTGTCACATTAAAATTTTCTCCATCTATATCCACATAAAATCAATATTTTCCTTATCATATGAATCAATAATTAATTATTCACAAATAATATTACTGAATCACAATATTGATGACATGGCGGTTCAGGAAGAGGGGCTTTCGATAAAATTTCTCCTTCTTGGCGCATGATTAGGTGACCAAACCTCTCCTTAGGCAGAACTTTCTAGACATTGCCAATAATGTTATCTAATAATATTATTAGGATAATATGAATTATTGCTTCGATAATGAAAAAATCTTGTGTAATGACAATTATTGAAACAACAATGAATATAAAATATCAATATGACAATTATTAAATCAATAAAATCTTTGAGCGGTAATTTACGTAACCATTATTGAGTAGTGCCTTCTTACGTAAGAATCAATAATTGGTGCAATACTGGTGTCTTCTTGTGTTTTAACCGCAGAGTATTTTAACATTGATACTTGCAGTAACTACTGCAGATTATTTTTAAACAACTTATATTTGTCGTTTTCTTCATCCAAAAACTTTTAGTTATGGGGCCCACACATGCATTTGGCAAATCGTACGAATATTCTCCAAAAAGATCGAATATTCCACGACCAAAACGAATATTCCCAAACAACAATGAATATTTTATAACCACTTGCTTATTTTGAAATATTTGCGTATTTTACCCCTAATTATCCACATTAATCAAATCAACCCTTACTATTTCAAAATAATAAATAGAAAATTAAATTTCATTAATAATAAGTTGGGGTCTTACTGATTTTGGTGAAAACGTAACATGAAATTCAATTGACCAAATCTCCTATTATATTTTGAATTTTGAGTGTGGTTAAGTCCTAGAGTTAGATCTATGAGTTACCTGACTAATCCAAGTAGAATCAATGAAAAAGGTATTGTAGATTTTCGTGTTGGTGATTTTTAGCAAAGGAGTCAAAACTTCAAAATGTCAAAAAAGTTGTTGCCACGTTTTTGTAAGGGCTGTTTGGCCACTAAATTTATGTGAAAAATTCTGGCCTTTTGGGACATAAAATATATGTTATAAAGTACCTCCTGTCCAAAAATGAGTTCATTCGACTTAAAATGAACAAGTTATGACCATTTCAAAATTTTGGTTTTTTTGACGAAAATGCTATAACCGGAGTTCTATAACTCAGATGACCATGAAATTTAAACTGGAGGCTCACATTAACATGTGTAAGGTCCTGCCAAGATTTTGGAATTTCTGGAGTTAAACTTGAGGTAGCAAATTTCTTAAGGAATTAATTAGAAATTGATTTTTGAAAAATAGTAAATGAATTTTAAAATTCGAGAAAAATATATTTTCATTATGGGACTATATTATGCTAAATCCCAGAAAATAAATATTTTTGGGACTGATTTGGTATTTTTCATGAAAATAGTTTAATTACTGAACATATGAGTTAAATATGTTATGTGAAGTAACAAAGTTGAAAATAGGATTTTATGGCTAGAGAATCCTATATAGAGTATATGCATATTTTTTGATGAGGATTTGATAATTGGTAATGATATCGTATGAGTATGGCATTTTGAATGATTAAATGCATTATATGGTAAAGCGTAAACAATTGAGATAAATTGTTTATAAATTTAAGAAGTGATTAAAATATTGTTATAATATTAATGATATTAGATTATGAGATTATTAAGTGATTGATAACATGGGGATATTCTTGAATCTCGGATAAATTATATTATAAATGTTTAATATTTACCCTTTATCTCATTTGATTGATTCTTTATATCATTATCCTCGTGTTTATATTATGTTGAAAGTCATACATGGCTCGTAGTGGTATATAGATGGACTTGGTATGATTATGACTGTGGATTATTCGGTATAATCATAACCGTAAATGAATACACGATTATCTTTGGTAGTAGTGCGTGGATAATTTGTGGTCGTGATACTAATGAATACACGATTATCTTCGCCGTAGTAGTCATGGATAATTTGTGGTCGTGATCTTAATGAATACACGATTATCTTTGGTCAAGTGCATGGATAATTTGTGGTCGTGATCTTAATGAATACACGATTATCTTCGCAGTAGTAGTGCATGGATAATTCGTGGTCGTGATACTTAATGAATATCCTTGGCGTAGTAGTGCGGGGATGATTCGATGATATGGATTAATTATTGAAATTTGAGTCTCAAAGAATGAAATATTAATTCATAGATGTGGTAAAAGTCATCTTTGGTAGTAGTATCATTGATAGACTTGGTATGATTATGACCACGGATTATTCGGTATAATCATGATCGTAGATTGAAAACACGAATATCCTTGGCCAATGGTGTATGGATAATTCGTGGTCGTGATATCTTATTAATTTGCGTCTTAGCATTATTGGTTTTTTGTATATCTTTGCTTTTGTAGTGCAAAAGATGAATTGTTAATGAATATCTTTGGCGGATCACGAAGATGAATTTAATATTTTTAACGATAAAGGTATTCAAGGTATCCTCACCTCTTTATCATATCAGTCATTACCCTAATTTCGAGGCGTAAATTTCATAAGAATGGGAGGTTGTAAGACCCTCAAACTTTTATAAATAAAGATGAATTTTCTATAAATATTATTTTGAATATTATGGAATAAATTTGATATAATGTTATAGTTGTGGGTAATATTTATAAATTTTATAAAGTAAGCAAGTTGTTATAAAATATTCGTTTGGTTGGGGAATATTCTTTTTGTCGGGGAATATTAAAGACGACGGCTCAATCGATGGTGGACTCATTAACGGAAGTATTGTCGTAGTTGAAAAACGACAAAATTATCTTTCTATAAAAATACTTGGCAGAGGTGTTACCGTTAAAACCGCTGAACTACCCTAGTAGTAAAGTAAAAATAATGTCTGGCGTTAGTTTAGTAGTAGCACTGCGGTATTGATTATTGATGCTTACGTGAGAAGTCGCTTATTATACTCAATTATTGCTACAAGAATCACGCATCATATCTCTTATATTATTGATTCAATTATTGTCACAAAGATCATCATCGTATAATATGTTATATTATTAATTGAGACAACAAGTTATAAATGATTAATAATTGTTGAAAGATTAAATATGTGTTGATTAAAAATAAAATGATTTGTGGTAATATTTATTAAATCCTTGATATATATAAAGAGTCTCATTATGAGACGTTTGTGGTAAGTTTGATTATTTTATGGGGGCCTATATGTCATCATCTAAGAGTCTCTTCAATGATAGTAAATAGTATTTACCTTTGTGAATAGTAATTACCTTTGTGAATAGTAATAAAGTAATTACCGTTAATAGTATTTACCTTTGTGAATAGTAATTACCTTCGTCAATAGTATTTACCTTCATCAATAGTAATTACCTTTGTGAATAAAGTAATTACCTTCGTCAATATAGTAATTACCTTCGTCAATAGTAATTACCCCTTCGCAAATAGTAGTTGTCCTTCAATATTACCAAGAGTTAAGCGCCTCTTGATTGTTCCAAGGGTTAATTACCCTTCATGAAATAGTAGTTGTCTCTTCAATATTACAAAGTCATTTTGACCCTTCGTTAAGACCAAGAGCCACCCTCGGTTTTTTTCTATAAATAGAAAAGCTCATTCCTTCATTATTTCACTTAATTCATTGAAACTCAGAGAGAGAAACTATAGAGAAAGAAGAAAAGTATTTTGCTACTTCACTTTTCCAATATTCAAATTTCTTCTAAGGTAGGAAATATTATTTGTTGTATCCGTAAAGGGTGTTATTCTTTCTTATTCATGAAGAGAACTTACGTTATTCCATTCTTTATTATTCATTGGAATAACTTTGTAAAAGTGGCATACCCTATACATAACTTGTATACTGCAGATACCCTATACTTGGTGAAATCCTTATGTTATTCCATTCTTATTTATTACATTGGAATAACTCGTATACGTGGTTTACCCTATACTTGGTGACATTTTCTATTATTTGCATCTTTATTATTACATTTGGAACATCCTCATGCGTGTGTTACACCGGACTGGTTAAAATCTTTATCATTCATTGGAATATCCTATCGTCGTGTGTTTTACATCGGATCCGGTTCCATCTTTATTATTATGTTGGAACATCCCGTCTTGTGTGAATTTCACCGACTTGGTTCCGTTATTATTATTCTATTGGAATAACTTCCATACATGCTGAAGTACCGCATGCATGGTGATTTCTTTTGTTATTCCATTCTTTATTATACCCGGTTGGTTAAAACTTTGACTTTATACTCCATGAAATTAGTGGAATATCCTTGATATTTTGCGCTTCATCTAGTATCCTTTCATGGAAATATTCTTCTCAAGATTCTTGAATTTTACTCTACAAAGCGAGATCATGTTGTGATTTGGATGTTATTGGTTCTTAGATAAATTAATTCTTGAACTTGTTTTATTGAATTATTATGTCATTGTCATCATCCTCATGTTATATTATGTTATCTTTCGCTTACGTGCATAGATGAACTTAGTATGATTATGACGAGGGGATCATTCTTATATAATCATGGCTTGATATAAATGATGTGACAAAAGTCCTCAAAGTGGCTTGTAATGCGATGATGGATAGTTTTGGTATGATTATGACCGGGGTGATTGGTATAGTCGTGACCATTGATAATTTGATGAAAATCCTCGACCGTAGTACGAGGATGATTAGATATTGTGGTTTATTCATTAAACTGAGTCTTAGTGATAAAATTGATGAAAACCTTTTAAAACCTAAAAGATAGTAGACTTTATTTTCTACTTGACTCTTTTAATGGATTGCGATATTCAGCCGCAGATTAAACCGGGTTTTGTCTATTGTATTTTATCGGTTTAACATTGTTGAAGACTATTGATAATTTATATTCGCATTATCTTAGTTATAATATTTCTTCTTTGGGCTAGTTGAGCTCACCTTTTTTTCACATTTTCTTCAGAAATGAGAATATATATTTTGGGCCAAGTCGGGGAAAAGAGTGATGGTCCGAAGATAGCATTAGTAGTCCTCACTATTACGTTAAATAGTGTGACAATAAATGTAATGAGGACTCTTGAGTATGGATATTGTCTAAATGACAATATTCCTATTAGAACTCTCGGTTTATGTATTGTCGTATGTTACACCTACGGATGTATAATTAAGTTTGTATTTGAATTTATGTACCGTGTAAGTGGCGACCCAAGATGGGTGACGTATACCTAATTTTGGGGGCGTCACAAAACTAACAACCTTTAAAGTAATCAATTTCGGCATGATGAGTAGTTAACCTTAAAATCACATCAAAAGCAAATATCTCTATAGAAATAAGGTTAACGTGTAATGTGATAGTGCCAACTCAATCAAGCAAAATTTCTAAACAACGGATGTAATGAAAGTTTCTCTAATCTGAGTCTCCATAAATAGGACAAAGTCTAATTTCTCCGTAGTCAAGTTCAAACGTTGAACGCAAATCAAGAGAGATAAAAGAATGGGTAGAACCGGTATCTAGTAAGGTATAAACTTCGCAAGAAATTATAATTAACTAACCCGTGCTAACTTCGTTCGGGTTCCTCGCATTTTGACCGGCCACGACAAACGCTCTTCCAAGAACCGTTGACTTTGACTTTTACGGGACATCCTTTTGAGTCACCATTCTACTGGATCTGGGTTTCGATATCGCATAATCTCGAAAGCGATATGTCCTTCTTTTCCATAATTATAGCATACCTTAAAGCTGCCAGAAAGTAGCCAATGAGCATCCCTCTTCCCGCAGATTGTGTTTATACGACCGGTGGTCTTCTCCTCCCCTTGAACCGGTTACTCTCGACGCCGACGTCTTCACATGGTCGTTGTTGAATCTCCTCTTTTAAAATCTCCTCCGACTCGCTTCTTCTATTTTCATGGCCACGATTACCAAGATGGTTACCGCTTTGTCCAGTATTCTTCTTTCTCATTTGGTTATCGTTATTCGATGATCGCTATCTTCTTGATGTATGATCTCGGTTATGGTCCTCGTTAAACGTATTTCGTTATCTAGCTCTAACAATCGAGCCTCGCTGACAACATCTCGAATAGAGAAAATTTATGAGAAATGAGATATCGACATATCTGGGTTTCAAACCTCTCGAAACATCCGCGTCATACGTTCCTCATTCTCCACCAAATGAGGTGCAAACTCGGATAACTCCGCATTAACTTCGCCTCGTCTTTGGGACACCGCCATGTTATTCTCGCTTCCGCCTAATAAACTCCACTTCCTTCATATGACGAATACTTTCGTGAAAGTACTTGTCATTGAATGTGTCAAACGTCTCCGCGACATCGCCGAGTGCAATTTGGATGGGTACGCTTCACTGATTTCCACCGATGAATCTGCCTCGCCATGGAACATAAGGTGGCGAATGGAACATTCTGTTCCACCGTGCATCCAAGACATCGAATATCTTGGTAATTTGCTTGACCCATGTTTCCGCCATGATCGGATCCGACTTTCTTTCCTAACTTGGTGGTCCCAACTCTTTGAATCGCTTGGGTTTGTGACCACCCGTGAATTGCTATCATTTCCTCTTGTATTTTGAACACGAGTCTCCTCGTCTCGATTTTGCATGATCGCAAAAAAATTTCTAAACATCCCCTCGCTCATCATCGCTTCCGGTGGTGTTGTTCACAAGAGGTACATTGTCACTCGACTGTTGCATGTTCTCCTCGTTGGTAAAGACAGCATCTCCACGATCTCATTTACTCCATCGTTAATATTCTCATCGACATTCTCAAATCACATCATAAAACAAGGGTTAATTAAGGAAATCAATATATCACATAATATCCCTATATCTTAACCAACTAACAAATAAACTTAGGTAGGACACACTCAGCGAAGGATTTACTCGTCTCTCCTTCCTAGTTTATTCCCCGATCTCCGCCAGAGATCATATCCCCTAAGCTACGATACCAACCGTGACGCCCCCAAAATAGGTCCATTCCATCCAACCCATTCTCGAGTTGCCAAATACATGGTATAGAAATAACTACAACTTTATTATTACAACATATAAACTGTGAGTTTAAATATAGATATTGTCATCTAGACAATATCCACACATAAATAAATCCCCATCATAATTATTGATACATTATTTTACAAAAATGGTGAGGACTACTAAACAACTCTCTAGAACCTTCATTCCATACCCCGACTAAGTACTCGCTACATTCTCGCCTCCCGAGAAGAAAAATGGAACAACAAGGAAAAGGGTGAGCTCAACTAGCCCAGTAAAGAATATTATGACTAAGATAATATACAAAAAATTATCGTTAGTCTTTAACAAGGAAAAAATCTAATAGAATACAATAGACAACAAGTTTTAAATCAATATTCGCAGCGAAAATAATAATTCATTAGAAGAGTTAAGTAGAGAATGCAAACTACTATCTTCTATATATGAATTTAAAAGTTCATAGTCGATATTTTATCCCCGTAACATCAATCAACATATATCCGAATCAAATATTCATCTTTTGCACTACTGGTGCCAAAGATATTCATCAATCGGGTCATGTTCATCTAAACACTGTTCATCTGCACTACGGGCCAAAGATATTAATCGATCGATCGTATGTTCATCTCAACACTGTTCATCTTTGCACTCTGGCCAAAGATATTCATCAAGAAATCATTCATCTTTGCCTTCTGAGGCCAAAGATATTCAGTAATATCATCATTTAGGATGAGAATGATGAAAAATATTTTAAAGGAAGCGAATCTAAAGAAACAAAAGAACAAATATTAAGGATTAAGTATTTTAAACAATCCAAGTTCAAAAATACTTCATAAGTAATCGAGTGGAGTAAAATTCAAGAATGATCAAAACATGGATACAATCAAAGCTAGTATCCATAATAGATATTTTGGACAAAAGAAGAAATTTTTTTTTTTGGTGAATAGTCAGATATATCGTGAATAGTCTTAGTATCGTGAATAATCTGATATCGTGAATAGTAACTCAGACACCAAAAGATAGAAATTTTACAAAAAATATCTTCACGCTTCATGAATAGTAAGACTCGTGAATAGACTCGTGAATAGTAACTCATGAATAAGAACTTTCGTGAATAGTAAGCTCTCATGAATAGTAACTTCGCGACTAGTAACTCATGAATAGTAACCCGACATGAAAAAGTTCCAAATTTGATAAAATTTCCAACCAATATTTAAGCATAATGATATTGAAGAAATAATATCATTTTCGAATAAAATAACATCACTTACCTCGAAAGATAAGACTTAGTTGAAACACAGGATATAAAGCTATGACTTGAACTTGCACCAGATATAGCAATACTCAAAGTATACTCAAAATACTCACAAGAATACGCTCGATAATATAGAGAGAGAAAACTTGATTTCGGTTGTGATTTTCAATTCTAACCTAAGCACCCTATTTATAGGAAAATCTTTAGAAACATTCAAAGTAGAAAAATTAATAAATTAATATTATAATTTTTCCACAACTTCATCACTTACACTAACAATCTGAATTCAGCCTCCTAATCACATGTTAAATGAGTTTCAAAAATGACAAAAACGTTTTTCTAATTTAAAATAATTTAAACTTCCAAAATCAATTATTTTGAAGTTTCTTGAACTTCAATAATTCATAATAAATAGCCCTTTTATCAGAAAAATTGAAACTCATGAATTTCCATAGGAAATTCCATTATCTACAACTTTGCGGAAGAAAGTTTTCCAAATTCCAAATGCAGAAATGAAATCCATAAACAGGCGATTTTATAAGTTATAATCAAATTTCGATTCGATAATTGTGTCCACCAACACACAAAATATGTGTTAAACATTTAATGCCACAAAAATACTCTTCTTCCTCCTCATATACTCATATATCCCATATTCATTATAAAATATACTGTTAATATATTATTAAAATAATATATTTAAATGAGTTATTTTATCGGAAAAGATAAAATATTAATTTTCAACAATTGTCATTTTCTCCATCTATATCCACATAAAATTAATATTTTCCTCATCATATAAATCAATAATTAATTATTCACAAATAATATTCTGAGAATCACAAGATCTTGGCAACCGTGCCATTTCCAGGAAAGAGGGCTTTCAATAAGAATTTCTCCTTCTTGGGCGCAATTGATTAGGTGACAAACCTCTCCTTGAAAAGAACTTTCTAGACATTGCCAATAATGTTATCTAATAATATTATTAGGATAATATGAATTATTGCTTCGATAATAAAAAATCTTCGTGTAATGACAATTATTCAAACAACAACAATATAAAATATCAACGCAGCAATTATTAAATCAATAAAATACTTAATAAGAATTATCGTAACCATTATTGAGTAGTGCCTTCTTTAGGTAAGAATCAATAATTGGTGCAATCTTTGTAAGACCAAAATTTTTTAAATAAAAGGAATTTCCTTTATTTATTATTTTGAAATAAGAAGGGTGGATTTGATTAATGTGGTTAGTTATGGGTAAAATGCGTAAATATTTGAATAAAGCAAGTGGTGATAAAATATTCATTATTGTCGGGGAATATTCGTTTGGTCGTGGAATATTTGCATTGTTGGGAATATTCGTGACGACGGTAGCGATCTTTTGTGGGCCCCATAACTTGAAATCGGTTGGATGAAGAAAACGACAAATATAAGTTGTTTATAAATAACTGGCGTAGTTATTACCAATTATCTTTGTTGGAATACTCATTGGTTAAAACACACTAATACGTGTTGTTGAACAAGAAGACACAAAGATTGCACTAATTATTGATTCTTACGTGAAGGCTTTACTCAATAATTGTTATGTAATTCTTATTCAAGATTTTATTTTATTGATTCAATAATTCACGATTAATATTTTATATTATCGTTATTTCAATAAATTGTCATTACACAAGATTTTCCATTTGAGCAATAATTCATATTATCCGAATAATATTATTAGAAAACATTATTGGCAATGTCTAGAAAGTTCATTTCAAGGAGAGGTTTGGTCACCTAATCATGCGCCAAGAAGTGAGAGATCCTTATCGAAAGCCCCTCTTCCTAGGAACTACCTCACACAAGATCGTGATTCTCGTAATATTATTTGTGAATAATTAATTATTGATTTATATGATGAGGAAAATATTGATTTTATGTGGATATAGATGGAAAAATTTTTTAAAATGACAATTGTTGAAAATTAATATTTTATCATTTTCCGATAAAATAATTCATTTAAATATATTATTTTAATAATATATTAACGGTGATATTTTTATAATGAATGTGGGATATATGAGTATATGAGGAGGAAGAGTATTTTGTGGCATTAAATGATTAACACATGTTTTGTGTGTCATGGACCCCATTTCTCGATCGAAATTTGATTATAGCCGTAAAATCGTCCCGTTTGTGGATTTCATCAATTTATGTTTGGAATTTGGAAAACTTTCTTCCGCAAAATTGTAGAGAATTGAATTTCCTATAAAACTCTCGTAAGATTCAATTTTTTGATAAAAGGCTATTTATTATGAATTATCAAGTTTTGAGATCCAAATAATTGATTTTGGGAGTTTTAATTAATTATTTTGAGAAAACGTTTTTGGTGAGTTTGTGAACCTCATTTAATATGTGCTATGGCTGAAATCAGATTTCAAAGGTGGGCTAAGGAATTTTGTTTATAAATAATATTATTATATTCAATTTTCGCTTTGGTGTTCTAAAGAATTTCCTATAAATAGGTGCTTAGGTTAGAATTGAAAATCACACCGTAAACTCAAATTTTCTCTATATATTATCGAGCGTATTCTTGTGAGTATTTTGAGTATACTTTGAGTATCATATATATGCAAGTTCAAGTCATAGCCTATATCCAAAGGTTTCAACTAAGCACTGCCTTTCGAGGTAAGTGGATGTTATTTTCTTCTTAGATGATATTATTTCTTCAATATCATTATACTTCAAATATTGGTTGGAACTTTTTATCAAATTTGGAACTTTTTCATGTTGGGTTACTATTCATGAAGTTATTATTCACGAAAGTTACTTATTCACGAAGTTACTATTTTATTCATTTAGTACTATTCACGAAGTGCGAAGATGTTTTTTTTTGTGAAATTTCTATCTTTTGGTGTCTGAGTTACTATTCACGATACTCAAGACTATTCACGATACTCAAGACTATTCATTAATAATAATATGCATTATTCAATAGAAAATGAAATTTCTTCTTTTCGTCTAAAATATCTATTATGGATACTAGCTTGATCAGATCCATGTTTTGATCATTCTTGAATTTTACTTCAAGATGATTATTTATGAAGTATTTTGAACTCTTGATTGTTTAAAGTACTTAATCCATAATACTTGTTCTTTTGTTTCAATCGGATTCGCTTTTCTTTGAAATATTTTTCATCATCCTCACCCTAAATGATGATATTATCGAATATCTTCATGCCAGAAGCAAAAGATGAATGATTTTGATGAATATCTTTGGCCCATAGTTCAAAGATGAACAGTGTTGAGATGAATACGACCGATCGATGAATATCTTTTGTCCCAGAAAGTAGAAAGCAAAGATGAACAGTGTTGAGATGAACACGATCGATCGATGAATATCTTCGCCTCGTAGTAAAGATGAATATTTGATTCCGTATATATATCGATTGATGTTACAGGATAAAATATCGACGATGAACTTTTAAATTCATATATCAAGATAGTAGTTTGATT
Organism: Panax quinquefolius; assembly: GCA_020205615.1. NCBI lineage: Eukaryota > Viridiplantae > Streptophyta > Magnoliopsida > Apiales > Araliaceae > Panax > Panax quinquefolius. The sequence continues at coordinate 5,623,769 of CM035171.1, forward strand.
CTCTACTTAACTCTTCTAATGAATTATTATTTCACCGCGAATATTGATTTAAAATTTGTTGTCTATCAGATTCTATTAGATTTTTCCTCGCTCAAGACTAACGATAATTTGTTGTATATTATCTTAGTCATAATATTCTTTATCGGGCTAGTTGAGCTCACCCTTTTCCTTGTTGTTCCATTTTTCTTCTCGTGGAGGCGAGAATGTAATGAGTACTAGCTTGAAAAAATGGAATGAAGGTTCTAGAGAGTCGCTTAGTAGTCCTCACCATTTTTATAAAATAATGTATCAATAATTATGATAGGATTTATTTCATGCGGTGGATATTGTCTAGATGGCAATATCTCAGATTTAAACTCATAGTTTATATGTTGTAATAAGTAAAGTCAGTAGTTATTTCGTACTCATGTATTTGGCAATTCGAATGGGTTGGATGGAATGGACCTATTTTGGGGGCGCCACAAATACCGCGCAAGCATCTTCTGTGTTTTAACCATCGAGTATTTTAACAAGATAATTGTGAATAACTACGCTCGTTATTTTTAAACAACTTATATTTGTCGTTTTCTTCATCCAATCGCTTCAAGTTATGGGGCCCACACATGGTCGCTCATTGCATTTAATATTCCCGACAAGCATTTAATATTCCACGACCAAACTAATATTCCCCGACAACAATGAATATTTTATAACCACTTGCTTCAAATATATTTGCGTATTTTACCCATAACTATCCACATTAATCAAATCAACCCTTACTATTTCAAAATAATAAAAAGAGGAAATTCCATTTTATTAAAAAAAAATTCGGGGTCTTACAACAATGGTGTAAGGAGGTATGGTCGGACTCGCTGGCCATTCGATGGCAGCCTGTTTATTTGTTACCCCGTGTGGTAGACAAATCCTATGGTCCTTTTAATATTGTTTTTACCAAGGGTGGTAAATCAATGGGCATCGAAGTAAGGAGGTATGGTCGGACTCGCTGGCCATTCGATGGTAGCCTTTTTGGCAAGAGTGTCCTTATGAGTTTGATTTACCGCGAGTGGTAAACAAATTTCATGGTCCTTTTTTATATTGTTTTTACCCCGAGTGGTAAATCAATGGGCACCGAAATAAGGAGGTATGGTCGGACTCGCTGGCCATTCGATGGCAGCCTTATTGGCAGGTGTGTCCTTATGAATTTATTCTACCCCGAGTGGTAAACAAATTCCATGGCCCTTATAAAATTGTTCTACCCCGAGTGGTAAACAAATATCCTTATATACTTTTTCTACCCCGAGTGGTAAACAAGATCGTGATAGTGCAAGGAGGATCAGCCGAATTCACCTTACACATGATCTATCTCACACTTCGGTAACGATAAGTATGCATTACTTTATTTTGTTCAAGTGTTGAGTTCGGATTATATTATTATTGTTCTTAACTGTTATATAATTTGCTTGATTATTGACTAACAGTTTAAGATAAGAGGTACCTGTGCATTTTTCGCGTTGATAAATGATGAATTATTGACAAGAAATGTTCACCCAGAAGTAATAAGGCATGAAGTTGATATTTCATTAATATTAACTGTTCACATAAAGTTAGAATTTTTGCAGAAAGTTCTACAGCTAAAGGTAAAAGGGAGGTCATCTTTAGGCTTCTTCCTTGTCGAACACCGTCGTCTAAAGAGTCTAGAAAAGATAGTTCTACCTTGGTCACGACAGTCTTTTTCTTGTCTTTACTTCGGCAAATTTCATATCATTTAGCATATATATGGACGATCTCATCGTTCAAATTTCGATTGGGTTTTCAGATTTCGCTTGGATCTCCTTACAAATATCTTGATCAAGAGCAGATCCAAGTTCCTAAGGGCCTGGGTTATCGGAGTTCCTCTTCAAGCTTTTGACGAAGTGCTATATATCTTGTTTCTTTTGCGTGGATATTGTTATTTTGCTTCGCCAGGCTCTGATTGGACTCGGCCAGATCTTCATTCTTCTTTGTCAAAATTTCATTCTTCGAAAGCAGGTCGACATTTATATCCGTGATGACCCGGATGTGGCCTTGATCGTCTCCAACTCTTTTTTGACCTTGTCGAGATCCTTCCAAGTCATTCATTGTTGAGAAGAACAATGTCAAGGTTACTTTTTTCTTTGCCAACACGCACTTGAGAACGGCTTTCTCCCTCTGGACAGTATTCTCTTGGCATTCTCTAGATTTCTCTTCAGATCTTCTTCTACGGCTTCTTTGTATTTGAGACGGAGGTACCCGAAGATAGCGTTTGCTTGCAGATGGTCAATATTAATCAATCAGTTCAAACTGATGGTCAAATACCAACTTCCTTTAGTCTGGTATTTCACTCCTTCACCCATCAGTTCCATGATGGAATTATTGTTGAACCGATGATCATCGGTGTCGCCACAGCTTCGGGCCTGGATTCAGATTAAGATGGTTTTTGTGGCGAAGGTCTGAATTGTTCGGGAGGCGGTGAAATATTTGTTGTTGTATGTTCGGTTGGAGCTGGCTCTTTAAATGGACTTCCAATCTTAATTTATGTTGTTATTTGATGTTCATCAGATGGACTTCGGTAAGCTATATTTTGGGCCTTTATTGACTTTATTATAAATCCTTTTGCCTTGGACCGATGCCATTTATACTCTTTCCTGATGCCATTTATTCTCTTTCCCGATGCCATTTATACTCTTTTTCGATGCTATTTATACTCTTTCATTAAACATCCTGTTTAATAAAAGATCAAAAGCAATGTTGGTCGTGTTATTTACATAAGTGGAATTGATTTGGTTGGCCTACTTATTTGATTATTCTCTTGGGTCATTATTATTGGGCCTTGTTATTAGACTAATTCATTGGATTATCTTGATTGGGTCTTACAAAGTCTTCAATGAATTATCGAATCGACCCATCGATATTTAAATATCTACATCTTTGAACGGTGATGATGACAAAGATACGGGTGATCGATATCTTATACATGGCATTAATGAGGATTGGACGAATGCATCATGGTGGGATGTAGGGGATGGGATTAATGTAAAAGCTACCAGTAGTGGGTAGGGTCAGGAGGGTCGAGGTACAAGAAACCGAAGTCTCAGATTATATCATAGCGAGGAAATCTCCAAAAAAAGGTACGCATACACACAACACACATTTTTCTTATCGCTCTAACACTAGATATTTTTATCCTCCATTGTTAACCCTTGTAACGGCCTGTATTGACTCTCACACCGTAGTTATCCTCCTCACGGTCCAAATTCAAGCTTTTGATGTCGATTGTGTTTCTTATGCGGGGATCGTGGCGTCTTACGTGATTTGATGATGGCATAAAGTAGATATTAGGCGTTAATACGAGGAGGATTTCGGGTAAGTTGTGTTTTTACTCAAATTAAGGTATTATTATATTATCTCAATTTATCAAATATTTCTAGTTTTTAGTTATAAAACTTGGAATGAATGTTTGTACTCACAATTAATTATAATAGAACTTGATCGGTGATTTTTATTTAGTATTTTATTAATTTTTCATATTCTTATTTTCTGCCTTTGTTATTTATTTAGTAGAATTCTATTTAATTGTTTAGCATAGTTTGTTATTTAATTTATCAAAAATATTTTCCTAACACTCTTTGTATATAATTTTTTATATACAATTTATACATACATATAATATTATTCATATAAATTTATGTAAATCTTCAATTTTGACGGGAGAGTACGAATACTACACGTGAGTTGGTGGCCCCACTATAAAGAGATGGTTTATAGTATTAAGTTGGAGAGGAGAGGAGAGGCGATTGATTCTGTTTTGTGTATATATATATAGTTTGGGTTGTGATAATGTGGGCGTCTGGCCAAGATGGGATGGTGATGTGGGGAGTGTTGATTGGTTTGTAGCGTAGCCAAAGTGTAATTGGTGGTATCTTTTCAATGGAGGCGAGTTTATAGTGTACGAATACGATTCCTTTAATTACAGTGGTGGGGTTGACTGTGGTCTGGTCTGGACCAACCACCCAAGCCTTAACCCCAAGGCAAGCCCTCTTCAAGTACAAGTACTGGGGCTACATTATTACTACGGGAGGCCCACAGGGCCCAACTCACTTACCCCACCTGCATTATTAGTATGAATTTACGTAATAATGTTGTCCTTGCTTGTCCTTCCTTACCTGATCCCCAATAAATTCATGCAATGCTTCCTTCCGTTTCTTTTGTCTTTTTTATTCAATTTTCACTTTCACTTTCACTTTCACTTTCACTTTCACTTTCACTTGTAATAGGCTGGGCCGATCAAACCCAAAATTCAATTTGAGCTTGAGCTTGAGCTTGGACGAAAATTTAAGTCTCAAAATAAAATTCGGACTGAGTTCAGTTTTATAGGCCCGATCGAATTATAATATGGATCACAACTAAGCCTATCGTTAAAACTGGCTCAAATTTAATTTGGGAGTTAGTTGAGTTGAGTTGAGTTTGGACAAAAATTTAAGTCTCAAAATAAAAATCTGGTTGAGTTCAGTGTATAGGTTGTTCGGCTCATTATAGGCCCGATCGAATTATAATATTCACAACTATTCCATTCGTTCTTTAATATAAGTCGTTTTAAAGAATTATTTTTGTTTCTTAATATAAATCGTTTGAGAATTTCAAGTAATATTAATTGTTTAGTTTCTAATATTACCCCTAGTAATAAATATAAATTTGATTCTTTTACTATTTTTTACCCAATAAATAATACTCTCTTTTCTAATGATAAGCGATATATGTATGCTTTTAACAGGTATGGATGTATGTTGTTAGTTTAATGACAATAACCTGATAATGAAATTTGAATTACAAACTTAAAAATATTATGTTATTTTATATTATTATAAATAAATAAATAAAAACTCTTTATGAAGTAAAAATATTGACTAATAATATTATTTTTTTTGTTAGAGTATATCCTGACAACTTAATATTAATGTAACTTTATGTATATTTAACGCTTTACGTTTTCCTTTAAGCTTCTCGTTTCGATGAGATTAAGATTGTTCCTTCGTTTATTTGTCGTCAAATGGTTACATTACATACATAATTTATCCGGAAAAAATAAACACTATAAAAGGAAGAGATTTAGCAAATGGATAATTGCAAATAATTACATGACGGTTATTAATAACTTCAAATAATTACCAATTTTTGTTTTGCTTTATGAGGTATATATTTTAAATAGTAATCATACTTTTATACATTTATTTATGCTTAAAAATATTAAGATTAGTGAAAGAGGGATATATTTTGAAGGCTATCTAACTAATATATATCTCATGAGTCTGTTTATGCTACATCTCTTTTATTTTATACACTCTGCTCACTACTTTTAAGAATCTGGATTAAGCGACAATTTTAATTCAAGTATTTATAGAATAGATAAACGATTTATATATTACGGTGACGGTTCACGATCGCTAAAAGTTAAAAGACAGCAGTTTCTCGATATGTATTTATTTTAAGATAAATGTCAGCTTCGTCTGTTACTAAAGGTGATAAGCAAAGTATGTTAAATAAAGAGATATGCAATTGATCCTCTCCGTATATCTTAATACATAAATCTAACCATATAGATTTAAAAAATATATAAAAATATTTGAACATAAGAATTTTCAGTTAATTTTAATTGTCAACAAATATACTTATTTTATAAAATTATACTACTTGTGCTGCACAACCTCAAATTAAATAAAATTTTACGTATACTCATATTTTTTGTATGATATTTACATTTATAAAGTTAAATTTTATTAATTTTTTGTGATAATATGACTAAAATATATAACTTATATGCCCTTAAGAACTATTGGGCTTATTTATTTTCTTTTTCAATGCAGTCAAGCCATTAAAATCAACTTATACGTTGACATATCTAGTATAAGTAAGAGTTTAAATAAACTGAGTCAAGTTGAGTAAATTAATGTTTGATTGATGTTCATTTAGTTATCGAGTTGATCACAATCTTGAATCGTGAATCGAGTCCGAACAATTGATCCGAATATTAATAAAAAAATTATAATTTGAGGAGGTTCGAATCGAATTTTAAAATTTATTCATATTTAAATAATTTATATTTCGAGAATTAAATTTTTAGTAGAGCAAATATGAATCGGTCCGAACTGTTTACTCATTTTACAAAATTAAGTAAAAGTTTGAACTTAAATCCACGGAGTTAATTAATTCACAAATAAATTCCATCCATCTCGTATCTCGTATCTGGGTCTGGGGGTGAAGTTTGAACAGAACAGAGATCAAACTAAACTTACTGGTCGAAAAAGACGAAAGAGGAAATCCCAATAAAAATATTTTAAAAAATGAAATTCGAAAATTTTATTTTCCCGCCCTCTTTAGAATTTGGACAATCTCAGTTTCAGAGTCACGCAGTTCCATTCCACCAAGAGAAAGAGGAAATGACCGTCATTTGCAGAGCTCCGGACGAAATTACCTTACCCACCGACGATCCTCTTTTTCCATGGCTCCGGTACTCCCTCCCTCTCTCTATATAACTATATGTATATATATTTATGCATATACAAATGTACATTCCTCTATTTCTCTATTACCAAACTGATTGTTTTTGGTGCCCTAATACCAGGTCAATCGAAAAAGCACTGCATGATCTAAATTCGCCCAACAGCAATGGCTCAGATCTCGATGAGCTTGTATCGTCCTGTATCGGCACCTTCAAAAACGACGTCCGGTACCACAACGACGTCAGATTTCTCAAGATATGGCTTCTCTATGTAATGAATTTCATTCCCTCTCTACCACTGTTAGTAATTAAATTAGAGGCATTTTGCCCTAAATTTCGCAATTAGGTGGCTGCTTAAACTTCTATTATTACTGCTTCAGATGGATGGTAGTTCAGAATTCGAAAGTATTTTCAGAGAAATGCAGAAAAACAAAATTTGTATACTCAATTCGTTACTTTACGAATCATATGCCTTGTTTTTGGAAGCAAAAGGGATGCTAAATGATGCGCTTTTGGTTTATCATTTGGGCATTTCAAGGTTTTCACCTCTCTTGTGTTATATATTTATTTATTTATACATATATGTGTACTATTATATGTATGAAATAATATCTGATTATACTGTGTTAGGAATGCTGAGCCTGTAGAGAGGTTAAAGAAAGCACAGACTCTATTTTATGAAAGAATGACAGAAATTGTGGATGCTTGTTCAAATCAGAAGGTATGCTTGTTTATTAGACTGAGCTTTAAGTCTTTGATGTGTTCATTGCAGTTACTCTGGCTTGCTAAGAGTTTCTAATGATTGAGCTATTAAAATTATATTTGTATAAAGGGTATCCATTTTACATCATGCATACTGATGTAGGGCATGACAAGACAAACTAAAAGAGTGCAATATTTAGCAAGCCACTTACTCTTGGATGGGCAACTAACTTAAATCTAATGTTTTTGTACCTACTTACTTACTAAGTTCTTCCAATATAGTTAAGCATTTTGTTATCCTAGTAGTTGTTATTGTTAGTGTTCCAATATTATGAGAATACACGGTTAAACTAAGGATTGCTACTAGTGTTCTCCATTGAAGTGATGATAAAAAGTAAACCTAGTATAATACAAGATCTAAAATGTATTCAGAATTACATTCAAGAATGTGAAGCATGATCTTTATAAAGCATGAACCTGTTCCTCTTCACATGGATTTGGGAAGCTAGTGCTGACTTATGTGGGACTAACTGGCAGAGACTTGAGGCTGCAAGCTGTACCTTCATGGGATATAACTTATGATGTAGGATAAATTTAGGAGATGAATAATTTTGGAAAGTATTGGGTAATAAAAGAAAGATTAAACTATGGTGGAGTTCAGCACTCCACTACCCACTACCCTAGCAAAACAAACTTTATCCTCAACTGCAGAGAGTGTACTAAATGACTAAAATAAACAAATAATAATAAGGTCACACAACTAAATCCCCACTAACAAATAAATTACATCAACCTGGCTTAATCTGTATATTAATCTTGAGGCTGCAAGCTATAACTTCATGGGATATAACTTTGATGTAGGATAAATTTAGGAGATGAATAATTTTGGAAAGTATTGGGTAATAAAAGAAAGATTAAACTATGGTGGAGTTCAGCACTCCACTACCCTAGGATCCTCAACCGCAGGAGAGTGCAATTGATTGCAAAACAAACTTTAGGTCTCAAAAATAATTTTCTATAATCTGTATATTAATCTTGTTGAGATTACATTACTATTTAAAAGACCAAAACTATATTAGTTGGGGAACAATAAAAGTACTAAATGACTAAAATACCCTAACTAAATAATAATAATTACTACTACTACACACACACTAAATCCCCACTAACAAATTAATTACATCAACTACTCTCACATTAAACATAATATCCAAATAATAAGTATTAAAAATCTCTTCTTTTGCTCTCGACTTTTCGTCCCCATCAACTTAGGAATTGGAACAAGAATGACAGGGTCTCAATTTGGTCTTAGTTTTAAGCACATGTGGAAGTATTGAATTCATTTCTTTTCCCAGTTGTACCACATAGTATATCATCATGGAAACAATGATTTGGGGGGTGATTAATTGAATACAATATTTTGGAGGTTAATTAGCCTCTTTTTTCGGAACACTTATTTTGGTGTTCCCAAATCAATTATTTACATTATCCATAAGTTTTCTTTTTTTTAATTTGACCTTACTAGGAAAGTTTTTTTTGGAAAGAATTTGACCACAGGTCCACAATGCACAACCATAGAATAGTAAATTAAATTACCTTCGCAGATATAAATGATACCTATATTGACAGCCTACTATATGAACTCCTTGCTTGTAACTGTATGTTGCCACCTTACTATTATGCCATCAATAAAAATATTACTCATTATTTCAAAAATTAAAGTACTTTTCGAAAGGAATTTCCCAAGGGAGAGAAAGAAGGTATTCTAGTAATCCCCACATTCTAGTATCCTATTTCAAGAAAATTCTAGCTTATGTAGCATCAGAATTGTATCCATGGGATATCAAGATCTACCCATTTCGAATATGAGATGCACGAAGACCAATCCACAAGTTGCATTAAATGTTTTGTTTCTCACATATTGCAAACAAACATATTATTTGAGTTAGTTTCTTACAACCATTATGCTCTGTCTACTGTTATATGTGTGTCCTATTTGGAATATTCTTATAGACCTACCTGTTGCCTCTGTAGGGCTTTCAGAAACTGCTTTTCCTCTTACTTGTTTATTTAACCTTGATATAACCCTTTTAACCTTCCATTAGTGTATCTGCTTTAGCACTGTCCACTTACAAGCTAAAATATGTAACACAATCACATCATAGACGCTCCCAATGTCCCAAAATTGAGTACTTCTGCCAATATTAAATAATCCTTGTTGAATTTTTAATGTGCTGAATTGTTCCAAGAACGTCTAGAGGGACAACAATCTGAGACAGCAGAATCGCCAACTATTTTGAAGAAATACTGAACCTATGGGTCACATAAGCTTGGCGCATTTACTAGTCTTTTGAATAGTGCGTCAATAGCAATTGGGAGTAATTTATTTTTTTGATTCTCTCAAAACGTATAAATATACTTGCTTGCTATTGATATTATAAGAGAATAAGATGATCGATTCTTTTTCATTTTCCTCCCATAGATAGATTCTAGTGCTCTTGTGGAGAGTGGTGAAAGCTTTATCAATCCATGGTCAATCACTACCGTTAAAGATCTACTGGGGAAGATGAAAGCCCAGATGTCAAATTATGAAGTGAGACAACTTAATTATCATTTGTGGATTATTGTAATACTAAACATCAAATGCTAGTTTCTTATGCAGTTTGAACCTTGTTCCAGGGATACCATCCAAATGGTAAAGCATATTCAGGAAAAATAGCATTATCTTCTTTGCAGAAATCAGCTAGGAATAAGGTTATTGATATAGGTAATTCATATGTATGCACTTAGGTTGCTTTTGATTTAGAGTATGTTTCACTTTGGACTTCCTCCTTGAATTTTTAAAATGTGCTTTATTGAAGCTTATTATATTAAGGAGCTAACTATTAACATATTTGCCTTTCTCAATCTTGTGGTTGTTTGGAACAATTTTTGGGAATAGAAAACTATTCACTGTTGTGTTTTTCTTTTTAAATATATTGTTACCTGAGACATAAAATACAAAACTCTTGATTTTTGCTGCAACAATTAACTTAAAAAGGTCATTTGCACTTATGAATACCAGAGGTATATTTTTTATTACCAAAAGAGAGATTGATTTTCTTATATACAAAGTTGTATATATATATATATATATATATATATATAGATTTTTACAGTTTGGTGCAGATAATTTGCTTTAATTTTTTCTCCGAGGCACGAATATAATAACCCTTCACTAGCTCTGTTTTGTACTAACAAAGTAACAACAAGTTAATATATGCACTATAACCAGCAATACCTTATTTTCCTGAGTCTCTTTTGCTGTAGGATGCTCATTGAGCAAAGACAAGGAGGGTCTGTTGAAAATTATACATGATTGATGATACCCATATAAGCATGAATCTTTGGCTTTATAATCAAATATCATGATGTCCTCTTTAAGTGTTATTTTTTACTTAGAGCCTCGAGGGTTTTTTAACCTGGAAGCAGCATGTAACCGTGTTTAGATGCAAATAAGAATTAATATGAATCCATTTGCTTACAATTATTAATTTGGATTTATTTTCTGCGCATATGATAGTCTAAAAGAGAGTGCCCAAATTAACAAATATCATGAATGTCTATAACTGACTAATTTAATTGCGCCAATATAACATATAATATGCGGACGGTTCACTTGCTGTCTACCTATTCGTTTAGGATGCATGGTGCTGGACTAGTTTTGGCCAGAATACATGCCAACAATAGGCTATATACTTTCCAAAAGATAAACTCATTTAAGGTCTTATATCTGTTTCTAAACAAGTATGCAAATGTATTTCATGTGCCATACCTTTTGAACTCCAATTTGCTGGTTTTAACTAGACGTGCCTAGTTAGTGCAAGGTACATCATCCTTCTGTTTGCTAGTTAATGAATAAATTTGTTTTTCTCAGTTCTCTGATAATTGTGTAGTAGTATTAGTACCATCTTGACATATTTCAGGCTTTCTCGAGATTTTTCTAAATTCATTTGGCTTTACAATGCTCTGAGACTTGTAGCATAGCCACTTCATTGTATACTAATTTCTATGTAGTATGTACATAATGTCATATTTGACGGATAATCTTTGTTGTGTAGTGTTCACCCACTCCCACCCACCTGATAATATATATATATATATATATATATATATATATATATATACGCACCACCATACAGAGGTGAAAATCCATGTTGGTGTACTTTCCTCGAATAATTTTAAGATTGATAAAGCTATAGTACTGTAGATAGAGAGACCCCCTCTTGGTGTCATCACATTTTGCTTTATTTTATAATGAATATGAAGTTAGACTTGGATAAGCTACTTCGGCTTTTGTTGATAGAAGCCCTTTTCATTTGCAACTATTGATCAGCTTACGAGGGAGGCAGGCTGTTTGCTGCAATTACTAATCTATCCATTGTTAACTAACACTGAAAATATTTAGTAATTAAATATAAAGGAGAGGTTGTGAAACAAGTAGGAATAGGTTGGGCACATTTCCCATACGTTAGAAAACCCTAACATAGTAACATTATATTAGAAACTGATAGGGAAGCATCCCTTAGTTGTATGCTTTCTCAGTAGGTCAGAAAGTTATATTAATATCCTTTTCCTACCTCATGGAATAAATATATCCATACAAGAACAAGAAGCTAATAGTGTGGCTGATGCATTTTTTTTTTTACTTTTCATTGATAGAGAAACACTATTCCATAATGATGTGAAACACAGTGCTCCATTTTGACCAAGTGTCAACCAGTTTTGATGCTCATAGTACTTGATGAAATTTCATTTTATTATTCATACATCAGCTTTGAGTGGGTGAACTGTCACCTAATACTTGTGAGTTGTGAACGTCTTTTAATTTTTCTGAATTTGTGATCCTTAGGTGGGAAGAAGTATCAGATCAAAGGTTGTGCTGGTCAGGGTGGATTTGCACAAGTATTCAAAGCATATATGAACAGTAACCCTGATGAAGTTGTTGCCCTAAAGGTATTAGTGTTTTACAAACTTCCATGATGGTGTTTCAGGTGTTATCATTACAAACTAAAATTTGTTGTGTTCTTATAATTTTGGATAATATTTGCAATTTTGCAGATACAAAAGCCAGCTTTCCCTTGGGAGTTCTACATGTATCGTCAACTTGATAAGAGGATTTTAGACAAAGAAGTATGCCATCACTGAAACTGTCAATTTTAATTTTTAATTTTGTTTGATGTGTAGCTCATTTTAAACATTTTGTGCTTTTCTCCAGAGGTCGAGCTTTGGTTTTGCTCATAGATTGCATCTCTATTCCGACTATAGCATACTTGTCTCTGATTATTTATCTCACGGGACTCTTCAGGTATGTGTGTGATATATTTGTGTTTGTTTCAGTTTAATACAACAATATGCTTCTGTTACAATGTTGCTCATTACTGCACATTGTGCAGGATGCAATAAATTGCAATGTGGTCACTGGAGGATGCATGGATGAAGTCTTATGTATTTATTACACCATTGAGATGCTTTCCATGCTGGAAACATTGCACGGCTCTGGCATTATTCATGGCGATTTAAAGCCTGATAATCTGCTTATTCGTTATGCTAGGTAATCAAAAGCTGACCATCATGGATACTGATCTGTTATGTCAGCTTAGCACACAAAATCACGAGCGCTATTATGTAAAAAGTAGTCCTTCTATGTCTGACTGTCTATATACCCCCGCCGCCTAGGTCCGCCTAGCAATTTCAATTATTGATTGTGTTGGCTGTCCTATATGAAAGGTTTTTGTAGTTTTGATTGTTATTAACAATTGAATTACTGGAATTCGCTATTTCTCTAATCTCATTTGTTCCTTTCATTTCCCTATTTCTCTTTTGATCTGCTACATAGCATCATAAGAGTTTAATGCATGATATGCCTGGCTTCTTGGCAGGGATGATCTTACAGAAGATGATTTTCATGACCGTACTGGCCCTTGGCATGATCAGGTTATGATCAGCTGCAGTAAAAAGTAAAAACTTATATCTGATTAAATTCAAAATGTTTTTTGAAGAAAAAAATCGTTGTACAGGGGCTTTGCCTGGTTGACTGGGGTAGGGGAATAGACCTGAGTCTCTTTCCTGACAAGACAAAGTTCATGGGAGACTGTCGAACTTCTGGCTTTCGTTGTATTGAAATGCAAGAGAATAATCCATGGACATTTCAGGCAAGTCGGCATTCAAAAGATTGTTACAGTTTGGATTACAGATTATCATTTTATTAGTATATATGGTTCAACTCTCTTGTTCGAGTTGCACCAGGTAGACACGTATGGTCTGTGTGTTATTGTTCATATGATGCTTCACAATTCATACATGGAGATTGAAAAGAGACCATCTTCTGATGGTTGCTATGTTTATCATCCCAAAACGCCTTTCAAGCGGTAAGTGCCCCATCACTCAGTGCATACATTTTGGGGTAGATATATTGCTACTGTGGAATTGGCAAGGTGTCTTGAACTACTACTACTTCTATTCGGTTGATATATGCTCTCTTTAGCACATTAAAATTAAAAGGTTTAATGATTTTTGCAACTATGAATTATATAAAAAAATAGGTCGTGATTTCACTTCATTCCCTTTTTGGATAGTGTTTTCAACTCTTCATTTTCCCAGATATTGGCAAGTTGACCAATGGAAGAACCTTTTCATGAAGTTGCTCAACACCAGTCACAAGGACGATCACATCATGCTGCTGCAGAATTTAAGAGAGTCATTCCAGGAGTACATGTGCTTAAAAAACTCACAGCGGATAAAAGATTTAAAGCAATCACTGGTGAAGCAAAGATCTTCCTTGTGTTCTAATTGACCACGTTTGCTATACAAGTCAAAATAAAATACTGGTAAAGACTTTTCGACTGTCTAAAGATTCAGGTTTCTCATTTTCATTTCTTCAAGAAATTTAATATTTACATATTTATTTATTGAAACATGTACAGTGTAACATTTGCAAGGTCTCAGGCAGAAAGGAGCTGTTTGTCAACACAATTTTAATCTTATTACCGCACCAAAACACTAAAATACAATTTGATGGGATTTTTATATGTTCTGTTATTGTAACTGCAGTATCGTTAGCCGACCAATAATGTATCACTTCTCTTAAGTTGGGAATCTGGAACCAACTTATATTAATTGAAGTAATCAAGTAAAAGTTTTGAAAGAAGGAATTTCTTTTAAGAACATTAAAAAAATAAAAAGAGTTTTATCTTATCCTACCCCTCCACTACAGATCCCAGGCAGAGAAACAGAAAATCTACAAAGACCGCTACTGGCATTTGCTGCCGGTGTGCAGCTTTCCTCATCCTCGGCAGCAGGGGGCAACACTCTCCCATCAGCAAACAACAGCCGTCCATTATTGTTGTTCCCTAGATCAATATTCTCCACACCGTCGACTTCAAAAACGGCCCCGTCCCCAAATCTCCGTTCAACCTCGAGAAACTCGCCCAGCTTCGACGGCTTCAACTCCTCGTCGCTGCAAAGCCTCCACCACCATCGCCTCCTCCCCCTCAGAAGCTGCTCCGCCGCCGCCGCCGCTTTGTTGTTCTTTTTCTTGGCTTTCCGGAGACCGACGGCAGGGATTCCGGTGGTGTCACGACGCTGAGAGGGAGCTCTAAAGGTGATGGGAGGGAAAGTGGTGACCCCCATTAGAGTGCCGAGAGTTGTGCTCCGATCATGGAAAAAGGATCCGGTTGATTCAGTGTCGAGATCTGAAGAAGAAACAGAGAATATGGATGGAGATGTGGGTGGTGGAAGGAATTCATGAGCTGGATCTAACATCACTACTAGCTAGCTAGCTAGCTAGCTAGCTTGAGAGTAAAGTTGATGAGATTGGAGTTTAAAGAGAGAATACATGCGAGTGTTCTGTGCTCTTCTTCCCTTCTTTCCCAAATGAAATGGAAGATGATGGGAAAACTTTATTCTGGCATAGCAGAGCATCACGTGAGTAATGCATGAGTATTTTTATGTAAAGCCAAATTTATAAGTCTACCAAACTTTTTTTTTAAAATAAAATAAAATTAATTAAGCGTTTAAATAATCAGTCTGACGTCATCATGTGCTAAATTAAAGTAGTGTATACAATTAAGAAAAAAAATTAAAATATTTAAAAAATATGGATGAGATAAGATAATAAGTATGATGTTTCATATTACCAATCAATCAATACCAAATTACTACCAATTAGTATTAGCACAGCTAAAAAAGACTAAACCTTCCTAATATACATCCGTATCAATATCATTAGCAATCACTTTGGCGGTTTGGCCGTCATCTCAAATCTCAATTCGATAAATAGAAGAGAGGGTGGCAAGGTGGTAATTGACAAGAATGGAAAATGTTAAATTTGTAAAACAAGGCAATAAACCCTAGTGCCCTCTTCTTTTACTGGTGCAACTGACAGACTCTCCGTTCACAGTTTACTCTCTCCAGTCTTGAAGCTTCCCCAGGGTACGGTTTTTTTCATTTACAGCTCTCGCTTATATACACATGCATATGTAATTATCTATGCACGCGCGCACTCACACAGACACACATATATGTTGTTCATTAGATCTTGTTGTAGTTGCATATATATGGATATGAATCGTTCATTAGTTATTTTCGAATCATAATCTTCGTTTACTGTCTGATCCCTGAAGCTCAGTTGAGAGGAAATTTCGTTTTCATTAGCTCTTTCAAATTTCTTAGACTCCAAACAGGGGTTTATGCCATAATTATGATCAAGTAATTTGTAAGTGATTGTAATTCTTATGAGGATTCTGTTTCTATTCTCAGTTGATGTTACTTTCTTATTAAGTGCTGCTCTTGAATTGAAAGTTCTAGGATGATGTTGGGGCTTGACAGCTTGAAAATCATGTGTTAGATTATTATTTTTTTGGCAAAAAGGACCTTTAGCCCATTGTGGTTGACGAGTTGTAAGTATTAGCCCACTGAACTTTAAAAAAATGGAATTGACCCACTCAGCTTTTTAAAATTTCTTCATTGGGCCATCCATCAAGGCAAACAGTGCAGGCACTTGACTCACCAGACCCATTTGTGACCTCACCCATTTCAGCTGCATCTTATCTATGGCCACCGACTCTCTGCGCCAAGTGGGTCATAAAATCTCTGCAACAACGCTATCACTGTTGACTTCCCGGACCCACTTCTGCCCACCAGCACCACCGCTTTGCCCGTCAGAATTTTCAGGTTCAGGTCTTTAAAATTATGGTCTCTAGCCTTGATGGGTAAGCGAATTCAATTTCGGAATTAAGAAATTTTAAAAAATTTCAGTGAATCAATTCCATTTTTTAAAGTTCGGTTGAAATTTAACTTTACAACTCGACAAAACCACATAGAGAGTAAAGGTCCTTTTTGCCAATTTTGTTGTATTGCTTTATGTTTGGTTGATAAGGAAATGATGGAAAATGATATGGGTATTGCCACTTAAAAACACCATCTTACTAGGCTAGTTTACCACACACACACACCACCACCAACAACAACATGAAGGAAAAAAATTAAAAGCAAAAACAAAGAAAAAGCAGAAGGCAAATTGCACTTTAATTATGAGTCTACATTTTCATTTGAGCAACTCAATTAGCTTTCCTTTCAATTTCCTTGGTTTCCTAACAAATTGTATAAGCTGATCTGCTGATGCTCTTGGTCATTTAAATGTGTTCATGCAACTGGCAATAATGAATTTCTACTACCTGTTTTGAGCTTATTAATGGGTTTACATAATTCATTTTACTTTTGGTTATAATTATGATTTATGAGCAAGCAATTTTATAAAAAATTGATGGGATGTTTAATAACATATATATCTCAGGCATCAGACTCTAGAGCAAATTTATGGTGTAATTTGTGTTGCTTGGAGAAATTTGTTTGTTTAATCTCAGAGAAAAAGTATGTGTAATGCATTGATGGGGAACAGAATATAGAACTTCTTTCACTTGCTGACAAAAGTAATCCTTTGTGTGTTAGTTTTGTGGAGCCTTTTTCTAACTTGAATATCTATGATCAAAGTTAATTTCATACTTTCCTCTTCGGCTAGCAATATAGAACAGTATGGATTCTTCTGTTCCAATCTACTTTTTATAGGTGAGATAAGTGATTTGACCAATTATACTTCGTTATCGCTATCTTGCATGGCTGTTTCCTAGCTTGTGAAAAGTAGTTGGCCAATTTCCTAGCTAATATAACTTAGTCTTCCCATATTTGGACATTAATGTTCTTTGCTCAAACAAATATTCTCAATATGATACTGATATATTTAGTAATCATATTTTTTAATCAGCTTTGTTCATGTGTTGGTCATTTTAGATGTCCAAGTTCCCAACTAAAGTGCAAAATCAGTGTAAATAGCTGTGACGCAAACTCTTTTGGTTATAATTATCATCACCATTTTAATTTTTATTGTTGCATTAAACAATGATTAATCTACAGTCTACTCTAGATCTTTATGTTCTGAGCTCATGTTTGCAAGTGTCATAATCAATGCCAGTTTTCCTTTGCAGGTCACTGTCTTGATTACAAACATGGCGGATGGATTGAAGCATCCATCTATATATCAAAAGATACGTGGGCAGTCTTGCATCTTTTCTCGAATTTCCCCGAACTTGAACTCCAGCAATGCTAGTTTACACAATCTGGCTGGTTCATTTGTAGATAGAATTAAGGAAGCTCCATTACTTTCAGAAAATAGAAGCACTGGCCTGGAACTTGTATTACCACTATCTCCTGTTTTTGTACAAGCCCCATCAGAAAAAGGTGTGAGGGGTTTTTTGGTTGATTTCCTCATGGGAGGAGTCTCTGCTGCTGTCTCTAAGACAGCTGCTGCTCCAATCGAGCGAGTTAAACTTTTGATTCAGAATCAAGATGAGTTGATTAAATCTGGTCGGCTTTCTGAACCATATAAAGGAATTTCTGATTGCTTTGCTAGGACTATAAAGGATGAAGGTGTTCTTGCTCTTTGGAGAGGCAACATTGCTAATGTTATCAGATACTTCCCCACCCAGGTTAGTCTAGTTTCCATTTATTAATGTCTATCTGGTCTTTAATTTTGTTATTTCTTAGAAACATAAGTTTATGAATGTGTTTATATGTTATGTATCAAAGAAAAAGTAAAATAAAGATGAATGTGTATATATATACAATTGTATGTATATTCCCACACACGTGAGGAAGGGAGTGGATTTCGCCTTATTTTATAATATACTTGCATACATTACTTTCTCAAAACCTTTATATTTTTTCAGGCCCTGAACTTTGCGTTCAAGGATTACTTTAAGAGCCTGTTTAATTTCAAGAAGGACAAGGACGGCTATTGGAAGTGGTTTGCTGGAAACTTGGCATCAGGTGGTGCTGCTGGTGCTTCATCTCTTCTATTTGTTTATCCTCTAGATTATGCCCGGACACGTTTGGCTAATGATGCAAAGGCTTCTAAAAAGGGTGGTGAAAGGCAGTTTAATGGTTTAGTCGATGTATACAAGAAAACCCTCAAGTCTGATGGTATTGCCGGGCTTTATCGTGGATTCAACATCTCATGTGTGGGAATCATAGTGTATCGTGGGCTCTACTTTGGAATGTATGATTCATTGAAACCTGTAGTTTTGGTTGGTGGGTTGCAGGTAATTGAAGTTGCAGAAACCTGCTCTTTGTTCATTTCATGTTTTGCTTGGTTTATTCTAAATCCTTTCCCTCCATTGGATGTTGTCAGTTGTCACTGCAATTTTTGGCTGAGCTATTTACTTCTTTATATCTTTCTAGGGAAAATATAGGGCGGGGACTTGCACAAGGTTTAGATATGATAATTGAAGTTGAGATACGTTTAAAAATGATAATTTAAGTGGGATTCACTGATTATGCTTGTTGAACAGGTTTTGATTTTAGTAGACCACTCGTGGATTTTTCAAACACTTGTTTGGCTGTTTTGTGAACACTTTGTGACCTTGATCTTCTTTTGGCTTATATGTTTTGCACTTTGCTTCCTAACATCACCACTTGATTTTTGTTCTTCTGTCCTCAGCATAATTATATGATTGATAACTTACCTACGCTCTGGACTGGACTAGGATCACCTCCATTACATCTTACATCCACCGCCAGTGCACATTTAACGAGACAAATATTGCTTTTAGCAACACAATTATTTGCAACTAATATTATTGTGTCATTAAATGTAATATTTTGTCGTTGAATGTGTATTGGGGAAAATTGGTTGAAAGGAGTAATGGAAAGGATCCTTGACCCTAATGTCTGCTTAGCTAGAGCGATGCTAGGGGTTTCAAATGGGACCAAAATTTGTGTTCCAAATATACTTGGCATTATCACATTGGTTGCCCGTCATCATGGTGGCTGATGTATCATATATATTTTGCAATCAATGTAATAATAACTTGTATTTTTGACGCAATTTGGGATTCCAATCAGGACCCCTTAGCATTATTGTCTTACCCATGGTATTATTCACTGTGCAATCCTAATTTCTAGTCGCAAATATTGATGGGCGGTTCTTAAATATATGCAGGATAGTTTCCTTGCAAGTTTTTTACTGGGATGGGGAATCACAATCGGTGCTGGATTGGCTGCTTACCCTATTGATACAGTGCGAAGAAGGATGATGATGACCTCAGGAGAGGCTGTCAAATACAAGAGCTCCGTGGATGCATTCCAGCAGATTCTGAAGAATGAAGGACCCAAGTCACTCTTCAAGGGTGCTGGAGCAAACATTCTTCGTGCCGTTGCAGGTGCTGGTGTGCTTGCTGGTTATGACAAATTGCAGCTTGTAGTATTGGGCAAGAAATATGGATCTGGTGGTGGTGGTTAATACAGTGGTTGTTTCTGTCTTTTGAATAATTTTGGCTGAAAAAGTGGTGCTTTTGATGTTCCCCTGGTATTTTAGGCATCTCCTTTTAGTGTTCATAGTACGAGAAATACATAGTTGCCTGTGTTTTGGCTTTAGCTCCGTAGTTTTGGTGAACATCTGGATGAGGAAATAATTAGGCCATGTATTACTTAAAAAGAATTGCTATGGTTGTAAATATAATGTTGCAAGTCTTGTTTTTGTAATGCTTTTAATATTGTTTTGTGGTTTCTGTTGTTTTCCGCTAGCAAAGTGGCGGATCTTTGTAAACACTCTTGGCTGTTTGTATCTTCTCTAGTTTTGTTTGATGAAAACTGTAAAAGTTACAGTCAGAAGTTATATTTCATTTAAATAGTAATTCAAAAGTCCGACCCTTGTTTTAGTAGGTTGGTGTTGGAACGTTGAAGATATGGGCCTAGGTTTCTTCTCTGTGGTCGTTACATTTCCAACTGCTATGGAAAACTATGTTGTATGGGTTGGGAACTGGGTAACCATAACTGGATATTAAACTAAACTGCTTTTATTTTTTATTTTGTTTTTAGAATCATGGAGCCATTCATCCATACATTCCTACAACAACCTTCAAACTCAAGGAACCACTTATCCCCTCTGAACCGAATGAACTAAGGGAGCTGCCCGTCTCCACTTTAACTAACCCAAAAAGTACCATGGAAGGAGGTATGTCCATATCGTGCGGTTTGAATTTTGAAGCCTACGAGGATCGAAAGGGGACAGGATCAATCCCAGTTGATTCATTTCAAGAACTCATCTACACAAAAAGCAAGAAAACCTGTGAGAAGATAATGATCTTAGCTGCCATTAACGGTTAAAAGTCGCTGTAACTGGTCGTTGTAACAGTTTCTATAAACCTTGTCTGCATAAACAACATGATTAAGCCCAAGACAAAACATATGCCATGAAAATGAAACATCTCCTTACAAAAACAAATAAGCTGATCAGCATTTCCATTGCATAACTCACAGAATTAATGGCTTCATTTTCTTCTTCCATAACCACCAGCGCCTTAATTCTCCTACTCTTCCACCTTTCCTCTTCATCCGCGAAACATGGACAACGCCATCACAGCCGGTACTCCCATATAACAAATACCAGACTCCAACAAGCTTATATTGCCTTCCAAGCCTGGAAAACTGTAATTTACTCCGATCCCAACAACTTCACTTCCAACTGGATTGGTCCGGATGTGTGCAACTACCGTGGTGTATACTGCACTGCATTTCCTAATAACACCAAAACCCAAGTCGTGGCGGGGATTGATCTCAACCACTGTGACATAGCCGGATTTCTCCCAGAAGAGCTCGGTCTCCTAGTGGACCTAGCTATCCTTCATTTAAACACAAACCGATTCTGTGGTATCCTCCCGCAGACTTTATCAAACCTCACTCTCCTCTATGAGCTCGACCTCAGTAATAACAGATTCGTAGGGCCTTTCCCTTCTGTTGTTCTGTCTATGCCAAGCCTAAACTATCTTGATGTTCGTTATAACGATTTCGAAGGGCCGTTGCCCCCTGTACTATTTAGTCGAAATCTTGATGCCATTTTCGTTAACAACAATAGATTTACTAATGCGATTCCATCAAATTTAGGCACGACCACGGCCTCTGTAGTTGTATTTGCTAACAACAACTTTGGAGGCTGCATTCCTCCAAGTATAGCCAACTTTGCTGATTCTTTGGAAGAGTTGTTACTAATAAACAATAACATATCAGGGTGTTTGCCTCCTGAGGTGGGGTTTCTTTATAAACTCAAAGTATTAGACCTGAGCTTCAACAAATTAGTCGGTCCCATTCCTTACAGTATTGCTGGATTAGCACACTTGGAGCAGCTAAATTTGGGACATAATATGATGAGTGAGAATGTGCCAGAGGGCATATGTATTTTGCCACGTTTGGCGAATTTCACTTTTTCCTACAACTATTTCTGCGAGGAGGAAGGGATTTGCAGCAACTTGACATCAAAAGGGATTGTGTTTGATGATCGTCGAAACTGTTTGCCGGATAAGCCTCTTCAGAGGAGTAAGAAGGAATGTGAAGCAGTGCTTAAGCATCCTGTTGACTGCTATATATGAGCATCATTGGTGATTTAATCTAGTGCTAGTACTGCTTCTGCTTGTATGTGAATTAATTACCATGGTAAGAAATATGTAAAATAAGGTCGTAACACACTGTTATACTTCATTACTTATTAAAAACTTGTTATCATGAACTTTGCACTGTACTTTCTCTTTGAGTACTCTGTAATTTACTATTCCAGAATAATTAATATGCAGATCTTCATATTTGAAAAGAAAGTCAATGAAATAGTAATAATGTTCTTTTAGGATGAAGAGGGCATTAAGAAAAAAAATTTAAATTATGGTGGTGTTAAATTCCTTAGAAATTAGGTGGTGGCAGTTGGAACTTTGAAACAACTACAAATGGGGTTTAAACCCACCCCACCCCACCCACCGTCCTTAAGTTTTCTATTGAAACAAAAGTAGAAAATGCAAGTTGTACCCAAAGCAGCTCAAAGCCCAAGCCTATTTTTAAAAACACCCAGCTATCATCCCATCTCCTCCCAAGGGCAGGCGGGTTTGGATGGAAGGAATTGGATTCATATTACATGGCTGATCATCATCGTCATCTTATAAAGGCTAACTACACTTCTTTCCATTCAAGTTCGTTCATACAATAACAATGTCAACAGCCTAAAATATCAATTTCCTATATGCAAACTGAAATTTTCACAACATTTTTTTATATTTCCACAATAAAAGTGTCTATATAACGACGGTGAAAACCGTCGTCACTATAAAATCCATAACGACATGGAGAAAGTTTTGGCACTGGTTATAACATTGGACAAGGAATAAAATGCAAGAGCAGCAGTAGAATGTATTTTAAGTATCCGGTGTTCGATCTATCCAGCAAAGAACTCAAATCCACAAGTAATACTCTGAGCAGTTTACAGTAAATTTATTTCAATATCATCGATATCCACAAATGAATATACATCCATACAAATATGAGAGACAACTACATATCTAATTTCAACTTGCAGCTGGAATTTAATTTTCTATGGAACATATGCAGTACTAGTTTCAAGTTTACCTACTTCGGAAGGACAAACAAGTACATTGAAAATAAAAGATGCAAATTGCCACCTTTAATGAAATATTACATCAACATACAATTCACAAACTATGCCGCCCACTTGTTCTTGTGCATCTGTGACGGTTCTAAATTGATTATTGTCAAAATCCCGGTACTCTTTTTGGGTACATATTCAGGCAGAACCAGTTCTTTCTTGAATCTGAAACAAAACACATGTTTGTAACTAGAGCTCTATGCTCATGCCCATCATAATTCAACAACAGATGCAAGAAAAAAATAACTCAGATATTATTAAATTCGGCAGGGATGAGATGTAGGGTTTTGTTAGCTGTAGGGGAAAAAGACAAACAAGAAAACAAGAAAATGAAAAGAGAAGGGGCAGCTTGGACATCCACAATGTATTAATGTTTGCAAATCAGACACCCATGCAAAGAACCCAATGTTCATATCTGTGAAGCGTGTGATGTTTATGCCCAAGGGTCCTCTTACTTACTAAATGCTGCTGCATACGATCAAAGAAAACAAAATTAACGAATAAAATAAGAAAGAAAGCCATATTACCACGATTAATGGGTTGGGCAATGTCAGTTAAGTTGCAATAATATAAACACGATCTTTTTAGGCTGGTGGAAGTGGACGCCTGCAGGTTGGGCACTCCATCTTTATATCCATCCATCTTTGTAAGCAACCGGAATGGAAAAAATGGTCGCATGGTGTCACCTACAAAAAAATGTCTCCAATTAGGTTAGTTCGCTGAGGTCACCTTTTTCTTAGCCTTAAAATTAAAACTGAATAGCCTAATAAAAGAGTACCATGCAATCATTTGAACATTGAGAGAGATCAATGGGGGTCATGCATAT
Organism: Panax quinquefolius; assembly: GCA_020205615.1. Lineage (NCBI taxonomy): Eukaryota > Viridiplantae > Streptophyta > Magnoliopsida > Apiales > Araliaceae > Panax > Panax quinquefolius. Next base: position 5,647,808 of record CM035171.1, read on the forward strand.
GACGCAATCAGTGGCATGGTTTGTGTCTTTATCAAACCTTCTATAATAGCTATACTTTTCTGGCAAAATCTGCATAGTTAGATCCAAAGAAAATATCAGATGATACACTAATTGCAAGCACCAAGTTAAAGTAACATATGCACAAGACTGCAGTAAAACTTTTCTATTTAAAAATTAAAAAATGGAATCAAGGAACACTTTGGAGAATAGAAACATGTGGGTGTTCCTAATCTTTCTATTAGCAGGTAGCTGATATTCTTGAAATAAGTGATGCAACAACTATTCAATTTTAGACAAATACTGAGACTACTACAAAAAATTTGCACTCTAAAGGGATTTCTTGCCTCGTAATGTTAATTCTCAGTCTTTCTAATCTCCTATCTTAAGCCAAAAAAAGAAAGGATCAAGGAAGTTGGAAACAATCATTCAATTATCTATCTTCGAGAATACTGAAGTTTCATTTGAACACCACATCCTTCAGCTCACCAACAAATGGAATTGTGAAAAATCACCAAAGAATAGCATTGTGCAGCAACTTCAAATAGTCAGAATCAAGGTTCAAAAAGACTGAGCAGGGTATTAGACTAATTAAACTTTGTAGGTCAAACTGGAGTTGCTCAAACAGTTGGTGCTCAAGCCATTGTAAGAAATTTCTGCTTGGGCCCTGCACAGTGGCCAAGAGCCTATTTAGAAATAATATCGCGTAATTATCTATTGTAAAAAGGTTGAATGACTTATCCACTCATCATTGCCTGATTGCTGAAAAACAAATTTTGATTTTCCCAAAATCAAATGTCAAATGTATATGAACATAAGCAGCTCGAAAAAATATATGGTGTCAACATACACGTAGTACTCTATGCACCTTGATATATCTCAAAAAACAATCTATTCATGAAAATCAATGGATGTGAATTTCTGAAAGATGGCACATTAACTTAGTAAATCAAAAGATAAGGCTTTATAGAGATCTGCCCTAAAATGAAGTAGCTGAAGCACATGAACAATGAAAGCCACATATTTGAACTAATCTACATTTTTCTCCAATCATCTAAGTGGCAAAACTGTGAGAGGGTCAATATTAAGATGCTTAAACCTAATAGCAAGTCTTAAGGATCCTTCATGAACTGAATTTCACACATGCATAAAACTATATATAACAAGAATAGATCCCTAAGGAGCAAATAGAATGAAAATCTAAATGTGAAACTATACTTATTTAAGGAGGGAAAAGAAGAGGTAAATACATGTCGCTACAGGATTACAGCGAACTCGTGCAAATATTATAGCATTTTCTAGTAGTTATACAGATCCATTTAAGAACTCAAATAATATAGGCGCTACTTGAGAAGAATGTGGCACGAAGAACACTTTCGAACAAATATGAGCATGTCATAGGCTGCATGCATTTGTGGATGTCCAGTGATCAGCTTTATTAATACCTTACGCTTGCCAGAAAACATAATACTATAGTTTCTTTAAGACTGCATAGTGTATTTCTCGGTTTTATTTATGTATGAAAGATGCCAAAAAAAACATGTTTACAAGTCTCTTTAAGACAAAAAGTAGTGTTTTAACTGTATTTACACTGAAAACTTTGTTAGAAAGTTCATTTGAGGCTCTTCATGCTAGTTGGTGATACTAACTTCTTAACAAAACAATCAGAAAGGGATTATATGAGTATGTGCATTTGTAGTTGGCGTTCTGCACTTAATAGAGTTAAAAAGGGTACTAGAAAGACGAAGAGTTCAAAAAATATAAAGAAAGAGGAGGAGAGGAGAGAAATTTTGCAAATTAACACATGATTAAGATATCAATCACATCAAACCTGATGAGGAATGAAACACCGAGATCCAAGATAGTGCTGTAGTAGAAGAATTGTTGCTTGCAAACCCATAAAAACCCCCAAACAGATGCACCAATTTTTGTCAGGCTTAGTACGCATGAAGTTGTGAGGACATCCAAAAATATACAATGGAATTGCTAGCCGAGTGATAGTCATTCCTAAAATGTAATGAGGATGCAATGGTTTTCTTGAGTCACGAACCACATTAATGACGATTTGAGGTATCCAAAAGGAGTGCACAAGAAGAAGAATAAACCGCAGGAATTTATGGAACTCATACATGATCAAAATGCCACCTAGAAGGATCCCATCTGCAAAATAATAGGGCATATTATACTTCCAAAGTTTCCAAACCATACAATATTGCAAAATATATACACATTTGTATAAATGTATGAAATAGTAATTATAAATTACCAACGAAAATAAATTTAGGCTAGAGATAACTTAAAAGATTTGTAGTGAAACATGAAACAACTATTCCAGTTTAACATTCGAATGACCTTTTCAAAAGTTTGGTTAACCCAGTTAAGCAAATTAATATGGAAGAAATTCCCATTGAAGTTATTTGGTATTCCTTTTGTGATAAATGGATTTGTATCATCCCTGTCTACTCCAAGCAATGAAATAAAATAAAAAGTCAATTATCACCATGATCCTTGTATACTTACAAGGAGGCACCCATGCTTCTACCTCCAGTTTAAATGAAATTAGTAATTTCAAAAGCAACTGTACCAAGATTAAGGAACCTAAAATGTGTTCCACAACATTTGCGATGTAGAGGACAGCCCTGAAGATATATCCACTATTTCAAGAGCACTCTGCAAGATACACTGCAAGAGGACTAACAGCATATTGACGCACCATATGGCGATAAATTTATTCTACCCAAAGGGGGAAAAAATTTCTATCATCCAAATTATATACAACCTCCACAAAATAATTATGAATGTAGTTTGATAGAAAATTATGTCTTCTATTATGATGTGAAAACAATTTTAAACCTCCAAAAACCAAATTTGACACTAGCAGAATATCATGAAGTACATATAAAGAATGAAAATCTTTTTGAAAATTGAACTGAGATAAAATATTAAGTGCTTCAAATAATCACATATGAGACTTGGGTAGCATTTCAAAGATATGTTGGAGTTTAGTATCTTTCCATTCAGAATGAGGCAAAGATTCAGGCAAATTTTCACAAGAAAATAATTTTACATGAATCTCCAGTTCGGAATTTCTAAGTGTCTTTACATAAAAGTCCAATAATTCTCAGAAAAATCAGTACTCACAGAAACGACTGTAAAGAACTGAAAGTTCACGCCTCATTGCTTCCCAGCTCTCTCCGTTATTCGCAGGCCTACTTGCCTTCCATATGGCAAGAAGATATCTCATCTCAAAGATTGAGAAGACTACGAATTTGAAAAATGCAGCAGTTGCAAATGCATTAAATAGGGATTCTGCACATAAGCAGTAACAGTTAATAGAGAACAGAAATTAGTTAGTAATGAGAAATAGCTCACAAGGGAATATATTATTTGGGGGGCGCATATGGGTGGGGTGAAAAAGAAAAGACAAGTATTTTATGCTGGTACGGAAGCAGTGAGTAATTTATACAAAAAACGGAAGAAAAACTAAAACCTTAAATAAGACGTAGTAGCCAGAAACACAATAGCATAACAAGGAGTTAATAAAGTTGTAGCCCGCCACAGTTGCAGGATGCGTAAAGCAGCAGCCCAAAACTAAAGAATATACCACAGATACGGTAGTGTCGATATATGATCTAAATGAATAGCTGCCTGGCATCTCAATATGAATTCAACTATTTTTCTGCCATCTCAAGCGACAAAGAAGGGAGGCCTGTCGCCTGTTAGGGGTTTTCCAACTAGAAGAAAAAAAAATTATGTTATCTTAGTCGGATGTATGCTAAACACTTCAGGAAATCTTTTGTTAAGGAAGACCATGTTATGCAATTATGGTGATATGGTCTCATTTATCAAGAATCTTCCAATAATTTGGGACCTTTAGGTCTGGAAGTTCAGTTCAAGTTATATTACTCGACATTTGTTATGATCTCATTTATGGAAAATCACAATATGAGCATCTGAAACTTCCAATTTAAGCCACCCCTATTACTATTAAACCTATCGAAAATATTATCACAGTTTCTCTGTTCAGTGACCAATGCACAATTCTGTTTCAGAATGGGTCCTTGGATTTAAGATGCAACACATTTCAATTTCTAGCCACATGGGATTATTTAAAATATGTCCAATTACTATTCATGGTAGATTAGGAATACAAGATTTTACTAATTTAAGTAACTTTAACAAATAACTTGTTTGCATATCTAATCAGGAGAAATAAAAATGGTGAAGCACCAACATATATATATACTCTGAACTACAGCTAATGTTCAAATAGAACACCCTCCATTTTAGATAATTATGGACACAATTCTGTTAAAAGGCATTCATGAGTCATAAAAATCATTGTTTCCTAGTATGGAAATCCTTATTCAGATCAATGCCAGACATAAACTTACTTCCTTTCAAACTTACCAACTAGGATCCCAGCAGTCAGATGTAAAAGACAAAGGTAAGCATCCATGATGGCCTGTTGCCCAATTGCCAAAATTGAAACTTTGGCAGCCCCCTAGAAGTAGAATATAAACTAAATTATTTGTTTTACTTCTAAGAAATCCAAAGGCAGTAAAGGCGTCAAAAAAAGACTGCAGTAGCTACAATACAAACATAAACTGAATATCTTTTTTTTCAATAACAAAAAGGATCAAAAAATCCTTACAGATTGCGTGTTGCTATGTTCCATTTGCCGAATTAACAGAAGAACTTGAAGGAAAGAAACCTGATGCATCAGATTATTAAGGAAACAAACCAATAGTGGTCGATAATAGCATAATGAAGTCCCACAAAAAGATGTTAGTGAAGGATACAAAAGTGACCATCAGGGTGTAGTTAACTGCTTTGTTATAGTAAACCTCAATGTTAACAGAAGTAGCATTTAGTAGCATTGGTTGAAGACAATCTCCATCATCGTCTAATGAAGGGCTTTCCATTAAGCCTTCTATATGATAACGATCACGATCACGATCTCCATCTAGAATGAGTTAAAGCAGTAAGTCAAAACAAATCAAGCATTTCTCCCCATCAATATCATGACCTAAATGATGTACATGCAATAGAATTGACACAAGCCCCAGTACGCATGATTAATCATCCAACAAAAAAATGGTACTTAAGTGAATGTTTTCATTAAACTAATAATGGATAATATTAGTACCCTTATGCCTCAGGAGATATGTCAAATGATTCCCCAAATAAGTCAGATACATAATTGATACTCCCTTCATTTCAAAAGATAAGATCACTTACCCTTGCCTTTGTTAAGATCGATTGGCATTGTAATTTCTCTACAAGTAGGCCCATCGCCTACATGCACTGTATGTTCAGAGGCATCTAATAGCATTTGAAGATCTAACTCTAAGATCATTTGAAGATCTAACTGTTTTTGTTTTTTTTTTTTTTTTTTTTTTTAAGAGTTGACAGAGACCAAATAAGAATTTATAGGGACATCTGAAGTTGATAATTTTGATCCGAATGTATGAAGATTATTTTTTTGGTCAATTGGGAGATAGAATGTTGACACATAGGACAGATACCAAATATATTGGGAAATTTACCTAAAGCGGGACATCTAACTACTTTGATAATTTCACCCATATCAAACAAAGTCTAGACAATGATTTTTTTTGCCTCTGAGGAAGAGAAACTGGATGCCAATAACTAGGTTGTGTCCCCGCATAATATAATCTCAATAGTTAATGAATTTGACTTTTGAGTGAGTACTCACGCCTACAAGTCCTGTCCAGTGCTAGGAAAGACAGACTGATACTAAAATCTACTTTTGTTTAGCTCTTGATAAAATTGATGGGCAAGTCCTAACAGGTTAAGCTGTGGAAATTTTCCGGAATCGTAGCAGAATTTTGCTCAGTTAACGTACTGGGTTCAACTTTCAAGTCACCACTCACCCCATGTGTTGCCCGTCAGTTATCCCATGTGCAAGAGGATGTCGATAGCTTGATACAACTATCAGGCTCATTCACTAGCAACTAAAGCTTTTGAATTTGTCAACTAATTTTTTTCGTAGTTTGCCATATACAATATTGGGTGTGTTAATATATTGAAAAGGTTCTTGTTAATGCAATAGCCAATGGTATTAGCAACATTAATCTTAAGAACTTTACATGGAAACATGATGGGGATTACAAGTCAAGATCTAAACAAATAATTCTTGTATTTTTTAATTGGAGTTTTTATTATGTTTAATGTTAGAGTAATTAATGTAATTTACCAATTAGTGGGGATTTAGGACATTAATTAGTGATTAGTAATTATTAATAATTTAATAAAAGTATTTTAGTAGTTTAGTATTTTATTATTCTTCAAGTAATATTATAGTTTTGAGTCTCTTTAAATAGTGATGTAATCCCCACAAGTCATTTAGATTAGATTATTGATATTGAAGTTGATTGCTATCATTCATACCGTAGAGGTATTATATTCATCTTAGTGTTGATTTCTGGAATTGATACACTAATGAGACCCTAGTGATTTAAACGTGGAGTTTAAATCTTAGTTATAATTTCGTTATCTGCTATCAGTACTTGTTTCAAAATCTGTCCTGCATCAAGACAGAGGAGGGGAAACTATGTTTGAATATGCTTGAAACACATCAGGGTTACCAAAGAAAAGAGAGACGAATTTAAGAAACAAAAAAAAAAGAACAGATAGAAATCAAAAAGAGTTCGTACGCTCTAGAGAATAACGTACTATTTTGTGTGAATGAGACACGTGATATTTGAGCTGCGATTTCAATATTACAATGTTTCTCCATTCCATAGATTGGTGCTACAATAAGTAAAGTATTAGTTAGTAAAGGGTAAGACGGGGAAAAATAATTAAATTACATATAGTTAAGTAAAAAGTATTACAGTGCTTCCTCTTCCAAATCTTGTCCCGAGGAGACTCTTGGAACACCTGGGATGAGAAAACTCCAAGCTGTTTAAAAGCAAAACACATGAAGCAAGTTTAACTATAAGTTTTCTATCAAACAAATAAATTTTGTGAGTTCACAAACAGTAATTCGATGTAAAGTAACAACAGTAATATCAAAGAGTGATAACAATTATTAAGTGATATGGATTGCGTAATATAAAATTATTTGCCACATGATCATCATAAACAACATTTATATCAAAGAATTACCAAGTGATATGGATTGGATAATATATAATCATCTTCCTGTCCAAATTCTCCCTCCTTACCACTGCAAAGTAATTGTATATATATGAGCAATACATTTCAACGAATTAGACTGGCAGTTGAAATGCAAACGTCACCCACCAGAACTAACTACCATTAAAGATGGATCCATCGAAGCAAGGTGAATCTATATCTAACCATCTTTAGCATAACTCCTCCCTATTTTTTTAATATTTTGTGCTAGATTTTATGTGGCAGGAAGAATGGGCCAGTTGAATCCACAGTACACAAATATATAGTTACATCTATAATTACCAGACAACTATATAAATAAGGTCAAGACAATCAAATATACCAAAATAGATATGGATATGTAAATATGCAAAACTACTTTATCACAGAAGAAGGTGAACTCGAAGAACGATGATATTATTCAAATTTGAGATTAAAAGTTAGTCGAAACCGAAGGCCTTGGGCTTGAGTGGTATGACCCAGCCCATGTAACCAATGAGGTTGGGGGTTCGAGGGTGTGTGTGTTTCAAATTAGCAAAACAAAAAAAAAAAGTTAGTCGAAACTCATGACAGGAAAAGAAATGAGACAAGGGACCTGATTTTTTCTATAAAAAAAATTCTTGATCAATAAGAAAGTAGAGCAAACACCCAGTGCACAAAGAGTACAAAAAACATCTAAATCCAAAAAACGCAGCATGCCAGAAGCAATTAGCCCACAACCAAGACTGGATTTAAGATCAACAAAAGACATAACCAAGATTGGGTAAACCTCATAATGCCAAACATACAGTACACTGAAGAACAAATATTTGACAGGGCAACCTGATTTTTCCAAACCCTCAAACTGAGAACGAGTAAACATCAGGATTTGTGGTGGACGACACAAAATACCATTACAATGGGTAAATGCAATACAAGAAAAAGATATTGCTTTTAAATAAAGCTAATGATGACCTAAAACATCTAAAACATACAGTTTCACACTCATCTGAGACCTGTACAAGCCTATCTTGGAACAATTTTTAACATCCAACGCAGCATATCGAAAGCAACAACTTTGACACTGTGAAAGGATTTCTGATGAAGGAAGATTTATGGTACAGGACAAGGCCGCTAGACTTAATTTGATCAATATAAAAGGCATTGGAAGTCCATGCCCATGCAAAAGAGCCCAAGCCCAAGAAGCAGAAGTCCAATTAATAGAAGATTCTAGATTCGTAATTAACTTATTTAATAGCAACTTTAGTAAATATGGAAAAACATGGAACGTTGGAACATAGTGATTTATTATTGAATTCATTGAGATTTGGATAAGAGAATTACTGCGTAAGATTATCCTTGTCCCAACCCCTCCCCCCCACCCCTGGCGCCTTTTTTGGAGGTTAATTGTACCAGTTTCACACAAGTTTCAATAGGTTACTAGACTTTTCCATTATTATCCAGGTGAAAGGAAAACTTTTAAACCAGAAGTGGCTAAAAACTGAAGAGCGTGAGATATCATGTGCATGGTCTCCCCGAGTCCCTGACATCTTTCTTGTTTTATCCGCAAATTCTGGCTAAAGCCCTTTGATTTATTACAATAATGAAAAAGTCTATAACGGTATTGTGTATTTTACTATTTCATAGCCTCCATAAAGTACATTGCAATAGACCAATAGTTATGGATCCGGATCCTCTATGAGGATTTCTCTGTGAGGATCTTGTGAAGATTTTGCTGTGGGGTTGACAACACATTAAAATGGAGATCCAATAGTTCACAACTCTTTTTTTGTCTGTGTATCAAAACAACGTCGTTTTGATAAGAATTTTTTTTTACAAGTTGATAGAAAATTGTAAGCCACCAAACGCCGTTTATTTTTACCAAACAAACGAAGTAAAATAAAAAGAGAACATTTAAAATAGTATTTGAGCTGTGGTGGTGATTGTCTCCGTTGAGCAGTGGATTAAGAGAAGTAAAGTAAAACGATTATTAATAATAAAAAAAGATATAAATGAATATGTAAATAATAATAATTGATAGGTTGACCCAGACGACCCAATGGTTAGAGTAAATAATAATAATATTTTCAATGGTGAGAGTAAACTCTTTTTATGGAACAGATAAATACAAATTATAATAATAATAATAATAAATAATATAAATAAATAAACAAAAACAATAATAAACGAAAAATAACTAAAGCCACATTGAAAACATTAACGATATTTATAACCGATATATTTATTCATTTTTTTTAGCCAAGTTTGTAGTTATCCTAATATTAATAGCAAGCTAAGTTATTAAATATATAAAAAAAAATCATATACAGAATAATCAAGAAATTTAAAATAATTATATGTAAAAATAAACGGAGTTTGGTGGCTTCTAATTTTCGGTCAACTTGTAAAAAAAATTCATATCAAAACGACGTCGTTTTGATACACAAACAAAACAAGAGTTGTGAGCCATTAGATCTCCTTTTTAATGTGTTGTCAACCCCACAACAAAACCCTCACAAGATCCTCACAGAGAAATCTTCATAGAGGATCCTGATCCAATAGTTATGGCATCCATTTGTTTTAGTAGTCATAGATAATTATGAAGAAATTTCAGCTGACATTTTTTAAACTTTAATGCATTTACAGAATTTTACAATGAAGTAACTATGCAACCAAGCATTAACAGATTCTATTAAATGTATTCAGATCTCAGTAGACCACAGTTCGATTTCATGCATGAGTCAATGCAAATTTTATCACTAGTATAATTACTAATTTATTTGTTATGATGAAATCCTAGTAAGATTGGAAACAACAATCAGAAGTTTAGTAATGTAAAAAATCATTAGTCAATGATATAATTTTCTTTCAAGTCCTGATTACAAACACTAAATCAGTATTTGATTTGTAAATGCAAAGATACTAGCACAAAAACATATTTACCTAATAAAAACAATTTTACATATAATTAAGTAATCAGAAGGGAAACCTCGATAAAAAGAATGCATAAACTAGAGTATTTAAAATTAAAATGTTTAACTAAACCTACACCATAGCCATGCCACAGTATATTTGCACAAAAAAATCTTCTGTATCAAAATCTAACCTCGCTAAAAAAGAACAAACAGATCCATCAAATAAAAAGATAAAATTTGTTATCTTATCAATAGTTTAAGATATAGAATGTGATAAGCCTATGGGAGTCGAGCACAATACAAGAATGTATCTAAAGGAATTAGAGATGCAAAACCAGTAAACTGAACCCCAAAGATGTACCTGTTGGCTACAATACGAAGTTGCCTAAAAGGCCATATATAGACACCTTCTACCCTGATTTGAGCACCACCAACTTCATGTTCATTGTCAGACACATCATTGAAAATAATTACCCCCTGTTTGACAGCATGGAAACTAAACAATAATTTCTTTTCTAGAAGTAAAGCAATAAAACATGCTATGCTACGTTAAAACTAAAGACAACAAATTCTGATTAAATTAAACCCCATAAAATGACATGTTTATATGTGAAACATTAAAAAAATTGAACATGTTTATACTATTAGTTACTGCATTAGGGCAAAAAATAAAGGTAAAATTCATCGGTGAGAGCTCGATAACATCATCTGAACACATCATTCACCACCCTTTTATTAGTTTTATAGAGCAGGCTCTCAACTTCAACGTAATTCCTGCTCATAATTGTAATGAAATATACCAACAAATTATCCATGCCTAAGATAGCCTAAACAGCTTATGCAGAGTTATTACAAGGTGCCAAGAACCATAACTTATCAAATACTTAGGTAGACATATACAGATCAGTTCCACCTTTATCCAGCTTGGGGAGTTTCTATGTAAGGAAGGGCTACCCCCAGACGGACTAAAAATAGTACGGATGCATAATGAACCTACATGTGTGTGCCCATATTCTGCACACTTTTAGATAGCAATTTATTTTTATTTATATTTTAAAAACATCAATCATCAATAATGATATTATAAGTTTCTGCATGCACTTAATTGCAGCCATGTCAAGGCTCGCATGATAACATTAGTAAATCAGAAGACAGCATCATGATGGATTTCAAGGTTGACATATGAGGTTCTTAGTAGCATACTTCCATACTAAGGTGAGTCGTATTCATACACTCATGTGAAGTACCTTTAAAATAACAGTAAATTAATATAATATGATTGAAAATACTTTTAGTACTTAAGTTCTGACATGCATTCAAACATTATTTGGACACAAAACATGTTGTCATTGAATGTGAGTGTGAGCTTTGAGTATTTTTGGCTGGTGGATGGGGATATTGAGGTGTTAATGCTTTGACTCAAGTATGCACCACACTTCCCATGAGATATAGGCCATGCGCTCCACCCCCACCCCTGGTGGGTGAGCAAAGAACAAACAAACCAGTAACTAGTGTGAAAAAGAGAGATTAAAATGAATATTTTATTTCCTCTTATATCTATCATCAGAGAGGACTGATCACCTTACCTGAACATAGTGTACACCATTTATTTTTGTTGGTGTACTAATCAATTCAAAGACAGAGTTGCCACTGGATTTCCTGAAATTTGGAAATCTGGAAGAGCTATTTTTGGAATCAAGCAACCTCCAAGATCCTGTACATCACATGCCCAAACAGGAAAAGGGAAGAAGTATATAATAAGATCCAACACCTTAGAATGTTTAAAAGGGGTCTAAAATGTATAGAAAAAAAGAAAAAAAAAACTGGAAATTATGTTTTGTATTATATTCAGCTGAATATGTGAGCCATTAATATGTGCAAACACTCATATATGCACTCACGTGTTAAGTAGAGTACCCTTGCTGGTAACCTAAGGAGAGGGTGAAATGGTAGAGACCTTGAGGAATATCCTCAAGTTTGCTGGCTCCAATAACGCTTGTTGAATTTCTTGTTATTGATCTCTAATACTCCCTCCGTTCCTAAAAGATTGTCGTTTTAGAAAAAAAAAAATTGTTCCAATTTATTTGTCATTTACAACTTTCTAGGAGAATAAATTATTTACTTTCCTATATCACCCTTACCTTCTCTCATTGTCCCAAGAAATTCTCTCACTTGTATTAATAGTTTTCAACTTCTCATAAAGGGGTAGTGATGAAATTTCAAATAAATTTTAATTGTTAAATGATAGTATTAAATGACTTTCTTAACCCATGTGCAAAAACCTTAAACGACAATCTTTTAGGAACGTAGGTAGTAATTCACAACATCTAAAACATACTGTGTACTTGTTAAGAGGAATGCCTATCTTAGAGACTCGTATAATTTACCCCGTAACAGGATTTATGATTTCTCAGTACAACTAGAAAGGCGACTCAGCCAACTCAAGAATCTCAGAAATATAGGACATATCACATAATGCAATCAGCGAAAAAAACCATGCACACAGCAATACACAACTTTTAGGAGGATTCTTTGATTTAACAGCAATGAATAGATGATCAATATTTCTTTTCCTTTTCAAGAAGCGATAACTACATATCAAATTTCTAAAGCAAAAATTACAAACCTCTGTAGGTCCCTGTTATGTTCCAAGCAGAAAATGCACCCGGCTCATTATCATCTTTCCGTATGACAAGCCACTGCAAGAAGTGATGTCAAGGGGGAAGGGGGGGAAAGAGTGAACCTACTAAACAGCAATATCAAGATAATATGGTATTCACAATTATGTGTAATAGCTACTTTTCAGTAATCAAATGCTGAAATCATAAGTCATTTTACTTGTCTATACCTATGTTACACGAAGACTCCGATGGAGTGTCCAGTTGGATACGGTAGTTTGAAGAGTCCAACATGGATACTCCTCAATTTTGCCAATTTTTTACACTATATTGAACTATCCAATATTCATACCCTGGCCTGAGTGTCGAGTTAGGGCAAAGTGAAGAGTATGTGTAACATACGTCTATACTTATAGAAGTGCACACGGAAAATGCCGAAACCTGAAAACTGACAACTATTGAACAACTGAGGAAGTCATTGATAAAAGCCTGTGCTTTATGCACCCCCCACCCCACCCCACCCCACCCCACCCCCTCCTCTTGAGTGGATACAAATTTATAACAAATTTGATAAAACTAAACATCAATGAGCTTAAAATCTTAGTTCAATAGTTCATCTGAAATATAGGAATTCAATAGTTCAGCCTCAATTAAGCAACGAAATTCTCTATAACAACTAGGGCAAATGGAATTTCATAGAATTAAATTAAAAATGATCAGCAAACAGAAGTCAAATAGCAAATTAGACCATAATTGACAAAAAAAGAAACTACAATAACCACGAGGGGTACAAAAATTAACCAACCTCATCACCCCATGAACGACCCCTCTCCCTCAACGGCCTTAGCCCCGCCACCGGCCTAATAATTGCCAAAATAATCCATAAACTGCTAAAAACTCGAACTAAGACCCCCAAATTTGTAAACTTAAACTGCATAAGATTCAAACGTTTTATCGCAAATGTATCAGAATCGGAACACTCCATCACACAATTGGATTGTGATTCTTTTTGAGGAAGCTATTCAGCTGAATTTGAAGACGCCGGAAGAAGAAATAAAACCCACCATGACATGACAATGAAATTTTAAGGTAAAGATTAAGGAAGGGTAGGGGTTGCTTAGAAGTGGAATCAACAACCGGTCATCGAGGGTTAAAGAGAGTGAAAGTTCAACGACTAGGAATTCAGTAGTCAATTCTGAACCAGAATCCCTATAATAAGTTAATAATATATAGTTGTGTGTATGGAAGGGGAGAATTTGGAGTTAAAAAATGGATTTTCTCTCTAAACTGGCGGTGATGATGAAGAAAATAATGGTAGTAGTTACAGTTATTTTTGTTTTTGCTGGTAGTGCAGTGCTGCTGTTGTATTTTTATTTTTTTTTTCTTTCTTTCTTTCTTGTTCTTTTATGACCGAGAAAAGGTAAACGAAGGTCGGAAAAGAAAGAGAACCCACTTGTTCCGAGTGTTTGATAGAATGACGAGGAGAGTAGGGTTTGAATTATACAGGCCAATCAATTCAGCGGTGTGTGGGCCATGTATCATTAAGATATGGGGTTACGATTAAACTATGATGAAAAACAAAGGCGGTGATTTGTGAATATACGCATCAATTACTCCGTTATCTTTTATCCGTTAAATAACAAACAAGTAAAAAAATGCTCTTTTTCTTTTCCTTCGATTTTAAAAGTCACAACACACAACGTTAAATACGAGTTTTAAAAAAAGTGGACTCTTAAATATTTTCATTCCAAATCCATTGTTTACGCGTCTCTTCTTAAAAAGAATTAATATTTTCACAAATTCTTTCTGGCACGCATGAATATAACAAGGTCCAATTTATGTGACAGAAAATCTTATGAAATTATCAAATTTATTTATGAAAATATCAAAAAAAAAATTAAATATACTAGTTAAGTACCCTGTGAGAAGTACAAATTATTTTAAATTTTACTTTAATTTTAAATTGATTTACTACTATTATTAAAATGATTATAAATTTTGCTTAAAAGTGAATGACTACATTACTAATATGATTTTTTTGTTATTATTAATTTCATATTAAAATTTATATAGTTTTAAAATTTAATATTTAGTTTTATAATCAATCATTCATATTTATATATGCATTTTAATTAGATTTCAAAGTTGAGTGTAAATCTAAAAAACTTAAAATTTAAGTCATATTTTATTGTATAATTAGTTAACTAAATAAATTCTATAAAAAAAATAAAATTACTATAAAATAATAAGTTACCATTATGATTTTAGTTTTTAAACATAATTAAATTTTAATTAGTAATATATAAGTCAGAATTTTTTAACATTAGTTAACTTAAAGTAAATAAAGTTGTTTACTAATTTTTAATCGTTAATATATTTTGTAATATATATTACAAATTTTTATATTAATTATAATTTTCTCGGTATATTTTTAGTATATCTTTAATATATAGTTATTTAAGAATATAATTGTTGTAGAATAATAAGTTGTCATTATGATTTTAGTTTTAAAAACTAACTGACTACATTTTAATAACTAATATATAAGGTATAATTGTTTTTGTAGCATTATTATTTAACCAAATGTAACATATATGTAATAGAATTGGTAACTAAAAGTAATCATTAATATATTTATGTAAGACCCCAACTTATTATAAATAAAATCAATTTCCTCTAATTATATTTGTAAATAATAAGGTATTAATTTGATATAATTCTACGGTTATGGGTGAAATGTGCAAATTTTACAAAATACGCAAGTGGTTATAAAATATTCATTGTTGTGGGGAATATTCGTTTGGTGGTGGAATATTCTTGTTGTCGGAGAATATTAATTTATGATGGTAGTAGATCGTTGTGGGCCCCATAATGTAATAAGCTGTCGGATGAAGAAAAGCGACAAGTTTGAGTTTTTATAAATAATGGGCGTAGTTATACAATTAACATTGTTGGAATACCCGGTGGTTAAAATACGATGTCTGGCGTGGATGCACATGTATTGATGAATTATTGATCCTTACATGAAAGGCACTACTCAATAATTGTTATGATGAGTTCTTCGCTCAATATTTTATTTTATTAATTCAATAATTCTTTGTGTTGATATTTTATATTATTGTTGTTTCAATAATTGTCATCGACGATATTTCCCATTATCGGATCAATAATTCATATTATTTGAATAATATTATTAAATAGCATTATTAGCGATCTCAGAAAGTTCACAACGATGAGGAGGTTTGGTCACCTAATTGCGGCGTGGCAATAAGGAGAAATTCTTATTGAAAGCCCTCTTTCGGGAAGGAGCGTGCTGGTTGTCATAAATGTGATTCTGTAATATTATTTGTGAATAATTAATCATTGATTCATATGATAAGGAAATATTTATTTTATGTGGATATAAATGTTGGATATATTTATTGTGGTTAAAAATGAAGGAGTTAATGTTTAGGTGTTTTATCAGTATTTTTGTCGGAATGAAGGTATTAAAAATTAAACTAGTATTTTTGAGTGTGAGTTATAATTTTTAATCCGACCGTTGGATCGTTTTAATTTTTGGATATGTTATACATATATAAGTTGAGTATATGTCCACAAATTTTGAACCGTTAAAAATGAACGTATGATTTGTTATGAATTTTAAGAGGTGGATGATTCGTAAATTGGGTTTATAAATGATTTTGGTGAAAAATTCTAGAATTGAGTGGGCCCCACTTGTGGTTGGTGAAGAAATGTGCTTTGAATTTATTTTAAATGTGGTGGGTGGGAATAAAGCGAGTAAAAGCCATCAAAGTTGGTTGTCAAGTCTCTCGCTAACATTTTTCTATAAATGAAGGCTAAGTTAGAATTGAAAATCACACCGAAACAAGTTTTCTCTTTCTCTTTCTCTCTCTAGATTATTGAGTGTATTTTGTGAGTATTTAGATACTTTGTGAGTTTCTATTCATCGGTGCAAGTTTCCTTCACCTTATACACCGATATTCCGATCGAAATCGATATTTTGAGGTAAGGGATGTTATTTTCTTCATATATGATATTATTTCTTCAATATCATTATCTTAGAAGTATTGATCTAAATTTTTATCAAATTTGGAACTTTTGTGTGTCGGGGTTCTTATTCACGATATCTGACCTTTATTCACGAATCATTTATTTTATTCAAGAAAAATAAAATTTTCTTCTTTTTGTCCAAGATGTACATTATGGTTACTATCTTTGATTGTATCCATGTTTTGATCTTTATTTTTGAATTTCGCTTCAAAAATGGTATTTATGAAGTATTATTGATCTTGGATAAACTGTTATACTGAATCCTACTATTTGTCCTTCCGTTTCACTAGATTCGTTTTCTTTTAAAATATTTTTCATCATCCTCGGTCCTAAATGATAATATTACTAAATATCTTGACTGTGCAAAGAAGATAAATGATTAATCGATGAATATCTTTGGCCGTAGTCTGAAAGATGAGCAGTGTTGAGATGAAAATGACCATTGGTGATACAAATGAATATCTTTGGCACATGAAGTGCAAAGATGAATATTTGATTAAAGATGTATATTGATTGTTATTACGGGGATAAAATATTGATGATGGACTTTTAAATCTTAAAAGATAGTAGAACTCATTCTCACTTGACTCTTCTAATGGATTGATGTTTCGCTTATAGTTGTTGATCTAAAACT
The DNA here is from genome assembly GCA_020205615.1 of Panax quinquefolius. NCBI lineage: Eukaryota > Viridiplantae > Streptophyta > Magnoliopsida > Apiales > Araliaceae > Panax > Panax quinquefolius. The sequence continues at coordinate 5,665,147 of CM035171.1, forward strand.
TGTTGGCTATTATATTTTATCGATTTTTTTCCTGTTGAAGACTAACGATAATTTGTTGTATATTATCTTAGTCATAATATTCTTTCTTGGGCTAGTTGAGCTCACCCTTTTCCTTTTGTTCCATTTTCTCGGGAGGTGAGAACATAGCGAGAACTAAGTCGGTAGGTGGAGTGATGGTTCTAGAAAGATGTTTTAGCGACCCTCACTATTTACGTAAAATAGTGTTTGAATAATTGTAACGAGGACTTATTTGAGTGTGGATATTATCTGAAGACAATATTTGTATTTAAACTCACGTATGTATGTGATGTCGTATTTTGCACGATAATTGTATTATTGAAGTTGTAGTTTGCTTTCTGTACCATGTATTTGGCGACTCAGAATGGGTGTTGTATATCTATTTTGGGGGCGTCACAATTTATATATATAATTTTGATATTAATTATTATATATACTCATAATATTTTTAATATATAGTTATTTAGACTAAAGTTGAGTAAAAATTTAAACTAAAATACTAAATATGACTTTTAAGTTGAAATTTATTATATTACTATGTAATTAAATGACTCCTTTAAAAAATAAAATTATTGCATAATAATAAATTAATATTAAGGTTTGTAAAACCTCGATAAATAAATATTCGATAAAGTAATAACCTCGCTTAGATAATAATTTATTACAATCCCGACATGTGTGTGACGCCCCCAAAATAGGTATACATCACTCATTCTGAGTTGTCAAATACATGGTACAGAATTTAAATACAAACTTTCTTATACAATACGACAAAAACGTAGCTGAGAGTTTTTACACGAATATTGTCTAGTTGACAGTATTCAAACTCAAATGGAGTTCTCATTACAATTATTATCATACTATTTTATAAAAAAGTGAGGACTACTACAACCACCATCTCGGACCGTCACTCCATTCTCTGACTAGTCCCAGCTACGTTCTCATTTCCGGAAGAGAACAATGAATGCAAAAGGGTGAGCTCAACCAGCCCAGTAAGAAATATTATGACTAAGATAATGCATAATAAATTATCGTTAGCTTTCAACAAATGTTAAACCGATAATAAACAACAAGTTTAAGCTGCATAATTGAACAAGCAATCCATTAGAAGAGTCAAGTAGAGCATGATATCTACTATCTTCTATGATTTAAAAAGTTTATCATCAACTTTATCGCTGAGACTTATCTCAATAAATAATCCACATCACTGAATTATCCGTGCACTACATGCCAAGAATATTCATTAGTATCACGTCAAGGAATTATCCATGCACTACGGGCCAATGATATTCGTGTAATCACCAATGGTCATTATCATATCAGCAACTGTCCATCAATGCACTACGGGCCAATGAGAACTTTTACCACATCATTTGTAACATTACGGGTCATGATTATACCGAATGATCTTTGATCATAATCATACCAATCAACAGTCCATCTATGCATTATGACCAAAGATGACTTAATTTCATCACAATATAAGCATGGGGATGATGACAATGATATAAGAATTTAATTAAATGAAAGCAAATGATAAATTTTAAAGATTTATAATTTAATTTATCCAGAATTTAATAATGTCCAAATTATCAACATGATACTGCTTTGTTGAGTAAAATTCAAGAATAATATTATATCAAAAATGATTTTGACCAAAAAGAAATCAATTTTTGTCATGAATAGTATTTTGGATGAATAGTATCCCGTGAATAGTACTTCAGGAATAGTATCTCTTGAATAGTACTTTGTGAATAGTACTCGTGAATAATACTTTGTGAATATTATCGTATAAATGAATAGTGTGACGCCCCCAAAATAGGTATACATCACCCATTCTGAGTTGTCAATATATGGTACAGAAACAACTACAACTTTATTATTACAACAGTAAAACTGTGAGTTTGAATACAAATATTATCTTCTAGACAATATCTATACTCAAATAAATCCTCATCACATTTATTGATACATTATTTTATAAAAATGGTGAGGACTACTAAACAACTCTCTCTAGAACCTTCATTCCATACCCAGGCTGCACTCGCTTATATATTCTCGCCTCACGAGAAGAAAAATGGAACAAAAAGGAAAAGGGTGAGCTCAACTAGCCCAATAAAGAATATTATGACTAAGATAATATACAACAAATTATCGTTAGTCTTCAACAGGAAAAATCTAATAGAATACAATAGACAACAAATTTTAAATCAATATTCGCAATGAAATAATAATTCATTAGAAGAGTTAAGTAGAGAATGCAAACCACTATCTTCTATATATGAATTTAAAAGTTCATCATCGATATTTTATCCTCGTAACATCAATCAATATACATCGGAATCAAATATTCATCTTTGCACTACTGAGCCAAAGATATTCATCGATTAGTCGTGTTCATCTAAACACTGCTCATCTTTGCACTACTACCAAAGATATTCTTCGAGAAATCATTCATCTTTGCACTATATAGCCAAAGATATTCAATAATATCATCATTTAAGATCAAGAAGATGATGAAAAATATTTTTAAAAAAACGAATCCGGTGAAACAAAATGACAAGGATTAAGGATTAAGGATTCGTACTTTGTTTTTATCCGTCAAAAATACCTCAAAAATAATCATAGGGGTGTAAAATTCAAGAATGATCAAAACATGGATACAATCAAAGCTAGTATCCGAATAGATATTTTAGATTTAAAAGAAAAATTTTTATTTTTCTATGAATAATCTTGTATTCGTGAATAGTGTCAGATATCGTGAATAGTCCAGAGTATCGTGAATAAGTAACTCAATACACCAAAAGATAGAAATTCCAAAAAAAACATCTTCACGCTTCATGAATATCGTGAATAAGAACTCGTGAATAGTAGTAACTCATGAATAAGTAACCCCGACATGAAAAAGTTCCAAATTTGATAAAAAATTTCAACCAATATTTCAAAGATAATGATATTGAAGAAATAATATCATTGAGAAGAAAATAACATCCCTTACCTCGAAAGATTAATACTTCTAAATTTGGAATCTGGGGTATAGTCTTTGAAGGAAACTTGACCGTCTAACAATACTCAAAGTATACTCACAAGAATAAGCTCAATATATCGAGAGAGAAATAGAGAGAAACTTGAGTTTACGGTGTGTTTTTCAATTCTAACCCAAGACCCTATTTATAGAAAATGCTTAGAACACCAAAGTAGAAAATTGAATATAATATTAATATATTTTCACATTTTCTTTAGCCCACCTTAGATAACTGATCTCAGCCCATTTGAATCACATGTGAGGCCAACTTAGTTGCAAAAAACGTTTTTCTCAAAATAATTAACTAAAACTCCCAAAAATTAATTATTTGAACTTCAAACTTCAATAATTCATAATAAATAGCCCTTTTATCAGAAAATTCAAATCTCATGATTTTTATAGGAAATTCAATTCTCTACAACTTTGCAGAAGAAAGTTTTTCCGAATTCCAAACAAAAATTGACCGAAATCCACAAAGCAAGCGATTTTACTGGTGCTATAATCAAATTTCGGTCAAGAAATGGGGTCCACAAACACACAAAACATGTGTTAATCATTTAATGCCACAAAAATACTCTTCCTCCTCATATACTCATATATCCCACATTCATTATAAAATATCACAGTTAATATATTATTAAAATAATATATTTAAATGAATTATTTTATCGAGGAAAAAGATAAAATATTAATTTTCAACAATTGTCATTTTAAAATTTTTCTCCATCTATATCCACATAAAATCAATATTTTCCTCATCATATAAATCAATAATTAATTATTCACAAATAATATTCTGAGAATCAAGATCTTGGCAACTGTGAAGTAGTTCCAGAAGAAGAGGGCTTTCCAATAAGAATTTCTTCTTCTTGGTAGCATGATTAGGTGACCAAACCTCTCCTAGATGTGAACTTTCTAGACATTGCCAATAATGTTATCTAATAATATTATTAGGATAATATGAATTATTGCTTCGATAATGAAAAATACTTTATAATGACAATTATTGAAACAACAATGAATATAAAATATCAACGCAACAATTATTAAATCAATAAAATCTTTGAGCAAAGAATTATTATCGTAACCATTATTAAGTAGTGCCTTCTTACGTAAGAATCAATAATTGGTGCAATACTGCAGTGCTACTCTTGTGTTTTAACTACAGGGTATTTTAACGAAGATAACTGTAATAACTACTGTTATTATTTTTAAACCACTTATATTTGTCGTTTTCTTCATCCAATCGCTTCTCGTTATGGGCCCACACACGGTTTTTGCGTGGTCAATGCGAATATTCCCACAAAGCATTGAATATTCCACGACCAAACGAATCCCCCAAACAACAATGAATATTTTATAACCACTTGCTTATTTTGAAATATTTGCGTATTTTACCCCTAACTATCCACATTAATCAAATCAACCCTTACTATTTTAAAATAATAAATAGAAAATTAAATTTCATTAATAATAAGTTGGGGTCTTACAACCTCCCTCCTTATGAAATTTCGTCCTCGAAATTGACGACGCGATACTGGTGTTTGAAAAGGTGAGGATACCTCGCTTTCATTTCCGTTTCCAATTCCCGGTCATTTTTCTATATAGATGATTCCTCCACAAAACTTTAACTTGTGGTATGACCTTTCTTGGCGTAGGACATGCTCCTTCCTATCCAAGATCTCTCTGGTACCTCCTCATACGTTAAGTCTTGGCTATCTCATCCCGGTTCTAACTCTATAACGTGGTTGGGTCTTTCACATATTTACGAAGTACGATATGTGAAACACATTATGAACACGAGACATACCGGAGGTAACGCAAGTCTATAGGCTACATTTCCTACTCGGTCAAGAATTTGAAATGGACCAATAAATCGTGGATTGAGCTTTCCTCTCTTCCCAAATCTTGTAACTCCCTTCCATTGGAGCAACTCGCAATAATCACGATCCCTACACTAAATTCCACGTCTTTTCGATGAAGATCCGCATAACTCTTTTGTCGATCTTGTGCCATTTGTATATCGTTGTCGAATCATTTGAATCTTTTCGGTGATCATACGTATTAACTCGGGTCCCAACAATGTTGCTTCACCCACCTCATCCCAACATATTGGAGAACGACATTTTCGTCCATATAATGCTTCGAATGGAGCCACACCTTTACTTGCACTCGATAAGCTGTTATTGTAGGAGAATTCCACCAATGGTAAATACTTATCCCAACCGCCTTGAAGTCAGGACACGAGTCTTAATAGATCTTCAAGAGTTTGAATAATCCTCTCGATTGTTCGTCCGTTTGGGGATGGTATGCCGAACTAAATCGTAAATCCGTGCCCATAGCTTTTTGTAAGCTAACCCAAAATCTTGAAGTGAATCTTGGGTCACGATCGAAACTATGGATCTTGGCATACCATGCAACCTCACAATCTCATTCACGATATACTACTAAGAAGACGTTCGAGGAATAAGTCTCCAGATCGGCAAGAAATGAAGCGGACTTGGTTAATCTATCAACAATAACCCAAATAGCATTGATGCCTTGAGAAACCGTAGGAAGACCCATACTTGAAATCCATGGTAATGTGTTCCCACTTCCATTTCGTAATCTCAAGTGGTTGCAACGGACCCTTAGGTACTAGATGTTCGCGCTTTACACGTTGGTAAGTTAAACACATCGAGATAAACTTTGCAATCTCTCTCTTCATATTGTTCCACCAAAATGTATGTCGAAGATCACGATACATTTTAGTACTTCCGGATGGATTGCAAATGGTGTATTGTGTGCCTCCATCATAATCTTGTACTTCAAATCGAGTCGTTAGGAACACAAAGTCTAGAGTGGACTCAAGTATTCCTTCTTCATCAATTCTCGCTTAGGAATAGCTCCTTCTTGTACTTTCTTCTTCATACGCATCAGCTCCCGGATCGGTGGCTCGAGCAACCTTAACTTTTTCTATTAAAGTTGGCTCTATATGCGTATACTTGACATCATCGCACTCGTTCCGCAAGATATGATCTTCTACTCAACGTGTCACCTACCACGCTCGCTTTTTCGTGATGGTATTGAATAGTGTGGTCGTAGTCTTTCAATAGCTCGAGCCAACGTCGCCGCCGCATGTTGAGTTCTTTTGAGTGAAGAAATATTTAAGGCTTTTATGGGTGCGAATATATATCCACTTTCTCCCCATATAGATAGTGCATCCATATCTTTAGTGCGAAAACGATTTGCCGCTAACTCTAGATCATGAGTAGGATAATTCCTCTCATACTCTTTAAGTTGTCGCGAGAGGCATAGGCTATGACTTTCCCCGTTGCATGAGAACACATCCTAACCCTTTGCTCGAAGCATCATCAGATAACAAATCCATCCGAACCGGATGGTATTGTTAGAACAGTCAGCCGAAATAAGTCTCTCTTAAGCTCTTGGAAACTCTTCTCGCATTCTTCGCTCCAAACAAATTTTGTATCCTTCCGGAGTTATTTGAGTTAACGGAGTAGCGATTCGAGAAAACCCTTCCACGAATCTCCGATAATAACCATTTAAGCCCAAAAAGCTACGATACTTGATGCCACCACCGACTTCGGTTGCTCCCAACTTTGTATTGCTTCAATCTTCACGGATCCACGGATACTCCATGTTTTGACACCACGTGCCCAAGAAATGCTAATTCCTCAAGCGAACTCGCATTTCTTCAATTTGGCATATAGTTGGTTTTCACGAAGCCTTTGGAGTACCCGACTTCAAATGGTGCTCATGATCTTCACGGCTTTTGGAATATATGAGGATGTCATCAATAAAGACAACAACGAATTGATCCAAATATTCCTTGAATACTCGGTTCATCATATCCATGAAAGTCAGCGAGAGCATTAGTTAGTCCGAAAGACATGACTAAGAATTCATAATGCCCATACCGAAGTTTTGAAGGCGTCTTTGGAATATCCTCGATTCTAATCTTCAAATTGATGATATCGAATGAAGATCGATTTTTGAAAAGAATTGTGCCCCTTCTAATTTGGTCCAACAAGTCATCAATACGAGGTGAGGATACCTATTCTTGATGGTGACATGGTTCAATTCCGATAGTCAATACAAAGTCGCATACTCCCGTCTTTCTTTCTTCTTTACTGAATAAAACAGAGCACCCCAAGGAGATGTCTTAGAACGAATGAAACCGATGTCCAACAATTCTCGTAGTTGGACCTTTAACTCTGAAGTTCAATAGGAGCCATTCGATATGGGGTTTTAGAAATGGGCTTTGTACCGAGTTCAAGATCAATAAAGAATTCAACTTCACGTTACGGTGGTAGGCAAGGAAGTTCTTCAGAAATACGCCGGAAATTCAATAACAACAGGAATATTATTCAAATTTGACGTGTCTTTATTTAAATCCATAACATGGGCTAAGAAAGCTTCGACATCCGTTTTTCAATAAACGAATAGCTTTATGATTAGATATGACGTTGATTGATTTTAATGGTTTAGTTGCTTGAATTGCATAACACGAGTTGGTTAGGAATATGAAAACTAACAACCTTACTTAAAACAATCAATTTTCGCATGATGAGTAGTTAACCAATCAATCCCTAAAATCACATCAAAAGCAAGTATCTTTAATGAGATAAGGTCAACAGTAAAGTAATGGTGCCAACTTGAATCAAACAAGATTTATAAGCAGTGGATGTGATGAAAGTTTCTCCTAACGGAGTTTCCACGAGATAGTCAAAGTCTAATTTCTCCGAGTCAAGTTTAAGCGTTGAGCATGCAAGGGAGAGATAAATGAATGGGTAAGACCGGTATCGAGTAAGGTATAAACTTCGCAAGAATTTATAAATAGCTTACCCATGAACACTTCATTTGGGTTCCTCGCATTTTGACCACTCCACAACAAACGCTCTTCCGGAATCGTTGACTTTGACTTTTCTCGGGACGATCTTTTGAGTCACCGCCCCATTGAACTAGGTTTCGCATCAGTGCATAATCTCGAGCGATATGTCCTTCCTTTCCACAATTATAGCATACCTTGAACTTGTAGGACGGTTTGGTGATATGTCCCTCTTTTCCGATTTATAGTATATATGACCGGTGGTCGTTTCTCCTCCCTTAAACCGATTCTTTGCCGACTGTCGTCTTCACATGGTCGTTGTTAAATCTCCTCTTTTAAAATCTCCTCCCGACTCGCTTCTTCTATTTTCATGGCCATGATTACCACCGGAGTGGTTACCATTTTTGTCCGTCTGTTTCTTTCTCCATTTGGTTATCATTATTCATTGTTCGCTATCTACGATACGATCTGGTTGTGGTCCTCGCCACCGTACTCGTTATCTCGCTTTAATAATTGAGCCCACGCTACAACATCTCGAATAGAGAAAATTTATGAGAAATGAGATATTTGGCGTATGTCGGGTTTCAAACCTCTAAGAAACATCCAGTGTCATACACGTTCCTCATTCTCCACCAAATGAGGTGCAAACACGGATAACTCTACAAACTTTGCCTCGTCTTCGAGACACCGTCATGTTGTTTCGCTCCGCCTAATAAACTCCACTTCCTTCATACGACGAACACTTTCGGAAAGTATTTGTCATTAAATAGTTCTCAAACGTCTCCCAAGACATCTTTGAAGTGCGGTGGATGAGTACGCTTCATGAGATCCTCACCGATGAGTCCGCACTCGCCACGGAACATAAAGGTGGCGAATGGAACCTTCTGTTCTCCGTGCATCCCAAGACATCGAATATCTTGGTAATTTGCTTGACCCATGTTTCCGCCATGATCGGATCCGCTTTCCTTAAATTTCAGTGGTCTCACTCTTTGAATCGCTTGCATTTTGTGACAACCCGTGAATTGCTATCATTTCTCCTGTATTTTGAACACGAGTCTCCTCGTCGATTTTTGCATTAACTGCAAAAAGCTTCTAAACATCCCTCGTTCATCATCGCTCGCCAAATTGTGTTGTTCACAGGAGGAACATTGTCACTGCTGTACGCGTTTTCCTCGTTGGTGAGTACAAAGCGTCTCCACGGCCTCATTTCCATTGTTAATATTCTCATTCGACATTCTCAAAATCAAGTTATAAAACAATGGTTAATTAAGGAAATCAATATATCACATAATATCCTTATATCTCGACCAACTAACAAATAAGCTTAGGTAGGACACTTAGCGAAGGATTTACTCGCCTCTCCCTCCTAGTTCTATTCCCCAATCTCCGCCAGAGATCATATCCCTAAGCTCGATATTAACCGTGACGCCCCCAAAATAGGTTTACATCACCCATTCTCGAAGTTGTCGATAATACAGTGCAAGTAAACAACTACAACTTTATTATTACAACAAGAAAAGCGTGAGTTTGAATACAAATATTATCTTCTGACAATATCTATACTCAAATAAATCCTCATCACATTTATTGATACATTATTTTACAAAAATGGTGAGGACTACTTAAGACCCCACTTTTATAAATAAAGATGAATTTTCTATAAATATTATTTTGAATATTATGGAATAAATTTGATATAATGTTATAGTTGTAGGTAATATTTATAAATTTTGCAAAGTATGCAAGTTGTTATAAAATATTCGTTTGGTCTGGGAATATTCTTTTTGTTAGGGAATATTCGCATACACTACTCAATCATTGGTGGACCCCGAGCGTAATTATTATTGATCGGAGAAAAAGCGAAAAAATATTTTATAAAAATAACGGCGGAGGTGTTACTGTTAAAACTGTTGAACTACCGGTGGTAAAAATAAAGAATGTCTGGCGTGGTTGCATAGTAGACACGGTGATTGATTATTGATGCTTACGTGAGAAGTCACTCATTTACGCTTTCAATTATTCTACTGAGAATTCTTTGATCATATCTATTATATTATTGATTCAATTATTGTCACAAAGATCATCATCGTATAATATGTTATAGTATTAAATCAATAATTGAGGCGACAAGTTATAAATGATTAATAATTGTTGAAAGATTAAATATGTGTTGATGAAAAATAAAATGATTTGTGGTAAGTTTGATTATTTTATGGGGGCTCGTATGTCATCATCTAAGAGTCTCTTACGTCGATAAGTATTTACCTTCATCAATAGTAATTACCTTCGTCAATAGTAATTACCCTTGTGAATAGTATTTACCTTCGTCGATAGTAATTACCTTCGTCGATAGTAATTACCCTTGTGAATAGTAGATTTACCTTCGTCAATAGTAATTACCTTCGTCAATAAGTAGTTACCCTTGTGAATAGTATTTACCTTCGTCAATAGTATTTACCTTCGTTAATAGTAATTACCTTTATCAGACGTCGAACCACATGTCGTTTCACATTCTGAGCGTCGAACCACTTGTCGTTTCACATTACAAGCGCATCAAACCACTTTTCTTTTCACATCATTAGTCGTCAAAGCCACTTGCCTTTTCACACGGGCCAAGAAAAGCTAGAAATCTTCTATAAATAGAGGCCTATGGCTTCATTATTTTTCACAAATTCATTCAAGCTTATAGAGAGAGAAAGTATAGAGAATAATAGAGAAAGAAGAAGAGTATTTTGTTACTACACCGCCTGCGAGATTCAATCTCCTACCAAAAGTAAGGGGTGTTATTCTTTCTTATTCATGAAAGGCTGTTGTTATTCCATTGCTTATTATTCATTGGAATAACTTTGTATCTGTGGTTTACCTATACTTGGTGACATTCTTCTATTATTACATTGGAACATCCATGCGTGTGTTTTTGGGACACTGGTTAAAATCTTTATTATTATACATTGGAACATCCACATGCGTGTGTTTTACACCGGACTCGGTTAAAATCTTTATTATTATTACATTGGAACATCTGTCATGTGTTTTTACAGGACTGGTTCCGTCTTTATCATTACATTGGAATATCCTATCGTGTGTTTTACACCCGGATCGGGTTCCATCTTTATTATTATTTTGGAACATCATCGTCGTGTGAATTTCACCGACACCGTTCCGTTATTATTATTCTGTTGGAATAAACATCATCATCTCAATCGCATGCATGGTGATTTCTTTTGTTATTCCATTCTTTATTATACCCGGTTGGTTAAAACTTTGACTTTATACTCCATGAAATTAGTAGAATATCCTTGATATTTGCGTTTCATCCGATATCTTTTCATGGAAATATTCTTCCGATCATTCTTGAATTTTATTAATTTGGACGTTAATAATTCTGGATAAAATAATTCTTGAACTTGTTTTATTGAATTCTTATATCATTGTCATCATCCTCATGTTTATATTATGTTGAAAGTCATACATGGCTTTGTAGTGCATAGATGGACTTGGTATAGTTATGACCGAGAGATTATTCGATTGTAATCATGCCGTAATGTTACAAATAATGTGATAAAAATCCTCGATTGGTAGTAGTGCATTGGTGGGACGATTGTTGGCATGATCATGACCATTAATGAATACACAAATATTCTTGGCTCGTAGTGCATGAATAATTGTGGTCGTGATACTAAAGAATATCCTTGGTAGTAGTGCGAGGGTGATTCGATGATGTGGAATATTTATTAAAATTTGAGTCTCAACTATAATGATGATGAAAACCTTTTAAAACCTAAAAGATAGTAGACTTTATTTTCTACTTGACTCTTTTAATGGATTGCATATTCACTGCAGCTAAACTGGTTGTCTATTGTATTTTATCGGTTTAACATTGTTGAAGACTATTGATAATTTATTACGCATTATCTTAGTCATAATATTTCTTCTTTGGGCTAGTTGAGCTCACCCTTTCTTTCTTCATTTCTGTGAAATGAAATATATTTGGGGACGAGTCGGGAAGCAGTGATGGTCCCGAAGATAGAATTAGTAGTCCTCACTATTTTGTGAAATAGTGTGATAATAATTATAATGAGGACTTTTTTTGAGTTTGTATAATATCTAGTAGAGCGATATTTGTATTTAAACTCACAGTTTATGTCGTATTGTATACCTACGAGTTATGTTAATAAGTTGTATTTAAATTACGCATACCATGTAAGTGGCGACCCAAGATGGGTGATGTATACCTAATTTTGGGGCGTCACGGTTGAGTATCGAGCTTAGAGGATATGATCTGGCTAAGATGTGAGAATTGTACTAGGAGGAGAGGCGGGGAATACCTTCGTTAGTATGACCTACCTAAGTTTATGTTTATTTTATTGGTTGGTCGGAAGATAGGGATAATTTGTTACATGTCAATTAACCTTTTTTTTGTGGCGAGATCTGAAAATAACATCCGAGAACGTTGAGAATAAGAATGGGTATGAGCGATCGTTGATTCACCACATATCAATAATCGAGGATAATGTGCATCGGAAGGCGATAATCCTCATGCAAAACAACAACACCGACCAAATGATGAATGATCAAATGTTCAGAGGCTTTATGCAATTTATGCAACAAAGCAATGAGAGAGCGACTCTCTGCCCAAAACGTAGGTGGAAACACGAAAAACTCTCGGCGGTCACCGCTAAACAATTCAAGGAGCTGGGACCACCGGAGTTTAAGGGAGAGCCAAAACCACCACTTGGCGGAAGCATGGATAAAGAAGATTACCAAGATATTTGATGTCTTGGGTTGCTCCGAGGAGCAAAAGGTTCCCTTCGCACGCCTTTATATTTCTTGCGGAGGAGGATTCTTGGTGGGAATCAGAAACGTACTCAACCTCTTTGTCTTGAAGATATCTTGGGAGAAGTTTCAGAGTCATTCAACGACAAATACTTTCCGAAAGTATTCGCCACATGAAGGAGGTGGAGTTTATCAAGTTGGAACAAAACAATATGACCAGTGTCGAAATACGAGGCAAAATTTGCGGAGTTATCACGGTTCATAGGTCCCACTTGGTGGATAATGAAGAGAGAATGGCGCGAATGTTTTTAAGAGGTTTGAAGCGGAGATACGTCAACATCTTATTTCTCATAAAGCGTGTTTGTATTCAGATGTTGTAAATAGGGCTCGATTAGTGGAGCGCGATAATGAGTCAACGAACTAAAAGAGAAGCAAATGCAAGAAAATTATAATACAAATGAGAGTAGTCATCGAGCGGTGACAACAAGCGTGGAGGGAATCAACGGGCGAGATATGGTAACCACTTTGGTGGTAATCGGGCCAAAACAATAAGAATGGACATTTCAAGAAAAGGAGATTCAACAATGATGGAAAGACGTCAAGACCAAAACCCATTGTTAAGGAAGGAGAAAGACCACCTATCATATGCTTCAAATGCGGAAGGAGAGGACACATCGATCAAAGCTGCGTCAATGCGAGTCCAAAGCATGTTATAATTGTGGAAGAGGAGGTCACTTAGCTCGATTTTGTCGCCATCAAGACAAATTCAGACTAGGATGGAGGCACCAAAGGCCATCCCGGAAAATTCAAAGCCAGTAGTCTGAGGGAGGCGTTTGTTGTGACCTCCCAAAGAGCAAGGAATCGAATGAGGTCATCACGGGTAAGCTTATCATAAACTCTAATGAAGTCTATACTTTATTTGATCTGGGTTCTACCCATTCTTTTATTTCTCCTACTACTTGCGCTCATCGATTAAATTTGACTCAGGAGAAATTAGACTTTGACTTATCTGTGGAAACTCCGTTGGGAGAAACCTTCATTACATCCACTTTGTTTATAAGTCTTGTTTGGTTCAAATCGGTACCCTCACATTACCGTCGATCTTATTTCATTAAAAATACTTGCATTTGACGTGATTCTAGGATTGATTGGTTAACTACTTATCATGCAAAAATTGATTGTTTTCGTAAGGTTGTTAGCTTTCATATTCCTAATCAACCTATTATACTAATTCAAATGACCAAACCATTAAAATCAATCACGGTCATCTCAAGCCATAAAAGCTATTCGTTTATTGAAAAGCGGATGTCAAGCTTTCTTAGCTCATATCACGATTTAAACAAAAATACGTCGGTTTTGAACGATATTTCTATTGTTAATAAATTTCCTAACGTATTCCCAGAAGAACTTCACGGCCTACCCAGGCGTGAAATTGAATTTTGTATCGACCTTGAACCCCAGACAAAACCTATTTCCAAAGTCCCATATCGAATGGCTCTATTGAACTTGAGGAGTTAAAGACCCACTGCAGGAATTGTTAGACATTGGCTTTATTCGTCCCTAGTACTTCTCCTTGGGGTGCTCTGTTCTATTCGTGAAGAAGAAAGATGGGAGTATGCGACTTTGTATTGATTATCGGGAGTTGAATCATGTCACCATCAAAATAGGTATCCATTGCCACGTATTGATGACTGTTTGACCCGATTGCAAGGAGCCAAATTCTTTTCAAAGATTGATCTTCGTTAGGATATCACCAATTGAAGATTAGAACCATCGACATTCCAAAGACGGCTTCCGGAACTTCAGAAGACGGGCATTATGAATTCCTAGTCATGTCCTTTGGATTGACTAATGCTCCCGCCGCCTTCATGGATATGATGAACCAAGTATTGAGGAATATTTAGATCACTTTGTGGTTGTCTTTATTGATGACATCCTTATTTATTCCAAAAGCGTGAAGATCATGAAGCAACACTTGAGGTCGACACTCAAAAAGCTTCGTGAATATAAGCTTTATGCCAAGTTGAAGAAATGTGAGTTCGGCTTGAAGAAGTAGCATTCCTTGGGCACGTGGTATCAAGTCATGGAATATCATTGACCCAAAGAAAGATTGAAGCTATTCAAAGGCGGGAACAACCTAAATCGATGATCGAAGTACGTAGCTTTCTCGGTTTATTTGGTTATTATCGGAGATTCGTGGAAGGATTTTCTCGAATCGCTACTCCATTGACTTCGGTGACTCGGAAAGATACAAAGTTCGGTTGGAGGCGAAGAATGTGAGAAGAGTTTTCAAGAACTCAAGAGGAGACTTATTTCAAAGACTGCTCGACAATACCATCCGGCTCGGAGGATTTGTCATCTCTGAGTGATGCTTGAGCAAAGGGTTGGGATGTGTTCTTATGCAACATGGAAAAGTTATAGCTATGCCTCGCGACAACTCAAAGAATATGAGAGGAATTATCCTACTCATGATCTAGAGTTGGCGGTTTGTTATCTTTGCACTTAAAATTTGGAGGCATTACTTGTATGGGGAGAAAGTGGAGATCTTTACGGATCATAAAAGCCTCAAATATTTCTTCACTCAAAAGGAACTCAACACGCGACAACAACGTTGGCTTGAGCATTGAAAGATTATGATCATACCATCCAATTCCATCCTGGAAAAGCGAACGTGGTGGCGACGCATTGAGTAGAAAATCATATGCAAATCTGAGTGCGATATTGTCAACATAAGGTCCATTTTGTGTGACTTGCAAAGGATGGAGATAGAGTTAAAGACTCGAGGGACGCATGTGATGATAGCAAGTATCTGAGTAGAACCGACTTTAATCGATAAAGTTAAAGGCGCTCAAGCTACGGACACTGGGTACGATGCGTATGAAGAAGAAAGTGCAAGAAGGTGCTATCTTAGGAAGCAAGAATCGATGAAGAAGGAATACTTGAGTCAACTCGGACTTTGTGTTCTAACGACCACGATTTAAAGTATAATATCATGATGGAGGCGCACAACACACCATTTGCAATCCATCTGGGAGTACCAAAATGTATCATGATATTCGTTATACATTTTGGTGGAGCAATATGAAGAGAGAGATAGTATACATTTATCTCAAGGTGTCTAACTTGTCAACGAGTTAAAGAGGAGCATCAAGTACCAAAAGGTCCATTGCAACCACTTGAAATTCCGAATGGAAGTGGGAGCACATTACCATGGATTTCGTTCATTGGTCTTCCTAAGGTTTCTCAAGGCATTGATGCGATTTGGGTCATTGTTGATAGATTGACCAAGTCTCCGCTCATTTCTACCGACACGAGAAACTTATACACTTGAACGTCTTCTTTCGTATGTACATAAGCGAGATTGTAAGATCGCATGGTATGCGGTATCCATAGTTTCGATCGAGACCCAAGATTCACTTCACGATTTTGGGTTAGTTTGCAAAAAGCTATGGGCACAGACTTACGATTTAGCTCGGATATCATCCTCGAGACGGACGGACGATCGGAGAGGACTATTCAAACTCTTGAAGATCTATTAAGACTCGTGTCCTTGATTTCAAGGGAGTTGGGACAAGTTCTTACCATTGGTGGAGTTTTCCTACAACAACAGTTATCAAGCAAGTATTGGCATGGCTCCATTCAAGCATTGTATGGAAGAAAGTGTCGATTCAAATTATTTGGGATGAGGTGGGTGAAGCAACGTTGTTGGGACTGGAGTTGGTACGTATGACTACGGAAAAGATTCAAACGATCCGACAACGTATAAAAACCTCACAAAATCGACAAAAGAGTTATGCTGATCTTCATCGAAAGGACGTGGAATTCGATATAGGAGATCGTGTGTTGTTAAGAGTTGCTCCATGGAAAGGAGTTACAAGATTTGGAAAGAGAGAAAACTTAATCCTCGATTCATCGGTCCATTTTAATCCTCGATCGAGTAGGAAGCGTGGCCTATAGACTCGCTTTTCTGCCAAATATATGTCTCGTGTTCATAACGTTTTCACATATCTATGTTACGTAAATATGTGAAAGACCCGAACCATATTATTGAGTTAGAACCAGGACGAAATAGCGGAAGATTTGACGTATGAAGAGGTTTCTGTTCAAATTTTGGATAAGAAGGAACATATTCTATGCTCCAAGAGTTATACCTCAAGTCAAAGTTTTGTGGAGGAACCACGATGTTGAGGAAATGACTTGGAGTTAGAATCGAAATGAAATCAAGGTATCCTTACCTCTTCGACATACCAGTGCACGTACCTAATTTCGAGGACGAAATTTCATAAGAAGGAGGTTGTAAGACCCTGACTTTTATAAATAAAGATGAATTTTTCTATAAATATTATTTTTGAATATTATGGAATAAATTTGATATAATGTTATAGTTGTGGGTAATATTTATAAATTTTTAAAGTATGCAAGTTGTTATAAAATATTCGTTTGGTGGGAATATTCTTTTTGTTAGGGAATATTAAATACAACTACTCAATCATTGGTGGACCCTGCAGCGAGAATTATTGTCGGATTGAAAGCGCAAAAAATATTTTATAAAAATAACGGCGGAGGTGTTACCGTTAAAAGCTGTTGAACTACCGGTGGTAAAAGAAATACGATGTCTGGCGTGGTTGCATAGTAAGACACGGTATTGATTATTGATGCTTACGTGAGAAGTCACTACAATTTATGCTCGATTATTACTACTGATAATTCTTTGCATCATATCTATTATATTATTGATTCAATTATTGTCACGATATCATACGTATAATATGTTATAGTATTAAATCAATAATTGAGACGACAAGTTATAAATGATTAATAATTGTTGAAAGATTAAATATGTGTTGATGAAAAATAAAATGATTTGTGGTAAGTTTGATTATTTTATGGGGGCTCATATGTCATCATCTAAGAGTCTCTTCATCGATAGTATTTACCTTAAATCAATAGTAATTACCTTCGTCGATAGTAATTACCCTTGTGAATAGTATTTACCTTCGTCAATAGTAATTACCTTCGTCGATAGTAATTACCCTTGTGAATAGTATTTACCTTCGTCGATAGTAATTACCTTCGCCAATAAGTAGTTACCCTTGTGAATAGTATTTACCTTCGTCAATAGTATTTACCTTCGTTAATAGTAATTAACTTTGAGACGTCGAACCACATGTCGTTTCACATTCAAAGCGCCGAACCACTTGTCGTTTCACATTCTGAGGCATCAAACCACTTTTCTTTTCACATCATTAGTCGTCGAGCCACTTGCCTTTTCACACGGCGGGTGCTAAGCTAGAAATCTTCTATAAATAGAGGCCTATGGCTTCATTATTTTCACGAATTCATTCAAGCTATAGAGAGAAAGTATAGAGAGAATAAGAGAGAAAGAAGAAGAGTATTTTATTACTACTCGCCATAAAGTATTCAATCTCCTACCAAAAGTAAAGGGTGTTATTCTTTCTTATTCATGAAGAGAAGCTGTTGTTATTCCATTGCTTATTATTACATTGGAATAACTTTGTATATGCATGGTTTACCCTATAATTGGTGACATTCTTCTATTATTACATTTGGAACATCACATCGTGTGTTTTACAGGACTGGTTAAAATCTTTATTATTATTACATTGGAACATCACATGCGTGTGTTTTACACCGGACTGGTTCCGTCTTTATCATTCTGTTGGAATATCCTATCTGTGTTTTTTTAGGATCCTGGTTCCATCTTTATTATTCTGTTGGAACATCCTGCTGGTGTGAATTTCACGACTGACCGGTTTCGTTATTATTATTACATTGGAATAACCCATACATCAATCACCGCATGCGTGGTGATTTCTTTTGTTATTCCATTCTTTATTATACCGAGTTGGTTAAAACTTTGACTTCTATACTCCATGAAATTAGTAGAATATCCTTGATATTTGCGTTTCATCCAAATATCTTTTCATGGAAATATTCTTACGATCATTCTTGAATTTTATTAATTTGGACGTTAATAATTCCGGATAAAATAATTCTTGAACTTGTTTTATTGAATTCTTATATCATTGTCATCATCCTCATGTTTATATTATGTTGAAAGTCATGCATGGCTGTAGTGCATAGATGGACTTGGTATAGTTATGACGAGAGACTATTCGATTGTAATCATGGTAGTAATGTTACAAATGATGTGATAAAAATCCTCGATTGGTAGTAGTGCATTGGTGGACGATTGTTGGCATGATCATGACCATTAATGAATACACAAATATTCTTGGCCCGTAGTGCATGAATAATTGTGGTCGTGATACTAAAGAATATCCTTGGCCGTAGAGTGCGAGGGTGATTCGATGATGTGGAATATTTATTAAAAATTTGAGTCTCAAATTTATATGATGATAAAAACCTTTTAAAACCTAAAAGATAGTAGACTTTATTTTCTACTTGACTCTTTTAATGGATTGCATATTCATTGCCGTGATTAAAACTGGTTGTCTATTGTATTTTATCGGTTTAACATTGTTGAAGACTATTGATAATTTATTACGCATTATCTTAGTCATAATATTTCTTCTTTGGGCTAGTTGAGCTCACCCTTTTTTTTCCTTTATTCTCTTGAAATGAGAATATATATTTGACGAGTCTGGGAAACGCAGTGATGGTCACGAAGATAGCATTAGTAGTCCTCACTATTACGTGAAATAGTGTGATAATAATTGTAATGAGGACTTTTTTTGAGTTTGTATAATATCTAGTAGCGATATTTGTATTTAAACTCACGGTTTATGTCGTATTGTACCTACGACGATTATGTTAATAAGTTGTATTTAAATTTGTACCATGTAAGTGGCGACCCAAGATGGGTGATGTATACCTAATTTTGGGGGCGTCACAACTACTAAACAACTCTCTCTAGAACCTTCATTCCATACCCCGAGGCTAAATGCTCGCATTATATTCTCGCCTCCGAGAAGAAAAATGGAACAAAAAGGAAAAGGATGAGCTCAACTAGCCCGAAGAAAAAATATTATGACTAAGATAATATACAACAAATTATCATTAGTCTTCAACAGGGAAAAATCTAATAGAATACAATAGACAACAAATTTTAAATCAATATTCGCAATGAAATAATAATTCATTAGAAGAGTTAAGTAGAGAATGCAAACTACTATCTTCTATATATGAATTTAAAAGTTCATCGTCGATATTTTATCCCCGTAACATCAATCAATATACATCGGAATCAAATATTCATCTTTGCACTTCACAGCCAAAGATATTCATCGATTGGTCATGTTTCATCTAAACACTGTTCATCTTTGCACTACTACCAAAGATATTCTTCAGAAATCATTCATCTTTTGCTTATAGGCCAAAGATATTCAATAATATCATCATTTAAGACTGAAGATGATGAAAAATATTTTTAAAGAAACGAATCCAGTGAAACAAAATGACAAGGATTAAGGATTAAGGATTCGTACTTTGTTTTATCCACGTCCAAAAAATACCTCAAAAATAATCATAGGGGTGTAAAATTCAAGAATGATCAAAACATGGATACAATCAAAGCTAGTATCCAGAATAGATATTTTAGACGAAAAGAAAAATTTTCATTTTTTAGGTGAATAGTCTTTTATATTCGTGAATAGTGTCATTATATCGTGAATAGCCAGATATCACGTGAATAGTAACTCGACACCAAAAGATAGAAATTTCACAAAAAACATCTTCACGCTTCATGAATAGTACTCGTGAATAGTAAACTTCGTGAATAGTAGTAACTCATGAATAGTAACCCCGAGCATGAAAAAGTTCCAAATTTGATAAAAAGTTCAACCAATATTTCAAACATAATGATATTGAAGAAATAATATCATTTCGAGAAGAAAATAATATCCCTTACCTCGAAAGATTAGTCTTTCTATTTGGAATCTAGGTATATAGTCTTGCTAAAAGGAACTTGCAACCGTCTAACAATACTCAAAGTATACTCACAAGAATAAGCTCAATATATCGAGAGAGAAATAGAGAGAAACTTCGGTTTACGGTGTTTTTCAATTCTAACCTAAGCACCCTATTTATAGGAAAATGCTTAGAACACCAAAAAGAAAATTGAATATAATATTAATATATTTTTCACATTTTCTTTAGCCCACCTTAGACAACTGATCTCAGCCCATTTGAATCACATGTGAGGCCAACTTAGTTGCAAAAAACGTTTTTCTCAAAATAATTAACTAAAACTCCCAAAATTAATTATTTGAACTTGAACTTCAATAATTCATAATAAATAGCCCTTTTATCAAAAAATTCAAATCTAGCGAGTTTTTATAGGAAATTCAATTCTCTACAACTTTGCGAGAAGAAAGTTTTTCCGAATTCCAAATGTAAATTGGACCGAAATCCATAAGCAGACGATTTTCTGTTTATAATCAAATTTCGATCAATAAATGGGGTCCACCGACACACAAAACATGTGTTAATCATTTAATGCCACAAAATACTCTTCCTCCTCATATACTCATATATCCACATTCATTATAAAAATATCACCAGTTAATATATTATTAAAATAATATATTTAAATGAATTATTTTATCGGAAAAAGATAAAATATTAATTTTCAACAATTGTCATTTTAAAATTTTTCTCCATCTATATCCACATAAAATCAATATTTTCCTCATCATATAAATCAATAATTAATTATTCACAAATAATATTACGAGAATCACAAGATCGGGTGACCGTGTAGTTCAGGAAAGAGGGCTTTCCAATAAGAATTTCTTCTTCTACTTGGCAAGCAATTAGGTGACCAAACTCTCCTTAGAGCAGAACTTTCTAGACATTGCTAATAATGTTATCTAATAATATTATTAGGATAATATGAATTATTGCTTCGATAATGAAAAATACTTTATAATGACAATTATTGAAACAACAAAGAATATAAAATATCAACTCAAGAATTATTAAATCAATAAAATAATGAATAGATAATTATTGTAACCATTATTAAGTAGTGCCTTCTTACGTAAGAATCAATAATTGGTGCAATACCGTGTCTTCTTCGTGTTTTAACCATAGGGTATTTTAATGAAGATATCAGAATAACTACGTAGATTATTTTTAAACCACTTATATTTATCGTTTTCTTCATCCAATCGCTTTCAGTTATGGGGCCCACATACGTGGCGGCTGTCAGTCATACGAATATTCCCAAGCGATCACGAATATTCCACCACCAAACGAATATTCCCAAGACAACAATGAATATTTTATAACCACTTGCTTATTTTGAAATATTTAAGTATTTTACCCCTAACTATCCACATTAATCAAATCAACCCTTACTATTTTAAAATAATAAAATAGAAAATTAAATTTCATTAATAATAAGTTGGGGTCTTACAAATAGTACCCATGAACAATACTCCGACATGAAAAAAACTTAAAATTTAACAAGAATGTTCAGAAAAATATCCTTGTGAAACGATACTAGATGAAGCGCAAATTTCAAGGATATTCTACTAATTTCACGGAGTATAGAAGCAATACTTTAACAAAATGAGGGTATAATCATGAATACGAGACGAAATAATATTACTTACATACTACAGAGTATGGAAGAAAGTATTATTTCATACGAATATTGAACAAAAATAATATCCCTTACGAATACGAAAGAAATAATATCTCTTACCTTATAAGAAGACTCAATACTGGAATAGTGAAGTAATAGAATACTCTTCTTCTTTCTTTCTATAACTTCTTTCTCTATAATTGCTCTTGTAAGTCTTAGTGAATTGGTGAGAATGAAAGAAGAATGAGTTTTATTTATAGGAAAACATAGTTTTGATAATTGCACGATTAGGGTCTCGAATTATTACAGTATAGTACCTTCATCTATATCTCTATTTTTAATTTAGTCCTTCAAGTATTATCAATCTTGCACCACCTCCCCTAAATAGTATATGCATGTGAATCAATAGTTCCATACATGTGAACCAACAGTAATTTACATGTGAACTAGTAGTAATTAATTGCTCATTTATTCGATTAATTGCTCGTTTGGTCAATTTAACATACAGAAATTAATTATTATCGAAATAAATGTCAATTTTTACTAACACAAATAATCCAAACAAAGTGGAAATATTTTTATCAACAATTTCATCTTTAATCAACACGAACTTATTCATCATTAATATTATAACTCACAATATTTAACAACCAGATCATTCCCAGAAAAGATGGGGCTTTTCAATAACGATTTATCCCTATTGGCGCGCAATTAGGTGACCAAACCCATTTCCTCGACAGAACTTTCTAGACATCGTCAATAATGCAAATAATAATATGAATAACTTTGTCGTCTCAATTATTGATTTAATAATATAAAATATTATGCTGATGATACTATGACAATAATTGAATAAATAACATGAGAGATATTATATAACAATTACTATAACAATAATTGAGTATAACTTAGTGACTTCTCACGTAAGTATCAATAATCAATACTGTGTGCTACTATGCAACTAACGCCAGATTCGCATGTACTTTTACCACCGAGATATTTTAACGGTTTAACGGTAAAACTTTCGCCGTTATTTTTATAAAAGATATTTCATTGTTTTCTAACTACTACGTAATACTTTCGTTGTGGGGTCCACGATTGATTGTCTTGGTCGTGCATCTAATATTCCATGTTAAAATGATTATTCCCCGACCAATCGAATATTTTATAACAAATTGCTTACTTTGTAAAATTTACAAATATTTCTCACAACTATAACATAATATCAAATCTACACCATAATATTCAAAAATATATTTCGAGAAAAATTAATCTTTATTCATAAAAGTTGGGGTGTTACAGATCTCGCATCGCTCTCGAGAGTTTCACCGAAGAGAAGGCGAGAAAGCTTCGAATGATAACAAAAGACACGACTTTTCATGATGTCATGTATCACTCAGCTATTGTTTCTCGGCTCACTTTTGATTACATTGACCGAATCGATCTATAAGTCTCCGGTACCGTTGAACTTATATAATTAGGATAACATGTTGTCTATTTTAAAGCTAGAAAATTCAGTGGGGGCAGGTGCCCCCTGCCCCAGGCATAGATCCGCCCTACACTATATCGACCCATGATAAATTACAATTTATTTAAGTATAATCTTTTAATAAAAACACCAAACGATTCAAACTGAAGTTCCTTTTATATAATTAAATTGAAAAGGAAGTTTAATAAAACAAATAATTACACTTATATCAACCCTAAATTACTATTGATGTGAATTAGCACTCACTATTGAACTTGGACGTGACATCAAATTAACTATATGTTTTCTTTAGAGTAATATTAGAGGTTTTAAATTTTTAGTTTCAAATAGGTTTAAAATAAAATGACATTAAATATTTTAATAATAATTTATGGCATATGATCTATCGAGCCAATATTATGATGACATATTATTTGTGACGCCTCCAAATTCGAGCTATCACTGCCCAATTTTAGTCGTCAAAATCAATTATTATAACGTCGTAAAAATACGACAACACACATACTTTAAGTTCTTAGTATAATTATTGCTACACTATTTTACAATGTTTGAAGACTAGTACAACTACTAACTTGAACAATCACTTCATTCTTTTACTCTTTTCGCTAGACCCAACTACACTAAAATGAATTATGAAACAAAAGTGGTGAGCCCAAATAACCAAGTAAATAATATTATGATTAAAATAATGAATAATAAGATATTATTAACCTTCAACAGTAATAAATCAGAGATTTAGAGATAATATAAGTTGTTAACTATAACTGCAACGAAAAAAATAATTCATTAGAAGAGTCAATTTGAACATAATGTCTATTATTTTCTCTAATTGAAAAATTCACCATCAAATTTTTATTGACTGTAACACCAAATGTCATGATCATGCTAATCAATAATTTTTTGTCATAATCGTGTCAATCAATAGTTCCTCCTTGCACCCTGGTCAAACAGAACTTTCACCACGTGCCTTTGCCACACAAGCTAAAGACACTCATCAATTATTTTTACATCTAGGCCAAAGACTTTTACAACAACTTAGTCTTGATGATTAGTACAAATAACAATGATAATAATATATAAGATAAAAAAATAAATATTAGAGATTATCAATTTAATTGCTTTGTCTGGAGTCCAATAATGTCCAAATTGTTAACATGATATCCAGAATATTGATTCAATTAAGTTCAAAAATAATATATAAAATTCACAATTCAAATATAACGATTAAAATTTAATAGAAATATTCAAGTCAAAAGATATTAGATGAAGCACAACCGATTAAGGATATTCTAATTATTTCATGAATTTTTACCATTTAATGATAAGGATGTCTAAACAAAAAATAATTTTTTACCATAAATTTAGGAGTATGAAAGTAAATGATATTACTCGCCTTAACACATGACTAGATGTTGCTTTCTATGAAGTTGATCAACCTGAACAATTATTGCATTCTAACTGATATTCACTAATACTTGAGGTAGCCTTATATAGTACATTCAAAGAGACACTTACACTAATAAAATTTCAGAGGGTGGAAAGAAAGATAAACAAGAATATTATGAAATTCCTTTCCTTACGCTAAGACCCCTTATTAGACCTGGCAAAATATGGTTATGGGTTGGTTTTGGTTTTCAAAATATGGTTAACCAACCATTTAAGAACTAAAACCATATTAACCATTTTTAATATGGATAATGTGGTTTGGAACCATATGGTTATGGTTAAAAACCATATTAACCATATTAATCATTTTAAGATGTTTTGACTTTTAAACAAAATTTTTAAAAAATAAAATTAATATATACTATAGATAGAGAGACGGATATAATGGGGTGGGTAGGGGTAGAGGGTGGGAGGTGTATACATAATCGCTTAATATTAATTTTTTGGGGAGTGGTGGGGGTGGGGGGGGGGTGGGGGGGTGTGGAGGTAGGGGTGGGATAGGGGTGGAGTAGAGGGTAGGGGGTAGGGGGTGGAGTGTATACATAATCACATAATATTATTTTTTTGGTGTTGGTGGAGGTGGGGGTGGGGTGGAGAGGGTGGGGGGTGGGGTGGAGATGGGATGGAGTGGGTGGGGTAGGTGGTGGGTGGAGTGGGATGGGGTGGGGTGTGGGGTGTATACATAATCACATAATATTTTTTTGGTGGGGTGGTGTGTGGGTGGATGGGGTGGTGGGTGGGGTGGGGGGTGGGTGTGGGGGTGGATGTGGGTGGGTGGGTGGGTGGGGTGGGGGTGAGTGTATACATAATCACATAATATTTTTTTATGGAGGTGAGGGGGGGTGGGGGTGGGTGGGTGTAAGGGGTGGGGTGGGGGGAGGTAGGGGTGTATACATAATCGCATTTTTTTTTGGGGTGGGTGGGGGTGGGTGGGTGGGGGGTGAGGGTGGGGTGGTAGGGGTGTATACATAATCACATAATATTTTTTGGTGGGGTGGGGTGGGGTGGGGGGGTGGTAGGGTAGGGTGCAAGGTGGGTATGGGGTGGGTGGGGGTGGGTGGGTGGGGGTAGGGTGTATACATAATCACATAATATTTTTTTGTGGGTGAGGGTGAGGGTGAGGGTGGGGGTGGGTGGGGGTGGGGGTGGGGGTGGGTGCCCTGGGAACATTCTAAATTATGATGATGCAAAATTGCAAATTAAGAATGAGTTTATGTGATCTTTAAGATTTAAAATTTAATTATCATCTTTGTGAGCCTAACTTTTGATTTGGAACAAAATATGGGTGAAAAATAGTTATCCGGGTTGGAACCATAACCAACCTGAATAAATATGGTTCCAAACTTTAACCAATCTGAATAAATAAAAATGGTTAACCAATCTATTTGATTCCAAGTTATTAATATGGGTCAATTCGACAGCTTAACCAACTATATCGCTGTGCCTACACCCTTATTTATAGCCAAAAAATAATCAACATCTACCACACACGAATTATCACACTTTATTTTTAATCAACACTTTTCAATATTTTATTCATCAATTATTCATACTTTATAAATTATTCACTCCTTTATCAATTATTTACAGTTTTTCTTTAATCACAATTTTCTTTAATCTATATATATTTAAAGGTAGGTAGGATTTTTTCTTTATTTGGACATATATACCAAATAAAGGTAGGCCCCTTAAAATGGAACGCAGGAAGTATAGAAATATTTGTATGATTTCAAATTAGGAAGAGTAAGTAGGTACATTTTCAAATTTTTTGCACTAAATCTTGTTTATTTACAATATTAATTCTTGTACTAACCTGATCTATTGTCATTCTCGGTAACAATGACTCGAACATAATTACGTCAAACACAACAAGCGACAGTAATCACGTACGTATTAATTAAATAATTTATATATATATATATAATTAATATTAATCATGAATGAATTAATCTCCATAATAATTAATTAATTAATCAGAAATGATGTAGGTAGGTAGGATTATTAAAATGAATGAATTATCTTCTAGCGCATTGGGTGATGGCGGTGCAACCACGGGTATAAGGATTAGCCTGCTGTGAGTGAGCACAATTATTGTAATAATAAGAACCACGGCGATTACATGGTATGCTATCTTTGGAGAGTGCGGCATAGCTAATGTATTGACCTCCTTGGCCAAGCGTTCTTCGGCTTATAATCTCCGACGACAACAGATCCATCGTCGTCATGCACTCAGATTTATTATTATTATTCCCTTTGCACCTAGAAGTAGTAGAAGAAGATTTCACTGCTACGACTGATCTCATCATTCCTTTATTATCATAATTAGATGGATGATCAGTAGTAGTAATAGTAGTATCCTATGGCCAGTAGTACTTTTGACGATGATCAGAATGTTGTATAATGGATGCTGCTCTGCTAGTCGTCGTTGTGGTAACCTGCATGGCTGCAGCCAACACAGAACTATCAACTTCAGATAATTAATTTCCATGAGATATGTAGCCTGCTGCCTGTACGTACGTAAGAGTAGTAGTAGCTAGGAGTAAATTAATGAGAGATTAATTAATTAATTAGTTTGTTATATATGTGATTTTAAAGAGAGTTTTAAGATCGGATTAACAAGTTTTTTGATGTATAATATGCCCGCTTCTTGCTCCTTTATTGCCTCAAATTACTACTAGTTTTTATGATCACGTCAACTTATAACCCCCGGCCCCGGCCCCCTTTTTTCTTGAGGCACTCATTTATTCAATATTTTCATTCTTTTATATATTACACTTACGTCACCATATACGTCCCAAATATCATTCTATTTTTTACTCCACTTCTTAATATATCATACATGTAGTAGTAGTGATAAATGAATTCTAACATTTTAAATTTTTTATGTCATCTTATAAATAAAAATAATAATTTAAATAATGGTTTAACAAGTGCCATAAATAATAGTAATACATATTAGCCTAATGAATATTTAGTCGCATGGCTTGTATAAATGGACGGTCGGCTACCTAGTCCTAATTATAGTCCAATGCATAAAATATGGTTTGGGCTTGTAACTGCATGTACATATATTTTTTTGGGTTTTAATTTGGGTTTAGTTTTAAATGCCTATTAAAGTTTCCAAAGTGTCACATTGTTGTATTGTACCCACAAAATGCCTATTATGATATAGTAATAGGTTGGCTCTTATAATTACAAATTTTATAAATGTGACTCTTTTTATATAATAAAAAATGTATAATTTTGGATAAATAATAATATTAAGGGTCTTAATTTTTTTTCTTCTGTGACATTGAATAAGATAAAATATACTTTATGATATAGTCAATCACAAGAGATTTACATAATCAATCAATATAATAATGTCAGATCATTTGATACACTTTTTGAGAGGAAAAAAATTAAAACCTCTAACAATAGCCTATATTACTCCATGAAAATTATAAGGATAAAGTGTTTTTTACTCCACTATTTAATTGTCACACCTATAAAAGTGTAATCTTCAAATTCTAAGGCAACAGTATACTTCACCCAAAATCTAATTCCTAAATCCGAAACTGATGATACAAACACAAGTAATGGAGATAAAGATAAATGGGGCCAATCAACTTCAACCAAAAAGAAGACAATTCGAGAAGCCCACGTATCCCATGATGGGGGCGGTAGTGGACACAAAAGAACTCTTTGAAATTATTTCATTTATTTATTAGTTATTGACTTGATTAATTTAATTTTTCCTCTTTTTTTTATAAAGCCCACACTTTATTTTACTAATAACCCATATAATTTTAACCCAACATAATATACAATTCAATAAAAATGTTTTTAAATAATAATAAAATTAAATATTATTAAATCTATTATTATTATTTACTTGGTATTACATCTAATTAAAATTACAAACAAAAATCCAAGCGTGAACAAAAATTATTGGGTTTTTATCATTTGCTCTACGTGTTACACTTTCTTCAATATTATTCTTGCATCCATGAAGCATGTGCATTAATATTAAAATGAGTAGTACTTCAATAGTTTTATTATTTATTAATTATATTAATTAAAATTAAAAAAATTGTGTTAATCTTGAGTATAAAAATGAATAATGACCTTGTATTTTATAACCAAGGGAGTATTGATGTATTACGTACCTTAATCCGATGCTCTATTGCTTAATTGGTTTGAGCCTATGACTTTCTGTAATCCCCAACACCGCTTGCTTTGAGCCTATAACTTTCAGTGATCCCGGCCCCACCCCAGTATTTACTACTCGATCGGATTTTACAAGCTCATAATCCGATAGTTTGACAAACTTATTCTCACATGAATAGTAGTAAATGGGGTACGAGAGAAATTTATGAAACTAACACTTTCATTTCCTAGTAAAAAGTTGATTATATATGTAGGAAAATTGATATTTCCACAACATTTTTTGGCATGAAAAGCATCACTATAGATATTAGGGCTTTATAACGACGATTTTCATGTGAAAATATTATTTTCTGCTGTGAATTTATCAGTTTTCTATATGTACTCGCACATATATTGATTATTGAATACTCCATCCATTTTGAACATTAGGATTAATTTTGACTTGTTGAAATAAATCTGAGATGTTTTCAAATTTAAAAGTGATCTAAATGAATTCAATTAATTTTATACAAATAATAATAAAAATTATAAATTAATTAAAAAGTACTACTACTAATTATACGAATTATTGTTATTAAAAGTTAACCAATCGAACTGGGCCACGCCTGGGGTCCACCACTGAGTAATTAATTATATCATGTTATGTTAAGGACTAATTTTGACTTTAAGTTTGAAACTTTTTTGATTCCATAGAGCAAAGATCTATTGTAATAAATAGATGGATAGGGTGATCTGTAATGTGCTAATATATATATATATATATATATATATATATATATATATATAAAAAAGGTTAATTGAAACGATAGAGTTAAATCATTCATACGATTTGAATATTCACCCTAAATTTTTAGGATAATAAGACGACTTAACTTTATAATTTATAAATTGTGTATATTTAAAATTTATACAATTATATAACTCTATTTATATATATACTAATTAATTTTTTGTACTTGATCGATCATGAGCAATGCTACATGTGGTACGTAGAACTAGATTTGTGCACCAAATTCACGTATTTGGTTATTATATATTGATCATGTGGCACATTACATCTTTTATTAAGTTAAAAATAACAAAAATTGAATAATTTAATGGCTAATAGTAGTGAAATACAGTAGTCAAAATATATTTATATATGTATGTATGACACGGATCGAGCGGCTAGTGTAATTAGTACTGCTGCAACTCCGATCCGATCGACTAGATCTGAAATATCAAGTTAATTGAAGTCGAAGTCCCATATGTCTAGAGGCGATTCCACATCGAAGCTGGAAGATAATGATCCACGAATCAAATCATTCAGTCTTTTAGAGATAGCTTCAAAACTCATCAACCTCGTCGGATCACCAATCTGAAAATAAATCATAAAAAAACCCAAATGATCGACTTCAAAATTAAGATAGATAGATAGATGGTTGGATTAAAAATCGAAATACCAACCTTTCCATGCAATATGTGGAAAATAGAATTTCCGGAGGTGGAAAAATTGGCATGCAAAACCTCAGCACCTTCTTCATAAAGCACCCAAATAATCTCGTAGAAACTGAACGGATTCTCTAACCCATTTATCAAAACTATATCCAGATTAGGACCCATTTCATGAATTTCAATTTGAGGTGATTTTTTTCTACACATAATTCCAGTAGTACTTGGCCTTGCAATGCATGCATCATCTCTTTTTCTCTTTGTTAATGTCTCCTTCTTTTCCTTGCTTTTCTCCAACTTTGTTTGTAAGCTTTTAATGTAATTCACAGCTTCATCGATCTGATCCGGCAGTGCCAATACCTCCTGCGCGCAGCTAGCTAGCTCATATTAATTAATATATATACCCAACTAATTCATCAATATGAATACATGCATGCACCACTCCATACTAACTAAAAAACACTAGCTAGTAATACTTAATCGTCATCTTTGTTTCTTTGAAAATAAATACGATTTATTTTATTTTATTACGTACAGACGATTGTAACTACTAATTAACAAGTCTTACTAGTGACCGTATATATTTGTCTTGTTGATTTCAAGATTTAATGAATTCACATTGAATTTTATAATTTTGCAAATTAACTTTAAAAAGCTAAAATAATCTCTCTAATCTAAGAACGAAGGGCCGAGAGAGAGAGAGAGATCAAAAAGAGAGAGAGATCAAGACCTTGGAGTTGTGAGAAGGAAGGAGAGAGCCGAGCTTGGAGTAAAGAGTCTTCATTTGATTTCTCCTATTCTTTTCCACAAATTTGCGTTCAATTTTGGGAGCTGAAGAAGAAGAGTACCGGCTGACCTCCATTTTCCTTCTGTCAATTCGCAGACGGGTTTTCACATAAAACTTAAAGAGTATGTATATATATATATATAGCACTACGTACAACTGAGAATGATTTGATTTGTTTAGAAGTAATTAGCTAGCTAGCTAGCTATTCTTTATATATATGGCGCAGATTTTGCTATTTTGGAAAGCACAAAGAAAAGCCAGGAGTCGAAAAGTGATGAAAGCAGTGCTAGCAGGCAGGTGTAAAAAATGGTTATATCATCATTAAGATGAAGTCAGTTTTTTAAGTCAGTTAATAATCGACAAATAGAATATCGACATACGCATAACCATAAAAAAAATTATCAAGATTCTAATTGCATTAATCAAACCAACTTAAAAAAAAAATAAATTTCATACTAACCACTTCCGTTATGGGGTGTCATACTATCATAATTATCATCATCAAAGAAACGTCAGTTGTCATGCATCAGCCAGCCAACGTATTGGAATATACACACACATACATATATATATATATATATATATATATACATATATATATATATATATATATATATATCTTAATGGGACTTGAATTTTAGAACCCGCGTTGATTTTTATTCGTGTGGGGTGGGACTTGAATTATAATGCATGTGGTGGTATACTGGTATCCTATGCTACCTCTTGATTAGGACTACTACTGAGCCACCTCACCATTGAAAATGGGCTCCATTTGCTTCGTGTTTATCAACTCAAATTAATACCATCGATCTTCTCTCTCTTAATTCCTAAATAATTAAGAAATACCTACATTTTGTATTTTTATCAATTTACAAACTAAAGATATACTTTTGCATGTATATTACTAATACTTTGAACATTCGATTACTTTTAGTCCTAATTGATTTAGTATCACTATTACATTTTCAACTAATATTAAAGATAAGAAAATTATTATTTTTTTATTATAAATGTATTTCCAATTAATTTCAAAAGAAAGAGAATAATTCACTGGGCTCCATACATTGTAGCAATTAAATGAATCAAAAGATAATTAATTTTGTATTAATGAGTCAGATTTTTAACGCATTCCCTTTTACTAGCTGTTTTTACTAACTGTTGAGTCATGATATTTTTTTTTATTTGGGCCGAATGAATGAAATGGGCCACTTATTTAATTAATTTATTGCGCCTTTATTATCAAGCCTCGAAAGTCATTCGCCTACCATCATATTATTTCTATTAAAACCTTATGAGACCGGGTCGGATCATTAGACTAACCCATTAGATATTTTAATATCTATTACTTTGACTTGTAATGATGAAAAAACATGATAGTTGACTGCTGTAAATGCCATGCATTAATGTGGATGGGATCATGGCCGACCCAGAGTGGTAAAAAAGCGAGAATCAAAGGTAGTGGATGGACCAGATCACGATCGGCAGGACCCATCGATTAGGTAATGGTCGATAGTAGTGGTAGTACGGTAATCCCGCAAAGAGTTAGTATAACCTAACAAGGAGGTCTTCACAAGAGAGGTACGTTAACATTCACGCATACATACACACACGACTAAGAATTATTATCTCTCTCAATACACTGTACAATTATTATCCTCCATTGTTAACCTCGTGAACATGTATATCGACTCACACCGAAGTTTATCTCCGACGGCCGGGTCGTCCAAGCTTGTGGTGTTTATCGTGTTTACCGTGCAGGATCGGGACGCCTTACGTGATTGGACGGCGTGGCAGATCTTGGCGTTAATATTGGCCTGTAAGCGAGGAGGCGTCTAGTGTTATTGAGTTTTCAATCACATTCATTTAATCTACTTTAAGATGGCGAAGAAAGTGGATGGTACAACCGAAAGGGCGAAGCGATGGTCGTGAGCTCGTCGTTGCCCCGTATTCAAAGAAAGGATCGTCGGGTCCTTCTAAGAGTGCTCGTGAAAGCACGACCTCCAAGCTTAATTTGGAAGATATCCGTCCAAGATCCGTGGTGGAGCCAGACGAAGGTTGGTCTTCGATGCGAGATAAAGGGCATGATCGTGGTCGAGGCGAAGGAAGGCTCACCGACCAAGACTCATCGCCAAAGTGGTCAAGAGGATGAGTCGCCAAGTTGGCGAGGATGGTGACGATGCAGATAAAGCCTTGGAGGTCCTGTTAAAGAAGAGAGGAAGATATAAATGAGCGATATACTTGGTAAGCGGAGTTAAGGGGACGAAGCATCTAGCCGTATTCAATCTGAAAAGTGAGTAAGCATAAAGAAATGCAACGACGAGAGGAGAAAGAGCCGGAGCATTCCACGACGTGTTCAGGGATCGCTCTCGCGAGAAGGAGATCGAGAGTAGAACTCCGTGGCCTCGAGGAAGACACTAGTGGTCGTTGGTTCTCGAAGATCGAGACGCGACGACGACGGAAGGAGGAGTAGGTCAAGGGAGATTGTGCCAGAAACCAGAAGAAGAGAGCATTAGCGTGACTATTCTCACCATGAGGATAGGGTCGTACGCCAGAGTAGATCCAGAAGCCCAACAAAGGCAGTGAGGTCGGCAGGAGGGGGTTGATCCACTCAAAAGCAGAATGTCATTCAGGAGAAATAAGTCTCCTCGCAGCCCGAAGATGTTGGTTTCTTGATAAAGGAGTTAAAGGAGCTCCGAAAGCAGTTGGCAGAAGTGCAGCAGGTGAAGGACACCCCGGGGAAGAAGGCGTCTCCTTTCTCCTCGGACATTCTGAAGGAAAAGGCAGACATCACCAAGAAGTTGCCGTGCATGAAAAGTTACGATGGGTCTGGAGACCCTTATGACCATAGTCAGGCGTTCGACCGGCTGATGGATTATTACGATTTCACCGATGCTGCCAAGTGCCACACATTTGTCACAACGCTGAGGAAAGATGCGAGGCAATGGATGGGGACTTTACTGTCAAATTCAATTTCCTCTTGGACAGAGCTTTGTGACAAGTTCCATGCCCGCTTTGGGAGTAACAAGAATAAGGAAGCTTCTACAGTTTCTTTAAGACAGTCGATAGTTCACCAACGAGTCTTTAGGCCGTGTATGTGAAGAGATTCGTGGAAGCGGTTGGTGGTGTCCGACCTCAATGATCTCCAAGCGGTAGGGTTGTTTCAGAATGGGTTAGTCCTGGTAAAGTCCGAAAAGCTGGTGAAGAAGTTGATGTTCCATCACCCGAAGAGCTTAGTAGAAGCTTTTGATAAGGCAGAAGGTTATATTATCGTGGAGGAGGCTATGAATAGCCTGAAACGCCCTTCTTCGGACCAAATGAAAGAGGCAGATACGCCTAAAGCAGATGGCGATTAGAGAAAGGGGGGAGGATATAATGATTGGCCAGAGGGCAGTTCGAAGAAGTTCAACAACTCATGGCGACAAGGAAGTAGTCGTCCACCTGCGTCCGCCCCAAAGGTAAATAAGGTTTACACTAAGTTGAATACGGATAGGTCGATGATTTTAGACTAGATCAGGAACCAGCCATTCTATGAGCCACCTCGTGATAACTATAAGACAGGGTAATGCAACTCTCGGAAATATTGTGGCTATCATCAAGCGGCGGGCCATGATACTAATGAGTGTTGCAATTTGAAGGATTTCGTGGAGAAGAAGATTCAAAGTGGTTTGCTGGTTCAGTATTTGGCCGAGAGGGACCGACAAGATCAACAAAATGTCAACCATACTGTTCAGACGGTCCAAACGGTTCCACCCGTCCAAAATGCTCCAGTACCACCGCCGAGGCACGTCATTAATGTAATAACCGGTGGGACAGCAGGAAAGCTGGTAGGGAAGAAGAGGAGAGGGTGCGTCCTCAAGGTCAGTCCAAAATGCTCGAAGAATTTGGTCGTGTCAAGTGTGGAAAAGCGCCCCCAAGGCCGACCGACCATTTCCGGGGACTATCATATCCTTCACCGATGCAGATTATCCTTCGGAGCCCATCGAGCCCCATGAGTGAGCGTTAGTGATCATTGCACAAGTAGGCTCGGTAGATGTGAAGCGTATGATGATAGACAACGGGTCTTCTGTAGATATTCTGTATGCCCACGCTTATCAGAGGATGCATCTTGATGGGCGAAAGATGAAGGTCGGGCAGGAGGCTCCTTTATATGGCTTCAACAACGATCCAGTCAAAGTTGCGGGCACTATTGAACTCCCAGTGGTCTTCGGTATAGCTCCACAGCAAGTAGAAATAACATGTAAATTTTATGTTGTGCATGTAGATTCGGCTTACAATGCCATATTGGGAAGGCCTACCTTGACGGCTCTCCAAGCTGTGACCTCTATCCCTCATTTCAAAATCAAGTTCCCCACGGCATACGGAGTTGGAGAGGTGGCAGGGGACTTGGATCTAGCCCGACGCTGTTATCGGAATGCTGTCATTGCCTCCGGAGTAGGGGTCAACAAACAGAAGCAAACCATGGCAATTGAGATCGAGCCCTTTACAGAAAGCAGTTCAGAGCCATTGGTTACTCCTGCAGGAGAGACAGAAGAGATCGAGTTGGTCATCGGAAAGAGAGACAAAACAGTGAAGATTGGTTCGGGTCTACCAGAACCTCTTCGGACTAATCTTATAGAGCTTATTCGCTGCTATGCGGACATTTTTGCATGGGAACCACAAGATATTCCAGGAATTAGCCGGAAAATTGCCGAGCACAGGTTGGAGGTAGATCCATCGAAAAAGCCGGTTCGGGCAAAAAGGCGAATCTTTGCACTGGCGTCGAGAGGATCATTGATGAGGAGATTGCTATGTTCGATAGTCTGCCGACTTCATTTTGAAATCGACTACCCACATAGATGGCCAATGTAGTATTTTCATGGCTATGATTGATTACCACCAGTGGTTACCATTTTTGTCCGTCTTCGCTTTTCTCCACGGGTTATCATTATTACGCTGATCGCTATCTCCGGTACGATCCTCGGTTATGGTCCCTCGGTTGAACATACTCGTTATCTCGCTTCTAACAATTCGAGCCCCGTTAACAACATCCGAATAGAGAGAAAATTTATGAGAAATGAGATATTGTCGTATGCCGGGTTTCAAACCTCTCGTAAACATCCGCTACATACGCTCCTCATTCTCCACCAAATGAGGTCTGAAACTCGATAACTCGCAAACTTTGCCTCGCATCGAGACACCTTCATGTTGTTTTGTTCTAATCGATGAACTCCACTTTCCTTCATACGATTGAACACTTTCGTGAAAGTATTTGTCATTAAATAGTTTCAAACATCTCCCAAGACATACTTTGAAAAGTCTACTGGATGGGTACGCTTCATGATTCCACCAAGAGTCCGCCTCGCCACGGAACATAAAGGTGGAGAATGGAACCTTCGTTTCTCCCGCATCCCAAGACATCGAATATCTTGGTAATTTGCTTGACCCATGTTTCCGCTTATGATCGGATCTCCGCTTTCCTTAAATTCCGGTGGTCCCAACTTTGAACTACTTGGTCGTGACAACCCGTGAATTTCTATCATTTTCTCCTCAGATTTTGAACACGTAGTCTCTCTAAAATTCGATTTTGCATGAATCGCAAAAAGCTTCTAAACATCCCCTCGTTCATCATCTCGCAAAGTGGTGTTGTTCACAGGAGGAACATTGTCACTGCTGCACGTTCTCCTCGTTAGTGGAGTACAAAGCGTCTCCACGCCTCATTTATTGTTAATATTCTCAACCGACATTCTCAAATATCCGCGTAATTAAAAGACCGACTTGGTGATTTCGCTTTATATGAAGTTTCGTGGCATAGAGCGAACGACAATTCCATTGCCGATGTAATCGTCGAAGTCGGGCCACTACGGATGCAGATGTTTTCAACGGATCTGTTTATTTAGAAATTTTACAGCAGCCGAGTATCCAGCATGAAGCAGTAATGTGTATCGAACGATCTAACTGCTGGATGACTCCCTATATTGAATATCTGACAAATGGCATCCTTCCTTTGGATCAGATGTTGGCAAAGAAGATCAAACACAAGAGTGCCAATTTTTTTCTTATTGATGGGGATCTTTATCGATTGGCATTTTCCTCGCCATTGCTGAAGTGTCTGGTTCCATCCGAGGTTGAGTATGCTCTTCGGGAGGTTCGCGAGGGTATTTGCGGTAATCATATGGCTGCCAAGTCTTT
Source organism: Panax quinquefolius (assembly GCA_020205615.1). Classification (NCBI taxonomy): domain Eukaryota; kingdom Viridiplantae; phylum Streptophyta; class Magnoliopsida; order Apiales; family Araliaceae; genus Panax; species Panax quinquefolius. The sequence continues at coordinate 5,702,835 of CM035171.1, forward strand.
GGCTTATAAAGTACTTCGATAGGGATACTATTGGCCTACAATTTTCAAGGAAGCTACAAAGTATGTCAAGAAATGTGAAAATGCCACCAATAAATCTGAGTCTCACATCACCACCGTAAGAGCTATATTCGATTTTATCTCCTATACCCTTTGTTGTCTGGGGGGTAGATATATTGGGTTCGTTGCCTAAAGCTAAAGGTCGTTCGCTTTTGTCATAGTCGTTATTGATTACACGACCAGTGGGTGGAAAGCGAAGCCACTTCGGTTGATAACGGAACAAGAATGTTTGAAGTTCATAAAAGAGTCCGTAGTGTTTTGCTTCGGAATTCCTAAAGTGTTGATATCGGACAACGGACGTCAGTTCGTGGGATCAAAATTTGAAGGATTTTAAAAGAGTGAGATTCAAAGATAAGAAGACTTCGGTGGCTCATCCACAGTCAAATGGGCAAGTCGAGGTGACAAACAGAACACTGCTGAATGGCATCAAACGCAGACTGGATGAAGCCAAAGGAAGATGGCCAGAGGAGTTGCTCAGTGTACTATGGGCTTATCGGACCACACCAAGGACTACCACAGGGGATTCACCTTTTCGATTGGCCTATGGTACTGATGCATTAGTCCCAGTCGAAATTGGATCTCCAAGTCTTCGGGTCAGTCAATTCAAGGAGGACTACCACAGGGGATTCACGCTTATCAGAGGATGCATCTTAATGGGCGAAAGATGAAGGTCGGGCAGAGGCTCCTTTATATGGCTTCAAAGAACGATCCAACCAAAGTCATGCACTATTGAACTCCCAATGGTCTCAGTGACGGCTCCTCGCCAAAGAGAAATAACATGTAAATTTTATGTTGTGCATGTAGATTCTACTTACAACGCCATATTGGGAAGGCTCACCTGGACGGCTCTCCAAGTCGTGACCTCCATCCTCACTTCAAAATCAAGTTCCCACCAAGATACTTGAGTTCGAGAGGTGGCGGGGGACTCGATCTTCGCTCAAGTCATTATCTGAATCATCATTGCCTCCGAGTAGGGGTCGACAAATGAAGCAAACCATGGTAATTGAGATCGAGCCCTTTTACGTAAAGCGATTCAGAGCCATTAGTTACTCCCCGCAGGGAGACAAGAGATCGAGTTGGTCATCGGAAGAGAGACAAAACAAAGTGAAGATTGGTTCGGTCTCACCGTAACCTCTTCAGACTAATCTTATAGAGCTCTACTTCACCGCTACGCAGACATTTTGCATGGGAACCACAAGATATGCCCGGAATTAGCCGGAAAATTGTCGAGCACAAAGTTGAGGTAGATCCATCGAAAAGCCGGATTAGCAAAAAGGCGTAATCTTTGCACCGAGGGTCGAGGATCATTGATGAGGAGATTGCTGTCGAGCAACACGACTTCATTTTTGAAATCGACTACCCACGGTGGATGGCCAATGTAGTGTTGGTGCGAATGTAATGTAAAGTGGCGGGTTTACATCGACTACAACCGACTGAATAAAGCTTGTCCGGAAGGATTTTATCCTCCGCCCATATTGATTAACTCATCGATGCCTATTCAGGTATGCATTACATTAAGCTTTATGGATGCTTTTTTGTTATCATCAAATTTCTATGTATGCAAGGAGGACATTCAAGACAACATTCATTACACACCGCTTGTATGCCTATAAGAAGACCTTTGGCCTTATAAATGCCGGAGCCACCTACCAAAGAATGATGAATTTTATATTCGATAGACAAATTTGGGAGGAACATGGAGGTGTACACATATGATATGATCGTGAAAGCATGCAAGTCCAAAACATTTGGATGATTTGAGGAATGCTTTGATCGCCCATCACCACAAGTTGAGGCTCAATCCAAAGAAAGTGTACCTTCGGATCTCGGTGCGCAGGAAGTTCCGGAGTATCCGGGTCACGAGGGCATTCAAGCCAATCCCCAAGAAGATCCAGCCATTCTTCGACACGAAGACTCCTCATCGCTCAAAGACGCCCAACGCCCCGATCGCGCGGATTGCAGTACTTTGAGGAGGTTTATGTCAAGTTCATGGAGAGATGTTTGCCGTTCTTCGACACATTGAAGGGGCCGAAGAATGCGAAGACGTTCTAGTGGACTTCGGAGTGTGAAGACGTCTTTCAAGGCATAAAGACATATCTGTCTTCTGCTCCTCTATTGGTAAAGCCTGCCCCAGCAGAGACCTTGCATTTGTATCTTGCAAAGAAGTTCGTTAGCGCTTGGAGCGATCTTTGGTTCGGAGAGGTCGATGGAAGCAAAGATCCGATTTATTATGTCACCACATCTCACGAGATGTCAAACCAGTACCCGAATATTGAAAAATTTGCTTTTGCTTTGATAATTGCTAGTAGAAAGCTTCGACAATATTTTTAAGGCTTCCGGCCATCGGTCATCTACACGGATCGCCCATCAAGAAGGTGATGAACAAGCCGAGGTTTTGGGGAGGATGGCAAAGCACGGACGATGGAATTGTCCCAATTTTTATCGAATACCATCCCCGAACCGCTTATCAAGGGTCGCCTTGCCGATTTTATGGTGGAATGTTCGTTCACCAAGCAGATGCCGAAGTTGCCAGAGGTCAAACGTCCGATCGAAAGGGGCCATATTTTCAAGACGGTCCTCGAATACATGGACGTCAGATGCGAGATGGGTCCTCTACGTGAATGTTAGTAAAGGTGGATTATATTGACAAGTCCGTATGATTCAAGGGCGCAAGCAATCGATTTGGGTTCAAAGCAACAAACAACGAGACCGAGTAGTAATGGGCGTTGATAGCGAGGAGTTCGATCGTGGCGAAGAGTCTCAGAGGTCCGTGGTCGATCATTTACGTGACTTTCAGCTGGTCGTCAAACAACCGCTTGGATATTATGAAGCTCGTGGGACCGTGGATGATCAAGTATCCGCGTAATTAAAAGACCGACTTCAAAGATTTTGTTTCATATGAGTTTCAGGGCATAGAGCGTAAAGACAATTCCATTGCCGATGCACTATCGAAGCTGGCCACTACGGATGCAGATGTTTTCAACGGATCAGTTTATTTAAAAATTTTGCAGCAGCCAAGTATCCATCATGAAGCAGTAATGTGTATCGAATGATGTAACTACTGGATGACTCCTTATATTGAATATCTGGCAGATGGCATCCTTCCTTCGGATCAGATATTGGCAAAGAAGATCAAACACAAGAGTGCCAATTTTGTTCTTATTGATGGGGATCTTTATCGATTGGCATTTTCCTCGCCATTGCTGAAGTGTCTGGTTCCATCCGAGGTTGAGTATGCTCTTCGGGAGGTTCGCGAGGGTATTTGCGATAATCATATGGCTGCCAAGTCTTTGGCTTATAAAGTACTTCGATAGGGATACTATTGGCCTACAATTTTCAAGGAAGCTACAAAGTATGTCAAGAAATGTGAAAATGCCACCAACAAATTGATTCCACATCATCACCACCGTAAGAGCTATATTCGATTTTATCTCCTATACCCTTGTTGTCCTGGGGTAGATATATTGGGTCTGCTGCTCAAAGCTAAAGGTCGTCACTTTTGTCATAGTTGCTATTGATTACACGACCAAGTGGGCAGAGGCGGCCACTTTATTGATAACTTAACAAGAATGTTTGAAGTTCATAAAAGAGTCCAGTAGTGTTTTGCTTCTAATTCCTAAAGTGTTGATATCTGACAACCGGACGCTATTTCGTGGGATCAAAATTTGAAGGATTTTTAAAAGAGTCAGATTCAAAGATAAGAAGACTTGGCTCATCCACAAACAAATGGGCAAGTCGAGGTGACAAATGTAACATCTTTGAATGGCATCAAACGCAGATGGATGAAGCCAAAGGAAGATGCATGAGAGGAGTTCAAATGTACTATGGGCTTATCGGACCACACCGAGGACTACCACAGGGATTCGCTTTTCGATTGGCCTATGGTAATCGATACATTAGTCCTAAATAAATTAGATCTCCAAGTCTTCGGTCACCAATTCAAGGAGATCTACAACCATTTAAGGATCAAGGCCAACTGGATCTGTAGAAGAAGTCGAGAGGTAGCTTTGCTCAAACCGGGCAACTTACCAACGAAGAAAGTAGCAAGCATTACAACAAGTGGAGTCAACTTGCAGAATTGGAAGTAGAGACTTCAATCCTCAGAGAAGCCAAGCATCTACCCTCGTAACAGGATAACTAATGCCGAATCGGGAAGGGCCGATGAGGTGATCAAGTACCAAAGCCGTGGACTTATCGATTAAAGGCATTAGATAGGTCCGAGATCAAGAACACTTGGCATGATGGCGATGCAGACGCCCCAAAATAGGTATACATCATCTATTACGAAGTTGTCAATACAATGTATGTAAACAACTACAACTTTATTATTACAATCAGAAATCGTGAGTTTGAATACAAATATTATCTTCTGCATAATATCTATACTCAAATAAATCCTCATAACATTTATTGATACATTATTTTACAAAAATGGTGAGGACTACTAAACAATTCTTTCTAAAACCTTCATTCCATACCCCACTGCATACTCGCTATATTCTCGCCTCCCGAGAAGAAAAATGGAACAAAAAGGAAAAAGGGTGAGCTCAACTAGCCCAAAGAAAGAATATTATGACTAAGATAATATACAACAAATTACCGTTAGTCTTCAACAGGAAAAATCTAATAGAATACAATAGACAAACAAATTTTAAATCAATATTCGCAATGAAATAATAATTCATTAGAAGAGTTAAGTAGAGAATGCAAACTACTATCTTACATGATGAATTTAAAAGTTCATCGCTCATCTTTTATCCCTCGAAAGCATCAATCAATATACATCTGAATCAAATATTCATCTTGCACCATCTGCCAAAGATATTCATCGATTGGTCATGTTCATCTAAACACTGCTCATCTTTGCACTACGGCTAAAGATATTCTTCAGAATCATTCATCTGCACTACGTGCCAAAGATATTCAATAATATCATCATTTAAGACCGAGGATGATGAAAAATATTTTAAAGAAACGAATCCAAATTGAAACAAAATGACAAGGATTAAGGATTAAGGATTCGTACTTTGTTTTATCCATGTCCAAAAATACCTCAAAATAATCATAGTGGTGTAAAATTCAAGAATGATCAAAACATGGATACAATCAAAGCTAGTATCCGTAATAGATATTTTGACAAAAAGAAGAAATTTTATTTTTAGGTGAATAGTGCCAGATATCGTGAATAGTAACTCGACACCAAAAGATAGAAATTTCCCAAAAAAACATCTTCACGCTTCATTAATAAGACTGTGAATAAGAATCGTGAATAAGAATCGTGAATAAGAACTCATGAATAAGAACTCATGAATAGTAACCAAGACATGAAAAAGTTCCAAATTTGATAAAAGTTTCAACCAATATTTCAAAGATAATGATATTGAAGAAATAATATCATTGGAAGAAAATAACATCCCTTACCTCGAAAAGATTAAGATTTACAAATTTGGAATACCGTATAAGGTCAAGGAACTTCATATTGCCTAACAATACTCAAAGTATACTCAAAATACTCACAAGAATACGCTTGATAATATAGAGAGAAAACTTCGGTTTCGTGTGATTTTCAATTCTAACCTAAGCACCCTAATTATAGGAAAATGCTTTGAACACACCAAAGTTAGTAAAATTTAATATAATATTATTATTTATAATAAAATTTCTACGCCTAACCTTCCAAGAACTGAATTCAGCTCATTCATTCCACATGTGTAACACACCATAATGGAAAAAAACGTTTTTCTAATTTTAAATATTTTAAACTTCCAAAAATCAATTATTTTGAGCTTCTAACTTCAATAATTCATAATAAATAGCTCTTTCATCAGAAAATTCGAATCTCATGAGTTTTATAGGAAATTCAATTCTCTACCACTTTTGCAGAAGAAAATTTTTCCAAATTCCAAATAGAAATTGAATCGAAATCCACAAACCAAGCGATTTTACGGTGCTATAATCAAATTTCAATAATAAATGGGGTCACCGACATGTTTAACATGTTTTAAACATTTATTGCAATAAAAAAATACTCTTCCTCCTCGATACTCATATATCCCACATTCGTTGTAAAAATATCACCATTATTATATTATTAAAATATAATAATATATTTAAATGAATTATTTTATCGTAAAAAGATAAAATTTCAATTTTCAACAATTGTCACATTAAAATTTTTCTCCATCTATATCCACATAAAATCAATATTTTCCTCATCATATGAATCAATAATTAATTATTCACAAATAATATTATAGAATCACAATATCGACAACCGTGCAGTTCCAGGAAGAGAGGGCTTCCAATAAGAATTTCTTCATCAAGCGCCGCAATTAGGTGACCAAACCTCTCCTTAGATGTAACTTTCTAGACATTGTCAATAATGTTATCTAATAATATTATTCGAGATAATATGAATTATTGCTTCGATAATGAAAAATAACGCAGTAATGACAATTATCAAACAAAAAGAATATAAAATATCAACGCAAAGAATTATTAACTCAATAAAATACTGAAGCGGTAATTATCGTAACCATTATTGAGTAGTGCCTTTCACGTAAGAATCAATAATCGTGCAATACCGCAGGTAATCACTCGTGTTTTAACCACCGGTATTTTAACAAGATAATGGTAACAACTACGCAGTTATTTTTAAACCACTTATATTTGTCGCTTTCTTCATCCAATCGCTTTCAGTTATGGGGCCCACACATGGTCGCTACTGCCGCATTTAATATTCTCGATAAGTATTTAATATTCCACGACCAAACGAATATTCCCGACAACAATGAATATTTTATAACCACTGCTTATTTTCAAGTATTTGCATGTATTTTTCCCCTAACTATCCACATTAATCAAATCAACCCTTACTATTTTAAAATAATAAATAGAGAAAATTAAATTTCATTAATAATAAATTGGGGTCTTACAACCTCCCTCCTTATGAAATTTCATTCTCGAAATCGACGTGACGTACTGAAGTGTTTCAAAAGGTGAGGATACCTCGCTTTCATTTCGCATTTCCAATTCCCGTGTCATTTCCTCTATAGCATGATTCCTCCACAAAACTTTAACTTATGGTATGACCTTTCATGCGTAGGACATGCTCCTTCCTATCCAAAATATTGACAGTACCTCCTCACACGTTAAGTCTTCTACTATCTCGTCCTGCCTTCTAACTCTATAACGTGGTTCTGGTCTTTCACATATTTATGAAGTATGATATATGAAACACATTATAAACACGAGACATACTCGGAGGTAATGCGAGTCTATAGGCTACATTTCCTACTTCGGTCAAGAATTTGAAATGGACCAATAAATCGTGGATCGAGCTTTCCTCTCTTCCCAAATCTTGTAACTCCCTTCCATGGAGCAACTCGCATAATAATACATGATCCCCTACACTAAATTCCACGTCCTTTCGATGAAGATCCGCGATAACTCTTTTTGTCGATCTTGTGCCGTTTGTATACATTGTCGAATCATTTGGATATTTTCCGTAGTCATACGTATTCAACTCGGGTCCCAATGTTGTTGCTTCACCCACCTCATCCCAACATCTTCGAGAGCTTACACTTTCGTCCATATAATGCTTCAAATGGAGCTACACCTATACTTGCTCGATAACTGCTTGTTGTAGGAGAATTCCACCAATGGTAAATACTTATCCCAACCGCCTTGAAGTCTCAGGACACGTAGTCTTAATAAATCTTCAAGAGTTTGAATAGTCCTTTCGATTGTCCGTCTGTTTGAGGATGGTATGCCGAATCGAATCAGAATCCGCGCCCATAGCTTTTTGCAAGCTAACCCAAAATCTTGAAGTGAATCTTGGGTCACGATCCAAACTATGGATACAGCATGCCACGCAACCTCACAATCTCATTCACGCACATACTAAAGCAAGACGCTCAAGTGAATAAGTCTCCCGATCGGCAAGAAATGAGCGGACTTCGTTAATCTATCAACAATAACCCAAATAGCATTGATGCCCCGAGAAACCGTAGGAAGACCCGTGAATCTAAATCCATGGTAATGTGTTCCCACTTCCATTTGAATCTCAAGTGGTTGCAACGGACCCTTCAGTACTAGATGCTCCGCCTTTACACGTTGACAAGTTAAACACATCGAGATAAACTTTGCAATCTCTCTCTTCATATTGTTCCACCAAAATGTATGTCAAGATCACGATACATTTTAGTACTTCAGTGATGGATTGCAAATGGTGTATCAGGTGCCTCCATCATAATCTTGTACTTCAAATCAGAGTCGTTAGGAACACAAAGTCTCAGAGTGGACTCAAGTATTCCTTCTTCATCAATTCTCGCCCTAATAGCTCCTTCTTGTACTTTTTCTTCTTCATACGCACCGGCTCCGGCCTGGTGCGGCTTGAGCAACCTTAACTTTTCTATTAAAGTTGGCTCTACGCGTATACTGACATCATCGCACTCGTTCCTCGTGATATGATCTTCTACTCAACGCCGCGTCACTACCACGCTCGCTTCCAGGATGGTATTGAATAGTGTGGTCGTAGTCTTTCAATAGTTTCGAGCCAACGTCATTGCCAGTATGTTGAGTTCTTTTGAGTGAAGAAATATTTAAGGCTTTTACGGTCTCAATATATCTCCACTTTCTCCCCATATAGATAGTGCCTCCATATCTTTAGCGTGAAAACGATCGCTACTAACTCTAGATCGTGAGTAGGATAATTCCTCTCATACTCTTTAAGTTGTCGTGAGGCATAGGCTATGACTTTCCCACGTTGCATGAGAACACATCCTAACCCTTTGCTTTCAAGCATCAGATAACAAATCCATCCGAACCCGGGATGGTATTGATGGCACCTTTATTATCGAGTGTCCTACATGAATTTGTGACCCGTGTGGTGTACAAATTCCATGGTTCTTATATCTTTGTTATACCGTGGTAGACAAATGTCCTTATATATTGGTCCTTATATACTTGTTTTCACCGAGAGGGTAAACAAAAATCCTTGCAGAAAAGTGAGGATCGCAGAATTCACCTTACACACGACCGATCTCACACTTTGAGAATTTATAAGTATACATTACTTTATTTTGTTCAAGTGTTGAGTTCGATTCATTCAACTCGTCCATTCAATTCAGTTCATTAGATTCAGATCACTTTATTTCATAACTTAATGTTATATACCTTAGTCGATTCACAATCTAAGTTAAGTTCATATGCATTAATTGATAATCAATTATCGACAAGAAACGAACCAAAATGTAAGTCATAATCAAGAAAGTTAAGGATTCATCGACAAGATAAGATATTCATTCATC
>CM035171.1:5712302-5963655 GCA_020205615.1 Panax quinquefolius
GGATTGGGATTGGTTGAGAAGGTTGTTTGGGGGTTGCTTGGGAAGTGTTTGAGGTCACTTTCGAGGTTTGTTTGATTGGGTGGTTTTGGATCGTTTGGCGGATCTCTTTCTTGGCGAGGTCGAGGTTTTCTTGGGTATGTTGGGTTAAATCGGTTTGAGGTTAAATCGGTTTGAAGGGAAGAAGTTGGTGGGTCGGCGGTGGGGGGTTAACTCGGAAGATTCTTGGTAGGATGCTCTTCACTTGCATCTGCATTCATCCTGTAAAAAATCTTCCAGTCTCTCACCTCCGGGAGTCGGTTTGATCGGAGACAACTGCAAAACCACGATCGAAACCAGTATCACTTATATAGCTTTCGAAATTATGTTACAAAGTTATTCAAAACTTACATTTGTGGTTGTATAACCAGCTTGTTTGGTCGAAAGTGTGAAACTCCATTCTTTTGGAGGAATCTTCCTCAAGAAGTCTGCCATCTCCTCACCCGTTCTTGGATATGTCTCCAAAGTCGGAGACCCCGTCGGAGGTAGTCCACTGGAAGAGAAGAGATCTCGAGTCCCGTGATGAAAAACCACTTCATGCCAACCCTTGTTCTTTGGAAGGAGTATCCATAAGGGATCTCCTCTCGAACCTGGTGTTGGGTCGAGGAGATTGCTTCTTAACACTTTGAAGCCTCGTTCTTTAGACCTACAAGCAGAAAAGAGGGTGAAGAAGATATCGACAGAGGGAGCAATCCCTAGTTCATGATGGAAAGACAATAAATGCCAAGATGTGGATGTAGGGTTGGGCACTAATCGGGTGAAGCCCACTCCTATAAACCCTAGGAGGGTAATGATGAAGACATGGAGAGTGGCGAACCCCTTTTCCGGAAGAGTGGCGAGTACGACGACTCAACCGTCCTGTCATTGATACATCTGCTCTTCGGGAGGCGGGGGCCTTATCACAGCGTACATGTCGTGAATCGATAACGAGTCCTGAGCATGCATATTTGATTCCGTAATGAGGAACGGATGTTGGCATTAGGGAATTGTTCCCCATCCTTGAAGAAATCAGGTAGAGGAGATCGGAGAAGGGTTTCCCCATGGTGGTTGATTGGGGTTGGAACTCGATCCTCTTGGTTAGAGTTTGGGTTGGGAGAAACGACATCGATAGGAGTTGCACGAAGAGAGTTACGGCGGAGGTTTGGTCACCATTGTTAAGATTTTGTGAAGCGAGAAAGAAATTTGCGGAGAAGAAGAAAGCTCTGGGTTCAAATTTTGAATTAGCGGTAAAAGCGCCGAATTGGTAAAGTTTACCTTTTATCTTTGACAAGTTGCCCAGTAATTAAGGGCGGCACATTTAATTCAACTGCAATGATGATGAATGGAAAGAGGTTTTCGTCTGTTTTAGACCTAAATATCTTCACTATGTGGGCTTGCGTCTATTGGGCTTCTCACTTCTATACCTAATAACAATTTGGGTCAATTTTGATGGGCTTTGCAAGTTTCACTTTGGATCTCTTACACTTATCATAGTTGGTTACGTCCCGAGCTTATCTTTATTTATAGTCTTTTCATTAAACACCTTGTTTAATATAAGACTAGGGGTAATGTTGGTAGCCATAATCCTTTTTCCTTATTAAGTAGAACTTATTGGGCTCCTCCTTGGATCATGTTATGCTAAGTCATTGGTTGGATCCGGTCACTGGGTCATTTCTATTATTTGGGCTTAGTCGTTGTATTGCTTTATTATACAAATTGTCACTTAACCTTGACTTTGACCAAAGAATCATTATGCCAAATTACAATTGACTATCATACGCCACTTTCTTTGCGGCATTAATGAGGATGGGACTCGGATGAATGGCCCAATGTGGCAAACAATAATAATGAGTGTGAAAATGAGTATTTACTTTTCGGTTGAAGTAATGGGAAGTGAGGAAAAAAGGTGTCGGGGAGGTGGTGGGTGGCACGATGGCACCGGAGTGGAGTATGCGTGGGGCTAAGATCACATAAGAGGGTAAGTAACACACATTTCAATAGAATTCGATTCTCTCTCTCGAGCATTAGATAATATTTTCTCTCATTGTTGACCTTGTGATCGCTGTCTTGACTCTCACGGGCTATCCCTCGACAGTCGGTAAATCCAAGCTTTTAGTGTTGACTTGTTGAATCTGCGGGATATTGGGCCAGCGTCTTGATTGGGACGTGGAGAAAGATCTTGGCGTTAACACCATTAGCTCATATTAAGATGGTTTGTTTATCTTTTAATATCTCTATATTTAATTCGAAAGATATAAATTTAAATAATTTAGAGTTGTCTTTTAATGAAATTTTTAATTTATGAAACCTCTATAAATTAAATATTGTACTCCTAATACCATTTCAAAATTTAAGATTATTATTGATTTTTGAAAATCAATTTGACATATTTTAAAATTTAAAATTGATATTTTAAATTTAAAAGTCTTTCATATGTCTTATACTTTTTAAATACTAAGTAACTTTTTAAGTTAGGATGTTATTTCACTTAAATTATCTAATTTATTAAAATATACTAACTATTAAAATTTTAATTGTTCAATTTTATCAAACACTACCTAAATCTTAATCATTTGTATATTGTCAAAGCTGAAGGAATTATTTTGAGCTACTAGTATTTTATTTCTCCGTTTGTTTTTCTTCTTTTTTTGAAGTAAAATAGTTATGGAACAATGTTTTATTTATTTATTTATATTTTTGATTGTAAAATAATGGATATATAGAAGCAAAAATGGTTAGCAATCAAGTTAAATTAGGTGAGGATGAGTGAAATTAGTAAGGATCGGATTATATTAATCTTATAGTTGGCTTATGGCCTTATTAGCTCATTTTAATTTTATCGGCCGGATAAGGATGGATTGGGATAAGTTAACGAAGTCTTAAGTTGTTGGGGCTATGATTTGCAATCATGCATGAGCTTCAAATGCAAACATAAAATATATTTTACATCATTTTTTAATATTTTTACACGTAAAATTTACATATTAATTAATGTGTTAAATTTTTATTAAATAATATATGAATCATGCATATAAAAATATTAAAAATTAATATAAAAATATCAATTTTTTATAAAATAAGTACGTAGTATACTACTCCTTTGTATTAATCAAGCCAACCCTAGATCCTCACTTTCGGTGTAGAGTAGAGGTTCAAAATTGTTAGATAGTAGTAGTACAAAATAGTCAACTAACATAACGGTGTCTGTGGTGGTTGGTGGAATCGGCACGTGTCAGTTGTCCACCGGTCGCTTTTTTTTTTTTTTAAATTTAATTTTTCTCTCGAACAATTCGTCTACAAAACATCTAAGGTGGAGATATACCGAGCTGACACGTGACATCAATTCAAAAATCAGAAATAATATTTTATAATATACCCTCTCAATTGTGATACATTTAAAATTTTAAAATAATTTATAAAATCATAACAAAATCTATTTAACTGCAAATAAGTTGATCTACAAAGATAGTATAATGGAAATTGTTAAATCCACACTAGAAAATGTTATTTTCTCAACAAAAGTATCGTTATAGATCCTATAGCGACGATTTTCACCGTCGCTATACATCTATCGCGACACTTTTGTTGTGAAAATAACAAAAAATAGTGTGAATTTAACAATTCCCTAATATAATACCTTTCCGCTTAATTAGTACAATTTAGCATATGATAAAACAAAGAGGGTAAACAAAAGAATTCAAGTAATTTATCATAATTTTGAAAAAAATGTAATTAATTTTTCTAAAATTTTTAAAATATCAAATAACAAGTGTAAAATTTACATTTGAAGCGAGTGTAATTAATTGAGACAGTTATTTCCTACTGTTTATGGAACAGAATAGGAAAAAATGCATCTAAAATGATTTGAACTCATACTAAAGTTTACTATGATGGGAATTATAATGCATTTTATGTATAAGCAAATTAGCATATTCTTATTATTCTTCTTCTTATTATTACTATTATTATAATTATAATAATAATTATTATTATCATTATTGTTGTTATAATTGTTATTTGATTTGGGCGAGAATTTTTAGGGGTGAATTTGATATGGGCCAGAATTTTTAGTGTGAGATGACATGTGAGCCTTTAGATTAAGTTGGAAGGATTGAGATGAAATCTGAACCGTCCTTGTGCTTTTTCAAATGAAAAATTCAAAATTGATTCTGTTTTATTATATAGATAAATATTATTATTATTACTACTATTAATATAATAATAATGATAATAATAATAATAATGATAATGATAATGATAATAGTAATTATTATTATTATTATGATAATAGTAATTATTATTATTATTTTTATAATAGTAATTATTGTGACGCTTTAAAATAGGTATACATCACCTATTACGAATTAAATCAAATACGTGAATACAGATTACAAATACTGACTTAATTATACAACCTGTCGTTAAAAAGTACGACAAAACATAAAACATAAGGCTGTGAGTTTTAATACAAATATTGTCGCCTGAGACAATTTTTAAACTCAAATTAAATATTATTACATTTATTTTCCACTATTTCACCGAATAGTGAGGACTACTAATCTTATCATCCGTCATAAAATCACTCCGGATTCTCCGATTAGTCCTCGCTACGTTCTCATTTCAAGAGAACAATAAAAGTAAAAGGTGAGCTCAACTAGCCCAGGAGAAAATATTATGACTAAGATAATGCGAAATATATTATCGTTAGCCTTGAACAATGTTAAATTGATACAATATAACAACCATCAAGTTTAAGCTGCAGTAGAACAAGCGAATCCATTAAAAGAGTCGGTAGAGAATAAAATCTACTATCTTTTATGATTTAAAGGTTTTTCATCACTTTTTATCATTTGGGACTTAGCTTAATAAATAATCCACATCATCGAGTCACCCCTGCACTTCTACGGCGAGGATATTCTTTAGTATCAACGACCACAACTATCCATACACTACGGGCTAAGAATATTTGTGTATTCAATAATGGTCGTGATCATACCAACAATCATCCCATCAATGCACTACACGCCAACGGGGACTTTTACTACATCATTTGTAACATTACGGTTATGATTACAAGAATAATCCACGGTCATAATCATACCAAGTCCATCATGCACTTTATAGGCCATGAGATGACTTTCAACAAAATATAAACATGATGATGATGCCAATGATATAAAAATTCAATAAAACAAGTTCAAGAATTATTTTATCCGAGGAACTAATAACGCCCAAATTATCGACATGATCTTCGCTTTGTAGAGTAAAATTCAAGAATGCTCGAAAGAATATTTCCATGAAAAAGATCTTAGATGAAAGCCTTGCAAATATCGAGGATATTCCACTAATTTCATGGAGTATAAAGTCAAACTTTAACCAACCGATTATAATAAGGAATGGAATAACAAAAGAAATCACCGGTATCGATAGACCACACTGAGCGAGTTATTCCAACGGAATAATAAATAACGGAATCAATCCCAAGCATAAACGCCACGATGGGATATTCAGCGGAATAATAAAAAGCGGAATCGGTCCGGTAAGAAAAAAGCATTGAACGTGATATTCCAACGGAGAATAATAAAGATTTAATCGAATCCGTAGTAGAACGCATGCAGTGATATTCCATGAGAATAATAAAGACGAAATCGAATCCGTGTGAGAACGCATGACATGAGGATATTCAGTGATTAATAAAGACGGAACCCGGGTTTGACGTGTAGAACACAGACGGGATGTTCCAATGAAATGATAAAGAATGGAACAATGGAAGAATTTCACCAAGTATAGGGTGGCAGCGTATATCTGAAGTTATTCTAACAGAATAATAAGAATGGAATAACGAAAGTCTCTTACGTAGATAAGAAAAAATAATACTCCCTACCTTAGAAAAAGCTGGATCTTTGGAATAGTGAGGTAGCGAGACTTCTCTTCTTCTTTCTATAATTTCTCTATAATAATCGCTCTAAAGCTTTTGTGAATTGGTGAGAAATGAAGGAAGAATGAGCTTCTATTTATAAGAAAATATAGTTTAGATAATTGCACGCGTTTTGGGGCTCAAAAATTACGATACAATACCTCTAACTTTTCTTTCATTTTAATTTAGTCCTGCAAGTATTATCAATCTTGCAAAACTCCCCTAATAGTAAATAATGTGAATCAATAGTTCAATTATGTGAATCAATAGTATAATCATGTGAAAATACGAATTACAAGTTATAGTACTCTCCATCTATACCTCTATTTTTAACTTAGTCATACAAGTATTATCAATCTTGTACCAACTCCCCTAATAGTAAATAATGTGATTCAATAGTACACATATGTGAACAAATAGTTATATAAGCATGTGAATTAGTAACAATTAATTGCTCATTTATCCGATAAATTACAGATTTATCAATATAACCCCTGAACATCAATTATCATCTAATAAATGTCGATTTTCACTAACACAAACAATTCCAACATAATGAAACTATTTTTATCAAAAATATAAAATTTTAAATTTTGATGTTTGACTTTTCTTGAAAAAGTCAACTGTTGACTTTTTGACCAAATAGTGAATCTCGGAAAATTTTGTGTTTATAGACTATTTTTACTAATTTTGTCATTCCGGACTCAAATATCACGTCCGCATCTTCAAATTCAACTCCGAACAACATTCATCATTAATATTATAACTCACAATATTTATCAACCAGGTCGTTCCCAGGAAAGAGGGGGCTTTCCAATAAGGATTTCTCCCTATTGACGCACAATTAGATGACCAAACCTCTCCTTGACAGAACTTCTAGACATTGTAAATATTGAAATTTATAATATGAATAACTTTGTCGTCTCAAGTATTGATTTAATAAAAAATCATTTTATGTAGATAATCTTGTGACATAATTGAATCGATAATATGATAGATATGATGCACGAATAATTCATGTAGAATAATTGAGTATAATCGAGTGACTTCTCACGTAAGCATCAATAATCAATCTGCGTGTGCTACTATGCAACCACGCGTATTTACGTTACTTTACTACTAGGGTAGTTTAACGATTAACTTGGTAAAACTTCCGCCGTTATTTTCATAAAGTATTTTTATCATTTTCTCGATCAAATGATAATTCCGTTGTGGGATCCACCAATGATTGTTATCGTTATCTAATATTCCTGTTAAAAACGAATATTCTCAGACCAATCGAATATTATATATCAACTTTGCGTCTTTGCAAAATTTATAAATATTACCTATTTATAACGTTATATCAAATCCACATCATAATATTCAAAAATATATTTAGAGAAAATTTAATCTATATTCAAAAAGTTGGGGTCTTACAATTATTATTATTATTATTATTATTCCAAATATTTATTGTTATTATTATTATTATTATTACTATAATTATAATTATAATAATAATAATTATTATTATTATTATTTGATTTGGGTGAGAATTTTTAAGGTGAATTTTATTTGGTAGAATTTTTTGTGTGAGATATCAAATAATTTGGGACAAATAAAATTAGCTAAAACGTTACATATATATATATATATATATATATATATATATATATATATATATATATATATATTATATATAGCATAAGGAAGCCTAACCATATGTTTCTTTTCTCATGCCAAAAGCGTTGGGGAATCGAACAAAGGTTATTCTTCATGTAGGTTTTAATTCTTCAATTTTTAACCAGAATCTCTTCATTTTGAAGTTGTTCTTCAATTCTTTTATATTTGATTTCTCTTTCAAGAAATTCAAATGTGTAGATTCTGATTTATTAAATTCAATGATTTGGAAATGGATTCTTCTTGAATGTATTTTAAATCTCTTTCAATTAGTTTAATAAGAAACTTAAATGTTATTTTCTTTCCTAAATGTTTACAGGTTAATCCTTCATTACTAGTCGTAAATGGGTATAATAAGTATATAAATGGTAAACCCAAAATAATTTTGTCTGTAAGATTGCAAATCAAAACAAAAGATGTTTTGAAACACATGTTATCTTGACAAATATATACTTTTTAGGTAATTTATATTTTATTTTCATTTGACTACCATTAAATTGAATTCAATTTTTCACTAGTTTTTTGTAATATTTAGTTGGGATTAGACCTTCTTGGATACAATTTAAGTCTCCTTTGTATCAACCAAGGCGAAGTTTGTATTGAAAAGTTTTTATCCACAACTAGGTTAATAGAAACATACCATTTACGAATGGTGATGTCTTTAATTCTTTTAAGTGAAAGACCTTGAATAAATAAGTCTAAAATATCTTTAGTACGAGGATGATTACGATTCATCGTGATTTTCATCATTTGGATGAGGAATCATTGATCTGAAAAAATCGGGCCCTTTTATCAAAATCATTCTTAGAATAGAGACTTCTATTTTTAAATTAGCAATTTCTTTCTTTAATTTATTAACTTCCTGATTTAATTCTGGAAGACTGACCTATTCAGATGAGTCATGAACAAATGGAGTTATGTAAGAATGAAATCAATGATCTCCTCAATAAAGGGTTAATTAAACCCAGTAAATCCCCTTGGTCTTGCTCTGCCTTTTATGTCAACAATGAAGCAAAAAAAAGAAAGAGGTGTACCTCGTTTAGTTATCAATTACAAACCATTGAACAAGGTCTTAGAATGGATTAGGTACCCCTTCCCAACAAAGACGACCTTATCAATAAGTTAAGTAATGCCACCATTTTCGATAAATTAGACCTTAAATCCGGGTTTACGGCAAATTGCCATTCATCCCGATGATCGATTACAAAACAGTATTCACCACTTGGTTTGGACATTATGAATGGAATGTTCAGGCATTTGGCCTAAAAAATTCTCCAGTGAATTTCAAAATATCCTCAATGACATATTAAACCCTTTCGACCATTTTATCGTTGTTTATATCGACGACATTCTCGTTTACTCAAGACTATTGAAGAACACGAAAAACATTTAAAATCGTTCTTCACTACTATTAAAGTAAATGGTCTTGTTCTTTATCCTTCCAAATCACATTTGTTTGGTCAGAATAAGGTTTCTTGGTCTTAATATCTTGATGGACAAGTTCAAATTATTGAGCAGAGCTATTCAATTACCGACAAGTTCCCGGATAAGATAACTAATAAAACCAAATCTGCGAGAGATTTCTTGGCTCATTTGAATTATATAAGCAAGTTCTACAAGAATCTCGGGAAGATTTGCAAACCTCTTTTTCAACGTTTGCAAAATAATCCTCCACTTGGGTGACATTCATACTTCGCAGGTCCAACAAGTTAAAAAATATGTCAAGACATTGCCACTGCCTTGGCATTTCCAATGATTCGACTTTCAAAATTGTTGAGGCCACGCCTCGGATATTGGATTCGGAGGCATTCTTAAACAAAAGTTAACATCCGATTCCACTGAACAAATTGTTGGGTTTTATTAAGCGCATGGAATACTACACAATCAAAATATAGTACTATTAAAAAGAAATTCTTTCATTGGTATTATGTATTAATAAATTTCAAAATGACTTATTAAATCGAAATTTACGGTTCGCGTTATTTATAAGTCGACCCAGTACATTTTAGTAAAAGATGTTGAAAATTTAGCCTCTAAGCATTCTTTTTTCGCTAGATGGCAAGCTTTATTAAGCATTTTGATTTTGATATTGAATACATTAAAGGCAAAAATAATTCTATTCTGATTTTCTTACCAAAGAATTTATTCAATACAGTCTTATCTGATCGTGAGTCTCGGAGGTTCATCCTCCTCTCGAGGTCCGGATTAGCCTAGTGGCCCAAGTAATCAACCAGAGGTACCTTAGTCCCTCACCCAGATTACTCCCCTGTCTATCACGAACAAATTTTACATTCTTGGGACAATCCCCAAGCCTTACAGTTCAAATTTCTAGTTAATAAACTTTGAACCCATTGACCCATTCAAGTAATCCAAAGAAGACCTCGTCTTGACTCCAAGTCAACTCCTCCTCCGAGCATGTGCTCAAATGGGAAAGTTATTTGTTTCATATATGAACCTTACATGAAGCCAAAAATGATCCGATTAAACTTCTTTGCCAGTTTTTCCTCTCTGGTTGGCATTTTCCTCCAAATTAGCTCCTTATAAGTCTCTTGTTTATTATAAGGACATTCTCCTTGGCTGAGTCGGTAAATATCAAACCAATTTATGCAAACAATGATAAATCAAAAGTTTTTATCATTCTTTGTATATTAAACAATTCCTTGATTTACGATTGGGGTAAAAATCCTCCGATCTAATGGATCTCTCTGAGTCATAGTAATCCCTTTTTGCTTTTATGATTATATTGGCGCTTTGGTATAAGGTTCTCCTTCATCGAGCAGGTCCCATAGTCATTCCTGGTTTATTCGATTCGATCATAAATTCAAAAGTCCAATCCTTATTGGTTAGTCCTCTGGTGGTATAGGCATGGTTCTACATATGACCTCCTTCCCGAGCCCTTAAGGTCCAAGTTACCCATTTTGCTAATAATAGTAAACTGGACCCAAAGAATGAGAACATTCCTCTCACTCTCCTCTTCATTAGTAAATACAAAGTTCCTGGATCCTCGAATGGCAATCTGGTATTTCTCCACCCTCTCATTGCTAGTAATTGAAAGATTATCTACGATCCACTCCTCGACTTTCCCGCTTTTTCTACATCAGTGGTGGGATAAGTTTGGCGTTAACGAATCATTGGTCAAGTTCAACAAGAATTTCTGTTGCCTATTCCGATTCCATCCACTTCCCGGTCCGATTCGATCCACTTCCCGATCATTCGGTAAGGATTCTAAAGCCATTCCTTTAGAACCCTCTTCCTCAAGTCGAAAAAAGATTTCAAAAGAATCTAAGTCAAAAACCGATCCTACAGATCCTCCTCCTGTTCCGTAGCATTTCGATTTCAAAGATTGCTCCGGTAGTGAGTTAAAACTTATTGCTCAAGCCCTCGATAAAAAGAATTGATGAGTTACACGAAGAAGCCTCTGAGCATTCCTCGACTTCTTCCCGTAATGACTCGATTAGCCAATTTGCGAAGATGATGATGCATCACGATCCTACAGCACCATCGACCTTCGGGATGCTCAAGACCCATTTGCTCGACATCTACAATATAGCCGGCAAAGACTGCCTTTCCGTGACCGATTCTTATTGATTAGCGGCCTTTCTTTCCGTGACCCGATTCTTATTCAGATAGCAACACTGCCGTGACGATCCGAAATGATTCCACACTTTTCACCGAAAGTAGCTCAACAATAAAAGGCTCTTTTCCACCGAAAGCGGTCGAGTCAAAAGTTATCGGCGAAAGCATCTGTAATAGTCAAAAGTTAGCTTGTTTATCAACGATTGCTTGTACATACTTTTACTTTTTCTTTTACCTTAGTAACTTGCTTTTACTTTTGCTTTTACTTTAGTAATTCACTTTTTATCTAAGTGAAATGTTTAACTACTTTACCCAGTAAATGTAACAGTTCCTTTCCTTGTTACATAAAAAGGAAGGCGAGCTCATTTAGCAAATCGATTTTCAAAACTTAGAAAGACTACGAGCTCTCTCTCTGAGGAGGAATCTTTAGTTTCTACCTCTGATCAAATTCACTTAGCCTCTCTTCTCCATTCTCTAGTTAAATGTTTTAAATTAAGTAAGTACTTGTTTTATTTTCATTCTTGTTTTATACATATAGCTTGTATTCTTATTACAATTCAGTTACTTATTTATAAAGACTATATATATAAGCAAAGATCAAGAGTATTCCTCCTTAAATAGCAGTCCTTTATTAAAATTACGTCATTTTGGAGTGACTTAAAAGAGAGTGGTTCTAATTGTTTTCCTTTTATTTACAAAAATACCACCCGCGGCCACTCCAAAACGACGTAGTTTTAATAAATGAGTGCAATTTATTTTATGAATATTTGGTTAACCACAAATACTAAAATGGTTACCTTTGTATGAAGGTTTGACTACCAACTGCACCATATTCAAAATAATTTTATTTTTAAAAAATTATTTATAAGTAACTAACAGCTACATAAATGGAAACTTAGACATGGCATTTCGGATACCATATGCACGTAACACTTGGAAACTGTTCTTAAATTTTTGTATAATTAATTGGTAACCCAATAAAACTGAATTGGTTACATTTTTATGAAGGTTTGGCTACCAACTTATAAATAAACATTTTAAAAATAAAATTATTATGAATATGATGCAGTTGGTAGCTAAACCTTCGTACAAAGGCAACAATTTTAATTTTTGTGGATAACCAAATATTCATAAAAATAAACCGCGCCTCTGCCACAAAATCATTTTCTGCACAAGCCTCTCACCAACTCATAAAATGAATCGTAAGTATGTTTTTTCATTTCACGTCTTTCTATAAATTTGAGTATGTATCAATATGAAGAAATTTAATAAACAAAGAGTTACAACAAAAATACAAGATGAGAAACAGAACCCCTCTCACAAAATTCTTACTTTAAACCATTTTAAAATTGGATAATGAAAAAAAGTAAGTAGTATGGTAAAAGTTTCTTCCTTTGAATGCATCGAGGATGACTAATCCTCGAAAGGGAAAGAAGGGCATCTTCCATGGGGTGTTGGGTTCTTTGTTGAGGAGGGTTGTTGATAAATTGCAAAGCCATCATAGTTTGTGAATTGGGTCTGGATTTTCTTGATTTGGCCGTGAATTTGGAGTCTCTGATTTGGGCTAAAGCTCCTGGCTTTAGATATCTGTGAAATGATGGTGCCTCTTTCTTTATTGTTGATGATGGCCGATCATCGGAGGGAGACGAAGCGTGTATGAGGAGGGTGGAGGAGTAGGAGCGTGGATGTTGTTCTGTTCTTGTAATTAGTATGCAGTTGTTCTAGATGAGGAGAGAGTGAATAAGTCATGGAAATAACTAATATATAAATTAAGGAATCTTAATTGCATACTAATTCCCTAAATTAAGGAATCCTAATTGCACTAATATTATAAATAAATATGAAATTATATTAATTTTATACATATTTTATGAGTACACTATTGTTATAATTATTTTCAAAAATATAATAGAATATGTAATTAACCCTTTATTTTCTCTTTGAGGACGATACGATGCATACGTTAGCCCAATACTAGTTTATAATAAATAAAGGATTAATTACATATATTAGTACCTTTTAAAAATAATTACAAAATAAAACACCCATAAAATAATTACAAAAATATTATACTTTTTAATTTTATTTACAATATTATATTAATTATGAGTCCTTAATTAAAGGGATTAATAATATTAATGGGGCGTGTTTTTTTAAAATACGTGATAACCGCTTTAATATTATGCATGTAGGACTCTTCGTTTTCGTATAATTCCCTTTACACGCTTTGAAACCTCTTTTCTCTCTCATTCCGTCTTTCTGCCTCTTTCTCTTTCATTCGTGTTTCAGTATTCTTCATTGTTTGTTATCGAAGTTCATAGCCATTTCGTTTTAGATTACGTGTTAGATTCTGTTCGTTACGTGTTACATAGCCATTTAGATTCGTGTTTTTGTTACGTGTTCATAGCCATTTAGATTACGTGTTTTCGATTACGTATTACGTATTCTCTTTCATTCGGGTGTGGGTTTGTGTTATTTTTATGTTTTTTGTATAGAATGGTCGTCTGAAAGAAGAAGGATGGGAAGAGGAAGAGAATATCGGGCGTGAGTCCAGCGAGGGCGAGAAAGAAGTTTCTTTGTGGATAGGAAGGGAAGGAAAAGGATGCATGTCGAAAATCGAGTAAGAATGAAAATAGAAATTTGGTGATACGGTGATATCAAGCATTCTCGAAGTGCGATTAGATTACGAGCTTGGCGTTCAGATGAGTTAAGGCGAAAGGTCAGTCTTTATCGAATATAATTCCAACACGAGAGAAATTTAAAGGTGTGTTATTTTTAATTTTCTTATAGTTACCATCATAAAATTATTTGGTTACTTATTAGTATGTATTTGATTCTTTGTGATATTATATTCTTGTATTCTTTTTTATGGGTTGGTTACTTATTAGTATGTATTTGGTTCTTGTGATATTATATTCTTTGTGTTACTTTTATGGGTTGGTTACTTATTAGTATATATTTGATTCTTGTGAATTTTTATTAGTATGTATTTGGTTAATGTAAAATAATAATTATTTGGTTACTTTTTTTTATGTATTTAGTTCTTTGTAAACTTTTTAATGTTTTGGTTACTTATTAGTATGTTTGTAGTTCTTTGTCATTTTATAGTTTGAGTTCTTTGTTATATCGATTTTGGTTATTGTAAGTATTACGGTTTTATTCTTATTTTATATTTTTTATGCTTAATATGTTTTTTTGGTATCGTGTTTTAATAAATTGAGTTTAGTGTATAGGTTGTTTATGTATTGGTTACCATTAAAAGATGGTTTGGGTACCATCATAGAATTATTTGGTTACTTATTAGTATGTATTTGTTCTTTGTGATATTATATTCTTTGTGTTACTTTTATGGGTTTATTACTTATTAGTATGTATTTGAGTTCTTTGTAAATTTTTTATTACTATGTTACTTTTATGGGTTGGTTCTTATTAGTATGTATTTAGTTCTTGTGAATTTTTATTAGTATGTATTTGGCTCTTTGTAAACTTTTAATGTTTTGGTTCTTTATTAGTATATTTGTGGTTCTTGTGATTTTATAGTTTGATTCTTTGTTATATCGTATTTTAGTTCTTTGTCGTATTACAATTTTATTACTATTTTGTATTTTTATGCTTAATATGTTTTTTACCTAGTATCATGTTTTAATAAATTGAGTTTAGTGTATAGGTTGTTTATGTATTGGTTACCATTAAAAGATGGGTTGGGTACCATCATAGAATTATTTGGTTACTTGTTAGTATGTATTTGGTTACTGTGATATTATTTTACTGTGTTACTTTTATGGGTTGGTTACTTATTAGTATGTATTTAGTTCTTGTGATATTATATTCTTGTGTTACTTTTATGGTTTGATTACTTATTAGTATGTATTTGGTTATTGTGAATTTTTATTAGTATGTATTTAGTTCTTTGTAAAATAATAATTATTTGGTTACTTATTTTTATGTATTTGGTTTACGTAAACTTTTAATGTTTTGGTTACTTATTAGTATGTTTGTGAGTTCTTGTCATTTTATAGTTTGATTCTTTGTTATATATCAGTTTTTAGTTCTTGTCATATTACAGGTTTTTATTCTTATTTTGTATTTTTATGCTTAATATGTTTATGTATTGGTTACCATTAAAAAGATGGTTTAGGTACCCATCATAGAATTATTTAGTTACTTGTTAGTATGTATTTAGTTCTTGTGATATTATATTCTTTGTATTCTTTATTATGGGTTGGTTACTTATTAGTATGTATTTAGTTCTTGTGATATTATATTCTTGTGTTACTTTTATGGGTTGGTTACTTATTAGTATGTATTTAGTTCTTGTGAATTTTTATTAGTGTGTATTTAGTTCTTTGTAAAATAATAATTATTTGGTTACTTATTTTTATGTATTTGAGTTCTTTGTAAACTTTTAATGTTTTGGTTACTTATTAGTATGTTTGTAGTTCTTTGTCATTTTATAGTTTAGTTCTTTGTTATATCGATTTTGGTTAATGTCGTATTACAGTTTTATTACTATTTTGTATTTTTATGCTTAATATGTTTTTTCTAGTATCGTGTTTTAATAAATTGAGTTTAGTGTATAGGTTGTTTATGTATTGGTTACCATTAAAAGATGATTTGGGTACCATCATAGAATTATTTGGTTACTTGTTAGTATGTATTTTGTTTCTTTGGATTTAGTGTATAACACTTATTTTTTGTATAAATTTTGTTATATTGGTTACTAATATCTCATTCGATTATGGTTTTGTGTATTTACGATTATGGGATCTTTCTTATGAGGAATCTGTTAGAAAATTCATTTGGAAAAGTAATATATTGGTGTGACATGGATGTCCCCATAATTATTGCCAAGAAATTGAATGAAAGTCAATTTGGAGAAGTTTAGGGCAACATGTTTTGGAAATTTTTTGGAGTTTGGTAAGCATCAAATGTATTCACAGATTATTCACCATGCTTCTTGTAAGGAGGTTCATCGAAGGGATGATGGTGAGATGTGGTTTTTGTTTGGGGAAAAAGGGTTAGGTTTGGATTGCTTTTGAGTTTTATGCGATTTACGGGTTGAGATGGAAAGAGCGATGATGATATAAGTGCGTATAAAGGTATCTGAAAATCGATTATTGAAAAATATTTTGGGCGTAAGTTGTTACTTTCGTAGTAGTATAGGTAGGATATTAGGAAGGTAGTTTTTGATAGCGATGATGAGGCTATTAGGATGTCATTGATTTTTTGGTGTTTAATTTTATTCTTTCAGCAGTTTACGAAAATTTTGTTGATGGGGCGATGGTCGATTTTTATGTTATGGTGATGTTAGCGGTTTTCCTTGGGGAAAGTTGCATTTGAAATGACAAAGTACTCTTTGTCGAATGCTTTGAAGGCGTATAAAGAAAGGAAGGAGTGGTGGTTCAACATATAATTTCTCTGAAGACCATTATATTAAATTGTATAAGTTGAATGGTCTTCCATATGTATTTCAAGTATTTATGTTTGAAACCATTTCAACTTTCAAAGCTTGCGGTATATCTGACGACGAGCATCATCGGATGTCCGTTTATGTAGATGGAAGGAGCTAGTGAAGCCCCTTTGAATGACAAGTTGAATGATCTCGGTATTTTGTTGCGGGCGGTTGTCGATTATATTACTAAGAATGCGATTTGTTACCTTTAGTTAATTATTTGATTCTTGATTATTTTTGTGAAGTTTACTATTAACATAGTAGTTAGTTACCTTTATATACTAATTGAGTTCTTGATTATATTATGTATATATTAACAATAAAATGTTGTTGGTTACTTAGAACATATAAAGTTTGGTTACCTTTATACATTTAGTTGTTCTTGATTTATATATATTTGGTTACCAATATATATGTTTTTGTTTCTTGATTATGTTTTATGATTCTTTATTTTATCTTTTTGTTATTGTAATTTTATAATGTTTGTCGGATGTTATCTTTGAAGTGTACTTATTGTTTTTAAATTTGAGGGTAAAAGTTTGATTCCACGGTGAGGAGAATGAGCGACTTGATTTGGGCGGGTTTCACTTTTTCAATGGGAAGGATCTTGACAAAAGGTGAAGGATGACAACATTGGATTTGATATATCGGTCATTAAAGATCTGATTGATACAGTTACTGGTAGTTGGAGAAAAAGTTTACGAAATTAAGAAAGGCGTTATAAAATTGCGGTGATATTAAGGATGAGATCTGATTTTACGTTCGATATATGTAGAGACTTTAGGTTAATTATTAGAGATGAGTTCTGCGGGTTCAAAGATGGTGGGGTTAAAGAAGTTGATAGTGATTACGATGATGATTACGATTACGATTACGATTACGATTACGATGAGGGGTGGTGATCTTGATGATGATGATGATGGCCGATGATTATGATGAAGCCGATGATGTTGTTGATCGACATCTTTGGTGAGGTTAGTGATGATGGTTTGAAAGTCGATGAGGTTGGTGATGATGGTTTGAAAGATGATGAGAAGAAGGATGAATTTGTAAATGAAGTTGGAAATGAAGGTGATGATGTTATGCTTGAAAGGCCAAATCGTGTTGTTGAGGATGTTATGGATGTTATGGTTGAAAACCGTCGTATTTATTGAGGATATTGTTGAGGATGTTATGGTTGAAGCCCGTCGTTTTGTTGAAGATGTTGTTGAAGATGTTGGTGATGTGTCGATTTTGTTAAGAAGAAGGATGGTAATGAATCGATTATGGTAATGAAGTTGAACTTGATGGTATGGTTGAAGAACATCATGAAATAATAAATAATGTTGTTCGAGAAATTGTCGAGGTTAGACTTTTTTGTTTGTTTTGTTTTGTGTTAGATGTCTTTTTTTCATTTTTTAAAGATCGATTGATTGTTTTGTATTTTGAGCAATTTATTAAGAATGATGTTGACATACCAACTTTTGACATTTTAAGCGATGTCTGGGAAAAGAAATTGTTGTTTATGTTCTTCTTTGAGGTTAGTGTTATTCTGACATACCACTTTTTTTTTTTACATGCTTTAGGTTTTGATTCTTTGTTTTACCATTACATGCTTAAGGTTTTGGTTATTGTTTCAATTTTACTCGATATCCAACTCGTAAATATATAGTAACCATTATAATGTTTCATAGTAACCAAAAGAGCATTAGTTAGTAATAAGTATAATGTTTTATAGTAACTTGATAATGCATTAGGCGATAACTAATATAGCATTAAACGATATAATATTACCAATACATAATTAGTTAATAACAAGTATAATGTTTCATAGTAACCATTCTGACATTAGGCGATAACAATCTGACAATGATTTTTATGTGAAAATATAATTGTTTTACGTTACATTTTACATCATTTGTAAAGGGAAAAAAGTTTGAGTGGAAAGCAAATCATATTGGATGAGATGGTTACGACTACCGGGATATAGTCCATGTGATGAATTGGAGAAAGGCGTCGATAGAGTCGATGCAGGACACATGCGTGAACATTTAAAGTCTTTGTTCTCTGATCTCCATATCTGAGGAACATTTAGGTTAATTTGGGTTATCGTCTAATGCATCGGTCTTTAGTCGAAGAGTTCTTTATTATTTACGCATTTTCCAAGGTTTGCATGGATATCTTAGTCAAATTTGAAGAAGCGTTGTTTGAGCGATTGGTTTAAAATAGGACTTAACAACGGGGAAAAGGTTTGTTTTTCTTTATTAACAATCTTATAGTTTTTTTATGAAACAAATAAATTTGTTTTTGGGTAGTGTGTATATTAACATGGTGATTGTTAATGTCAGCGTGTATACTAATATGTTTTTATATTGAAGGATGGACAAATTTCACAGGAAGAATGACATTATCGAACTTTCTTTTGTATTTGGAATTACATCCCAATTTCATCTAAAATGTGGTTTTATAAATTAAAGACTCACAGGCGATGGTTGAGCGATGATGTGAGTTCTTTTTTTTTAAATTATGTTTACATATTTATGGTTACATTATTTATTTGTTTAAGTAAATAAACTTTACTGATGTTGATTCTTTATTATATATCTGTTTTATTCTTTGTCGTATATTTTGTTTTATTCTTATTATATTCTTGTTTTATTCTTATCATACAACTATTTGGTTCTTATTATATAATTGTTTGAGTTCTTATCATAAATGTTTTATATATATGTTGGTTACCATCA
This sequence comes from Panax quinquefolius, assembly GCA_020205615.1. Lineage (NCBI taxonomy): Eukaryota > Viridiplantae > Streptophyta > Magnoliopsida > Apiales > Araliaceae > Panax > Panax quinquefolius. The sequence goes on from CM035171.1 coordinate 5,731,648, forward strand.
TTTAAAATGATATGTTAATATTTAAGCATGTTTTGGTTCTTTATGATATAAGTGGTTGAATTCTTTGTCATATATATATTTTGTTATTATTATATTCTTGTTTGGTTACTAATATCTGACTATTTGTTTACTATTATATAATTGTCTGCAGTTCTTATGATATATGTTTTATATATGTTTTGGTTGCCAACATATAAATTGATATATTCTTATATAAACATGTTTTGGTTCTTTATGATATAAGTGGTTGAGTTCTTTGTCGTATAAGCTGTTTTATTCTTGTCGTATAAGCTTTTTTTATTCTTATTATATTCTTGTTTGGTTCTACTATGTTACAATTGTTTGATTCTTATTATATAATTGTTTGGTTCTTATCATGTATCTTCGATATATGTTTTTGTTACCATCATATAAAGCGATATGTTGATATATAAACATGTTTTGGTTATTATGATAAAAGTTGTTGGTTCTTATTATATAAGCTGTTTTGTTGATGTCATATAAATATTTTTTTATTCTTATCATATTCTTGTTTGGTTATTATATTACAATTTGTTTGATTACTATTATATAATTGTTTAGTTCTTATCATATATATATATATATATGTGTGTGTGTGTGTGTTAGTTAACATCATACATGTTTATATTTTTTTAAAATTATGTTTTTTATAGTTCTGATTACATTATTTAGATGTTTAAGTAACTAAACGTTAACGATGTTGGTTACATTGATTACATAATGTTATTTTTCAACACTATTAATATTTTTTTTTGTTCGACATATCGATGTTGCATTATATTACTTAGTAAATTGGCGGACATTACGATCACATGCGTATAAAGAAGGCGACGACTACGGATTGTTGGTTCCATGCCAAGATGACCTCTCTTTTTAAGAGTATACAAATAAAAATGCAGATAAGCGTGCGTGTGTTTATGCAGGGAGGTGATGTTCTTTGAGTACATTCATGGATTTGTTTATGGATGTAAACACACCGTGGAAAAATGTTGACTATGTTTTGTTCCCCATACATATGTCATCAGGGACCATTGGTTTTTGTTAACGTTTGATGTGCATCGTGAGCGTCTAGCTGTTTATAATTCTCTGCGATTGAAAAGAAAATCCATGCAAAACAAAAATCATGGATGTTTGTGAACCTTATATATTTATTCTTCCCACTTTATTACATGAAGATTGGATTTTGGAGGGATAGGAGTGACATTGACTTTAGCAATGAACCGTATCGCGATGATAAGCGGGAAGATGACATAATTGAGTTAGAATTTGCGAGTCGGTTCTGAACAAGTGGATGGGTAAGGGTTACATTGTTTTCAATTTTGAATTATTATATTTAATTATTTTGATTCTTGTCGTATAATTGTTTTGGTTACTATATTGTAAATGTTTGTTACCTTTGTATAAAGCGATATGTGTTATATATAGGTTGTTTCTAGTATTGATTTTGGTTATCTTTTGTGCATTTATACGATTGATTGCGGGTTGTTTACAATTTGTTTTCTTAGAGCATGTATTCATCGAAGATTGATGAAATTCTATTCCATTCCCCATTCTTGTGATATCGGAAGAAGTTATGCACAAACCTATATATGCATGGAAGGAACAAACAATTGGAGGGATATGAGGCCCACGAGAATTTCGGGAAGATTTGTTCGATTTTTGATTAGTTCGAGATATTGTTGTGTTGTCGATTATGAATTGTGTTTTGTATTTTTATTTTTTAATATACGACAATTTTGTATGGTTCATTAAGGATGATTCTTGAATCTTATATAGATGGGATTTCATATGTTATTATAATATCGGTTTTGGAATTAATTTTGTGTATTGTTGGTATTTGATTCGTTTTAAATTTGTGTTTTGCTTTACATTATATTGAAATGTCTGATTTGGTAACCAAATGTATATAAAAAAGGGTAACCATTAATGTTTTGATAATAAACAGAGATGTCTGATATTGTTTGGGACATATAAGCTGTTGTTAAATGTATCGGGACATATAATTATTGTTAAATGTATAGGTGAGTATATACATTAGTTAACAAAAAAAATTGTTTTGGTGATTGTTATCTAAATATTTGGTTACTATTTGTTATATTTTGTTTATTGTTATAACAAATAAGTAACCAAATAGTTCTCTTATAGTCACCATATTATGTTTATCTGAGTAAACAAATTGTAATAAAATTTGATAAAATCATTATATATACATTAACATAAATATATGTTAACAATATTTGTTTTAGTTTATATCAAAGCGATTTATAAATTTTTATCACGAATGTTATGAATTGTTAAATGTATGTGTTTTTTTTAGTGTATCATCATGATGGAAACACATTAATTTTAATTAAGAGATTTCATTTTTATATATGATTGTCATTTGTATAACTATCATATTAAATTAAATATATTTTGAGATGTTCAGTTGGTATCCAAATTGTTATATAAGAGTAACCATTTGACTTTATGTTAGTAACCAAATAATTTACAATTTATATTTTGAATAATTGTCGAGTAAGCGATTATGTACTTTTGTGGGTTCCCAATTGTATTGGCAACTTCAATGAATTATTCAAATCAAATGTTTTAATCAATAAAAATGTTGGTTATTATACAAAAATCAAAAATGTTACCATCTATGTGGTTTATAGTTAATGATAGTAAACAATTATATATACATGTATCTACACTCTTAATGTAAATGCATTATATCGGGGTTTTTTTGGTCTTAAAAGCGGGGATTATTGCGAGTTTTCTGTTGTGTCCTTTCTCTTGCTTTTCTTTGCATTTGTTTTGAATTTTGATTTGGATCCGTGTTTGTACCTCCTACTTTTGGTCTTCCAAATTTGGTCTTCTTGTGTTCGGTGGTTTCTGACCATATTTCTTACTTCTTACGGTATATCCCGTTTTTCTTTGTCATCTAACGGCGGCATGATTGAAGCTGAATATGTATCGACCAAAGTTGTTTTATAGTATTTTTGAGCAAAAATCATAACTTTCAAATTTAAACTTCTTCATATATGTAATGACGACGATGTGGACATGGCATCTCATAGTCTTCGAAATTTTCCACGTGTGCGTGTTCTTTGGTCGATGTCCACAATATATTGTTTGGCGACATAAATAAGCGATAAAAATCACTAAGTTTGATGTCTCGACCTACATCACAAATTAAGCATTGTTAGAATAAAAAATACAATTGGAATCATTTTCATTATCTGAAAAAAGAATACATATTAAATCAAACAACTCGATGTTATAATTACAAAATAAGTAACTAAGCATTAACCAACTTAGCATTAACATTATAATTATACTGAATAACCAAATAAGCATCGATTAGTAACCAATATAATAATCTTATCGATAACTTGACTCAATTTGTATCATTTTAATTATTAAGAGTAACCAAACAAGTATCACTTAGTAACTTGATGTAATGATACATAGTAACTTGACTCGGTGATGATCGGTAACCATTGTAATGATATCACGATAAGCAATTAAGTATTAATTGACAACCATATAATATTTCATAGTAACGAGTTACCATTAGCGATTACACAAGTTATTATTAGTTAGTAAATATTATAGTGTAGCGATAACTAAATCGACATTAGGCGATAAACAATTCAACATTAATTTGTAATATTATGCGGTAAAAAGCGGTATTAATAAGTAACCGATCTGATGATACGATAACCAAATCAAAGTGTCAAGTAACCATTATAATGTTTGGCGATAAGCAATTAGGTATTGGTTAGTAACCAATATAATATTACATAGCAACCAAGTTATCATTAATCGATGCAACAAGTCGGTTATTAGTCGATAAATATTATAGTTTAACGAGTAACTAAATCGACATTAGTAAGTAAACAATTCACATTAATTAGTAATATTATGCGATGTCGAAAGCATTATTCATTAACAAATCTGATATAAAAATTAATGCAATAAATTATAATTTGTATTTGTTACCTTAAGTTTCCTTGATTTAATGATATTAGATTGCAATCTTTCTTAATTTGTTGTGGAAAGTGTTGTGAATGTTGATAGAAATTTGCTTGTTTGTTTGTGAAATACCATCTTTGAACCCGAGCAACGTAGGCATTCAATCATTGATGCAACTGGAAGATCCTAATCATATTAATTGCGTTGTTAATAGATTGGCGATGTTTGAAGTCATTGTTGAGTGTCTAACTTTACGATCCATGGAGCACTGGTGCACTTTTCCAACTTTACCTCTTCCTCCAAATATGTCCTTATTAGAGGATCAATGGCATCAAGTTCAACCGTGTGTTTGTTGAATTGTTCGATGTTGTATACTCTACATGCCCCGTTGTAAGCTTGTTTAAGTTCTTCTCCTCTCTTTTTGAATCTTTTTTTTATATTTTTCAGGTATATGGTATGTGCGAAAGCATGCATGACATCTGAAAACACATAATTCGATCCTTGTATTATTGCTTCATATACTATACGAAACAATGCATTGGCCTTCCCTTACTCCTGGCGCAGTTCTTAAATTCATGAAAACCATCTCCAAGATAATTCGTTTTATTTGTCGACCCTTTGCAAAGCAATCGGAACAATGTTTGGTTTGCATCTTGTGTGCTTCTTATCGATATTGTCCTCCGTAAGTTGATTGTATGAATGTGCCATCGATTACAATAATTGGAAAGCAATGATTGCCATGCTTGAATGGATGCTCGATGGCGAAAGAACAAATATTTAAACGAACATTTGTTTCCAACTCGAAGGCGTGTGTGGAACACATTATGAAACATCAACATTATCAATAGAATTATAAGTAGTATAATCTTTCTGAAAGTAACGAAGACGGACATTAAGCGATAACAAATTATTTTAATACGATAACGAAGACGGACATTGGACAATATAATTTTATCGATAAACAAGACAAGAGTGAGTGCGATAACGATGTATTTAATGTCGATTATCCAAGTCGACATTAAATTGACAACCAATTATCCAAACATTAGGCGATAACCAAAAGCGATGAGAATATATTGTTATCTGATAACTAATCAATGACGATATATTGTTACCTGATCATTAACCAATATCTTGTTACACGAGAATGTAATCTGACATTAGTCGAATCAATAAAACATTAGGCGGTATAATGTTACAAAGTAACCAACATATTTTCTTACGAAGAACTAATACACATTAGATAGTATAATGTTTTTCATAAACGAAGACAACATTATACGATAAACAACATATTTCTGTCACGATAACCAAGAGTTGCAGCATATAGTAACCAAGATAGCATTAGACAGTAACCAACATATTGTCTTACAGTAACCAAGACAGCATTAGATAGTATAATGTTTTCAGTAACAAAGACAACATTATCGATAAACAACATATTGATATCGATAACGAAGATATCATTAAGCGAAGAATAAGCAGTTGCATTCTGATAACCATGTATTTCTTTGAGTAAACATTAATATAAAAAATCGGTAGAACTCATTTAAAATTATAAATATGAGGTAGGTAACCAATGCACATTATAGCAACCAAATCGGTTGAATTGAGTAATCAACTAATCATGAAAAATAATAATGTGTTTTAAATTGTTACACAGATTTGTTTTCTGCGCGACGTATGTGTAACCATGATGGGATCGATGAGTAGTCGTGTGGATTTCCTCTTACCTTTTCTAACGCTTTCTCCTTGATCTCCATGCTTTTTGGTAAGAGATAGACACATTATATTACATCATCATGTCCTCGACAATATCGGTTGGTGTGTATATTTTCTTCAAATTTGTTAATTTACGCATTATGCATTCGACGACTCAACTCACTATTTGCTGTCTGTGGTCTCCAAAGAATACGTTGGTGAACACGTGTGAATGTCATTGAATTCCCTCACCTTGAGCAATTTGGTTTTTGAATACTTGATGCTCTCATCTTCCATTTGCAATTTTCATCATCTACGCATTACCAGCAGACAAAGTCTCTATGACCGCTCGTTGAACTTTGTGTTGTCTATTTTCTTGATTGAATCGCACCTCATTGATTGTGATAGGATTTTTTTGTCTTTGTAGGTTTGATGTAATTTTACGTCACGTTCATTCGGATCTGTTATTACATCATCATATCGTTCTTCTGTGTATGATTTGTCATGTTGTTATGCATCTCGTTGTTGTTCCGTGAATTTTTTTATTGCAAGTCGATCGGCATATTGCGTTCCAATTTGGGAATCTTGTGTTCTTCTTCGTAACTAGTCTTTGAATTCCCTTGTGTTGATCTCGATTGGCGTTACATATCGTGAACAATGATTCTTCTATATTTGTCGAGTTACTGCAAGATTAACGTCTGCGGTAACTTCTTTTTCAATATCTATAATCGGTGGAATTTTCCTTGTTCATCGATTTTTCTTGACTTGATAAAAAGAATCTCAATGTTGCTTCATCGATGCTCTGATTGGTGAAATGTCGTTTTGATGTGAAATTTGATGAACAATGTTGTTGTGTTTGTGTCTACCATCAATGTCTGATACATATCATGTTTTGCATTTCTCTGAAAACGAACAAGTTGAGGGAACTAGTATGCGATAACTTCAAAGTTGGTGTCTTGGTTTCTATCGATCCATGTCTTAGATTGAAATAAAAGCAAAACAGAATCATCTCCATTGTGCGAAAACAAAATATGCATTGCGTAGTAACAAAATCAATGTTAATCAATAACGAAACTATATAATGTCGGTAACGAGAAAATGAAATACATTTGTCTATCATTCTACAATTGAAACAACCCGGTTTAATATTTTTTTTAGCAATTAAATTATAACGGTTGTATGAAGGTAACCAATGTAGCCAATTAATTTCCATCATAATAAAACAAACCAATATAAATTAATCAAATATTGCACATTAATAATATCAACATTATCTGATAACAAAATTCAATGTGAAGCGATAACTTTACATGTTTATTTAGTAACCATAGGATAAAAAACATTTTCAATTTACTTGTTATATTAAAAAAACAACCGATATAATGGGTTTGTGGGCATTTAAATGCTAATTGTTGTAAGAATGTAAGCGATGTGGTTAACAAGTGACTATTAATATAAAAATATAATTATAAGCATAATTAGATTAATTCATAACGGATCGAAATTAATAAGTATCCATTTTATTTGTATATAATATCTAAATAAGTATTATTCATAACTAATATAATGTTAATCGATAACTTGACTCGGCATTAGTTAGTAAACATATACATATAAATGTTAAATACATAGGAAACTATATACATATAATTATTAGGCGTATACCAAGATATTGTTACATAGTAAACTATGAAGCATTACATAGTAACTAATAAATCGGTATATAGTATGATGTTACAAAGTAACTAACATATCATTAAAACATGATAGCAACATCTTTAAATATAGTAACGAAAACAATAAGCGATATAATGTTACAAAGTAACCAAAACATCATTTTATAAGTAACTAACATATTGTCATACACTAACCAAGCTAGTATTTGATAGTATCGAAGACAACATTGAACAATACATTGTTATCTGATAACAAAAAACAACGGTAGGAAGTCACCAAAAGTAATATGATAAGTAATAAAACAATTGTAATATAATAACCAAACGATAATATGATAGAACAAGTAGTAACCATTTTAAGTGTGACTCAAGAACCATATGAACACCGTAGTAACCACGGTAACTATATGCATCTGAACTTGAAACACACGCGTACCTCGGTGTTGAATTGTATCGATATTCTTTGTGATTGTTTTTAATTCTTTACGCTTGAAGTAAATGATGATTTTGTATACTATTTAGTCTTCTCCGATCTTAGATGTTTGTCGCGATCTCGGAGGTGAGTGGAAAGGCAATCATCGATAGAAGATTTAGCGATCGTCGTAGAAGATCTTAGATCTTAGATGTTTGTCGCGATCGATCGAGTTGTTGTGATTGTTTATAGTTCTTGAACTTGAAGTAGATGTTGATTTTGTATACTATTTAAGTCTTCTCCGGTCGTATATTTTTGACGCGATCTCAGATGTGAGTATAACAGCAATCGTCGACAGAAGATTTGGCCTTTTCCGATATCAAAGTTGCATGTTGTTCGGTTGCTTGATTTTAGGAGCGGTTATTATTAGATAGGACATATTTGGTAACTTTATTATTGTGTTGTTTTATTTTTGTAATTATGTTTTGTGTGTTTTATTTTTGTAATTATTTTATAATTGTTGTATATTATTGTTAAGGACCCATAAATAAATGATGACTGTTGATGCTTAAAGGCCGATTGGATCAACCCCCAGCACACTAAACAAGTGACTTAGTCAAATACACGGACTAGCCCAGTCACCAAATTGGACCTTTAAACTTGGCCCAGTCAGACAACCCATTGTACAAGTTGGATCATAAATTCACTTATGATCAAACTCATTAATGACCTTTTTATCATTGACAATAATCCATATTTCATGGAAGGAATTTATTTACGTACTTTTGTTACTCTAAACCAAACGGATCAAGTTTTAATGACTTCAATTTTTTTTTGAGAAAGTAGTTAAATCTAATGATTGATTTACAAAAATTATTAAACAAAAGGGGACCATTTTAGGGTTTCTGACATGGTAAGCAAATTGGGGTCTTCTTCGGCCGGGGAAGATATATTCAGGTGACTCCTCACATCATTCTTTATGTTGTATATATATATATATATATATATATATATATATATATATATATATATATATAATATGTCAACTGTAATCAACAATCCACTATGGCACTATGTACACTGTAATTGTTTTTTCTTATTGAAGATGCAGTTCAGCTGCTTGTTTTTATGCTTGTAAGAATTTCATGTAATTTGTGAATTTGGTGGGTGCTCTGCCATATTAGTTTGTAATCATTTGGGTGGCCAAATGCTTTAGTTGGCTGCGACGAAAATTGGGATGCCAAGTTTAGGCTAAACAATGTCAATAATACTAGTATTATGCTTCAAATTCACTCAACTAATTTTAATCTGTTTACCTCCTGAGTTTAGGTTAAACAATACAATGTCTACCTCGTGAGTTGTTTTAATCTGTTTGCTGTAATATTCTATTGTATGCTAATAAAGCATGATTTCATTAAGTTCTTTCCGACGTCTTTTGATCCATGGAAAAAAAAAGGATTTTGCTTCCTAATGGTTCATGGGTGTTTTTTTTCATCAGCTATAATTAAGCTCTTGCATTGTGTGCTAGTGCATGTAAATTCCTGGTGTGGTTAGGATGTCAAATATACACTTGAATTTGATTTTGGTTTATTCTCTTGGCTCTTGGTTCCCTTGCCAGGTTTAATCAATTTTCAGTCTAATTCTTCAAACCCCTTGTTCCTTGATAGTGTTGTTTAAACCCAAAAAAATAAATTACTGTTGTCCTTCAAATCAAATTTAGAGTATATAGGCATAAATCCTGATAATTTCGGCATTGATCTTGAATACGTTCATGTAGAAAGTTTTTTAGGTGATCATATATATAGCTAGATTCTTTTAGCTAATAAAGTTTATGGCGATCTCTCCCATGGAAAAATGCATCTTTATCATTTGCAAATTCAAAGAATACCTATTTATAAAGACAAGCTTCACCTGTACATAATTTAATATAGATGTAGACATACTTTAATTGAATTACAAATGGTTTTCCTTTGAGCTCATAATGAGGCATCGATATCATATTTGCTCGATATGATCCCAGGTTTCTTGTTAGGGGACAAGCTATCAAGTACCAACGAGCAATTTACGTACACCACGAACTGCCTCAATCTAAAATTTCCCAACTGAATTGTTACAGGCGCCTTCACAGCCACAAGCAGCGGAACCCTTCCGCTTTTTTTGTTTTCGGTGAGCGCCTCTTGAAGACCTGATCCAAACTCACTCTTTCCTTTCAGATCAATTTGCATTACACTGATGTTATTGGTGCCTTGATGAAAAGCTGGGAGCTTTCCAGAGCAAAGGTTGGAGTCTTTGTACCAAACTACCACTGAGCTGTCTTGGCCATAAATGAGACTGATATGGGTGTTTGGATTATTGGCCTCCACATTTACGATGAACTCTGTTTTCAGGCTGAAATCCGGTTGAGCTTCAAAGGCTTTGATGTCCATGGATTTGACCTTGTACGAAGGCACCATTGGCTTGTAGAGTGTGTAAAAATAAAAAGTAAGTCCCGCGAGGAGGAGGATCAATAAAAAGAGGAAACAATAACAGCAGCATATGCATTTCATACAACCATTTCCCGACTTCTTAGGGCGGTACTGAGGAACCTTGCGATGGTGATAAGGAGGTGGTCGTATGCTTCCATTCGGCTGCAGCTCAACGTAGGGAGGTGGTGGTGCGTACATTGTATGAATGATGGTGATGGTGATGGTGATGAACCGATTAATGTTCCATGCAAAGAGAGGGTCCCTTTGCTAGGCCTAATCCATAGAAGGGAGAGAACATGACAAGCTGAAGAGGAAGAAGGAGAAAGAAAGAGAGGATGTAAAGAAAGAGAATAGTTTAGAGATATGATTCATTGGTTTAGGGGGATTATTGTTAAATATTTGTGGTTAAAGAGAGTATGGTGTGCTGTGTTGTGTTGTTTACACACATATAAGCCGTGTTTTATGGGTTCAAACTGATTTCTGATGACTTGTTTATACGCTAATTTTGACACAAGCCATTTGATTTGCTGGCATGTTGAATTGCTTGCTATTTATTTATAATATGGTTCATTTCTTCTGCTTGGATCAATATTTGATAGTTGTAATAAAGTTCTTCAATGTGACCCCTCAAATTAAATTTGCTTTTTATATAGTAGTGTTATTCGTATACATAAGATTGGCAATTGCATCAGGTTATGCTATACAAAATTATTGCAACTATTTAATTATGTGATAATGATTTTTTATAATTTAAAATACCTTATCATTCCAATGTTTAATTTTATGGTTACTACCCTCCATAAAATCGTAAATTTAGAATAACAATAATTAATAAAACAATAAAAATACACACATGGGCAATTATCAATAAATGTTTTGGTCTCTTGCCATAATAATAATAATACATTACTGGCAATCGCAATCAATTATAGTGAGATGAACATTCTGAAAACTACAACCAAGATTTGAAATCCTGGAAACATTCCGTCATCTAACATTACATTACATTTTTTTTCTTTTTCTTGTTTCTTTACATTCACTAGAACACCACCTTAATCATACAGCACATTCCCATTCTATTTCACTACCAAATTACGTACTCGAAACTGAATAAATTAATCCCAAAAAAAAGGTCGAAAGGCACGGATGGAGTTATAAGATCTAATAATTGAGCTTATCCTGGTGAAAGATACAACTGAAACTGCAACGGATTTTACTTTATTAGCATATTTTTTCAGAAGTATCTGATCTTAACTTGCAACTTTGGAGGAAAATTTGCCTTTTCTTAGCCCCGTCGCGCCTATAGCTAAAACAACTTCTCAACCCTTGATTTCTCCTTGAACTACTAATTCTCCCACAATTATTATCTTCACCAATTTTCTCATCAACAGCCCCGTACAAGAACCCTTGATTGATTTATTGAGTGAGCGAGAAATTTAAAATCATTTGTATTTTATTAAATAGATGCATCTACTTTTTCTTTAAAATAAAATTAATAATCATATTGTTGTCTCCATCTAGTTGTAGCTGTAGCGGCAATGGTAGACTGGTAGTAGAATAGCCTTATACAAGAAGTCTCTATAAGACTATAACTACAAGAAACAAGATTAATGTAATTAGAAATCACTCAATTATTGACCAACGGTCAGTATAATTATTAAATTCGATTCAATATTTCATGACTAAGCACGAAAGTCTCCTAGTGAAAAATATATTGTCTTACTCTTTATCCAGTTAACTATTATATTCGTAATGTTTTAATAATTAATTTAAAGAGATTAAATTTTGCAAAAATAAAAATAAAAATTAAAGAGATTAGGTTATAGGTTTAGAGGATTATTATGTGGTGTTCATATGGAATATATATTATTATCATGTCTCATATGAAAAATGGTCGCAAAGTTTGACCAGATTTTTGTTTTATTTAATTTCTTCAGTTGCATTAATTATTTGTTAATAATTAATACAAAATAACGCCTGACCCGATGATGAAGTTATTTGGATCTATAAGATTTCGAGATGCTTCGTTCATCCCATTCTTGTATTAAAAAAATAGGTGATGTTAAAAGTTCTTATTTGAATCCTTCCATTACACTTTCTTTTCCATTCCATCCAATACATCATAATTTTTTAATTGTGAATTATATTATAATTGAATTCGATTTTGATCAACTAATTTATTATATTGAATACCAAAATTGTTCCAAAAATAAAAATAATTCAACACTTTTCACCATTTGATCATTAATGAAAAATCCACATGTAAACGGCAAACATATTTTTATGATTCTAATTTTGGTAAAATTTATCTTAATATATATCATTAACTATCTATTAACATATTTTGATCAAAATTGTGTATTAGATAAAATCGGAGGGAATGCATAATATAAAGGGAGCCAAATATAAATTATTATTAAAATATTTAATGTCATATCATTTGATACCCATTTAAGACAAAATTTGAGATCATACCATTACTCTAAAAAAAAATAAAAAAATACTTGATACGTAGAAATATCTCAATGACTATATATATATATATGACTGCTCAAAAAAATCTATAATGCTGGGAAAAAGTTGTGCAAAAGAATCTCTCTCGCACAATGTATGTGAATTCCCAAGTATTTCATTTAAAAAATAAATAAAATAGAAAACAAAATAAAATAAAAAAGAAGGAGAGAGAGAGAGAGAGAGAGGAAAATGTTAATGAATGAAATGAGATGGAGCATGGGTTAGAATCTCCGTAATGTTGGGGCCTGGGATATTTTCTAATCATTATGATGGATGTTGTTAGAGAATCGGAACATATATAAAATAGAATTCAATACGGCCCAAACGATTGTCATTGGGCTCATTCATAATAGGAATTCTGATTTCTAAGAAGGAACCCATTAGGGTTAGGGGCCTGAAAGCTGAAATTACCAAGTGGGTCCTTTTATAATAATATCTGACGTTTAGAAAGTAATTACACTATTAGTCTTGACTCATAAAATATTTACACAATTAACGACTTTCTATATTTATTTACAATATTAGTGCAATTAGGATTCCTTAATTTAGGGAATTAGTATGCAATTAGGATTCAATTCATAATAATAAGGAAACCTAAAATCAAGGAGAAATAACTATCATAATTAATAATTCAAATTCAAATATCTTGGATCTAACAACAAATTCAAATTCAAAAATAATAATTAAAATTCAAATATTCAAAGTTTGACAACGTCATCTTCTTCCTCCTCTTCGCCGGTCATCTTCCTCCTCCCCTTCGCCGTCGCTTCAACACCATGGACGTCGGATCTCCTCATACATTATGACGAAGGTTGATTTAGTCCAGAAATTAAAAGGAGAAAAAGATAAGTTATAGTGCAGTTGGTATCCAAATATTTATACAAAGGTAACCATTTTTAGTTTTTACGGGTAACGAAAAAATTTCGGTCAAATTAGTAACCAAAACTTTCGAAGGTAACAATTTTGTTTTTATTGGTTACATTTGTATTAAGGTTTGGCTACCAATCACTTTATGAAAAAAAAATCTATAATAGATTTTTATAATTAATTAGTAACCCAATAAAAGCTGATTTGGTTACATTTGTATTAAAGTTTGGCTACTAATCAGCATTATAAAAAAAATCTACAATAGATTTTTTAATTAATTAATAACCCAATAAAAGCTGAATTGGTTACATTTGAATAAAGTGTTATCTACCAATCAAGATTATTAAAAAAAAATCTATAATAGATTTTTTAAAAATAAATTAGAAACCTAATAACACTGAATTAGTTACCTTGGTATGAATGCTTGGCTACCAACTATACTATAAAAAAATCACAGCAATTGTACTATGAAAAAATCGTAGGGGGAGACTCTAATCAATGTTTTTCATGGAACTTGAAAAATGCCAAATCAGCAACGAAGAAGATAATCATGCCGGCGACAGATCACCAAACCTTCATCTTTCTCTCTCTCACTATCCATCTTCTCTCTCTACATTTGTGTCGTTCTCTCTTTAAACGAAACCATACCGACGACAGATCACCATGGGTTCGTTCTCGAATCGGATCGAAGATCCACGGAACAGTGGCTTCCATGGAAAACAACCACGACCAAGAGCAAGAAGACCTTGAAATCTTCCAAAAATTCGTCGCCGACTTCTCTCCATTGCCTGGTTCCGTAATTAGTAATTACAACGGGATAGATGAAGGCTGCTGTCATAATTTACAGAAGCAGCCAGCACCCCTGTTTTCACCTGAGGGCGTGTAGGTTTTCTTTGTGGGCCTCGGCAGTTGTTGGCAGTGGCGGAACCAGAACGATTTTGTAGAAATTCAAAATTTTTAAACAAGCGATCGGAACACCGCTTCACCCCTCACATTACCTGTTCTGCTCCGCCTGGCCTCCCTCTCACCGGGTCATTCATATCTGACGACCGAGAACACTGACGATCGTCCCCCACCGCCAAGCCACCCCTGTTCACTTAAATCACGGCCTCCTCCCTAAAGGGGTCAGCCTACCCCCAGCCCCCCCCCCCCCCCACCCCCTAGTTCCCCTTGGTTGTTGGCTATGAAAATGAAGCAAATTAATACTTAATTAGTAATTACTTAGAGTTGATTTTTAATATGTAGATATATTAATTACTTAATTTAATTAGTAAATTAATACTAATTCCTTAAATTAAGGAATTCTAATTGCATACTAATTCCTAAATTAAAGAATCCTAATTGAACTAATATTGTAAATAAATATGAAAGTGTATTAATTGTGTAAATATTTTATGAGTGAATTATTGTTGTAATTATTTTTAAAATGTAATAAAATATGTAATTGTACCAAATTTCAAGATATAAACCTAAGCATTTATAATTATTATATTTGTTCCAGACGCCCAAGGTTTTTCTTATATAAAATTCAGTTTTATTTATTTCATTTAAATCCAACTGCATAAAATTTGTGTTGTCAATTTTATACACAATATCGGTAAAATTGTAAAGAACTCATGTTCAATTTTCTATTTTTAATTACATAAAATATAGATAGCACTTAAGCTTAAGCATTCGGTGGATAACTAACTATTAATTGTCAAATAAATAAATAAATACTAGTAGCCAATATAATTGATGTGGTTATTATGAATTCACACTTATTCCACGTCAGAAAGTCACGTAAAAAAATAAGCTATATGGTTTATAAAATTTTAAAATTTATTTTTTACGCTTTCGCTTTATTTGGATACAATTTGATTGTGTTAATGAATATTACAAATCTAATATCGAGCTTAAGTCCAACCTAGTATAATTCGAATTCGATTCGATAAACAAATTCGAGTTTAGTGAAGCTTAAACGAATCATTCACAAATAACTCACTTCGTTTATAACTTTTTTAAGATCAAATATTTTGTTTTAAAAAATAATGTCATAAGCATAATTTAGAGAGTTAAGGCTGAGAAAAACATGTGTTAAAAAAAAGGTTGAGATAAACTTGTATACTAAACTTTGATTTCAACTGAATTCAAACAAAATTTTCTTAATATAAAAATAATAATAAAAAAAAGAGTGGTAAGAAGTAAAGAAACGGGAAAAGCAAAAACCCAATAAAAAAGGGGAGAGGGAAATACTACGAATTAGGCGGGCTTGTAGCAATGTGGCTGGTTATGAAAGACAACGCCGGACCACCCACTGAGTCTGGCCCAGGGACTCCCTCTCCCGCCTCTGTTGTGAGTTCTCTTTCTCTCCCTTCCACACACAGAGACAGAGGGTTTCCATTCCCCCAATTTTCATCATTCTTCTCTAAGCTCAGATGCCCCCTCCTCTTCTTCTCCCTCTTTCCCCCTTCTGTTCCAGTCCTGGCCCCACCAATTTGCTCTCCTCCATTCTTACCACCACCACCAATTTCCCAACTCAAATGCAGCAGCGGTAACAGGTAAAAATAATTCACCCATTCTCTCTGTCTCTCTATATCCATTATTACAATTTCCTCTATGGGTTCCTCTTTGGGGGTGCAATGCAATATGCTCTTTTTGTCTTGTATGTTATTTAGACAAGGCTATTCCTTTTCCTTTACTTTTGATTAACTTTTTCCAACCTTTTTACACCTAATTGCATTTCAATAACCTCATTATTACCCCTTTTTCTGTTTAACTTTTGTTTTTGCTGATTCTTTATGCTTTCAAATTAATACAAATTACAAGACCCTTTGATTGCGCTGTTAATCTTCCTTTTCCATATTAATTAAATTTATTATATTATTACTCGTGGGTTTTTCAAAATCAGGCTCTGGGAAACCTCTCCTCCTTTTCTTTCTGTCTTTATAGCTACATATAGAGGGATGGTGGAAATTAGGGAGAAAACTGAAATGATGAGAGGTTGAATTATAGGAACAGAGCATGGGTTGGTGCCATCATTTATTATCATATTTCATCTCCTTTTCCTTTCGGTTTGGAAGGGTCAGAGAATCTGATCCCTCACATTGTTATTTTCTCTCTGATGAGATTAAGGCGTAGAGGATACATTATTCCTTCTTGTTCTTCTCACCAAAGAGTAAGCGGCTTCTTTCTGTCTTTCGACTTTGCACTTTCAGTTCTTAGCACACCCTTTACGTTTTAAACTTCATATTTTAAATATTTGGTTAAATTTTACTTATGTTGATGATTAGTTCATCCAGTAGCTCAAATTGAATCCTTTTGCTGAATTTGGCATTGTTTTGTGCTAATGAATCAAAGTAATTATTGATGTGAAAACCGGACTCACTACGCCTGCTTCTCTGCATTGAATGTGTAAATCCAATTTAGGTCTTCTTGACTATCTAGCTAGTCAATCAAACAATGAAGAATGATTAGCATTACATTGCGTAGCCCATAACATGTAATTATATAATTGCTTTACTTGGTTGGGAGCTCACTAACTTATTTCTGAGAACTGGATAACAACTTTGGTCATTGGTAATTGGTCAATTCTCTACTTAGTATGAATATTAGGGCTGTTCTGGCCCGTTCATGAGCTATCCTTCTAAGTTTTCGTCCATCTAACACACCATTAGAGTTCAATTGATGTTATATACATAAATGTGAGTGTGTGTGCGCGTGCATGCACGTGTTTGTGTGTGTGTGTGAATATGCATAAATAAATACTAGGTGTTCATTGTGCATTTTTGGATCTTATCCTAACTTCGAGAAATTAAATCATATTTTGTTGTATCTGTATCCAATGTCTGATACTTCCCTTGCATTATTTTGTCATAATTTGAGCTAAGATTACAAATAAAAAAGTTCATATCGTGATTAAAAAAAAAGAACAATGTGAAATGAGGCTGTTAGTGTGTTTCTCTTGGCCTTTCTATTCCTTCACCCCCATTATCCCCCTTTTAAGCTTCTTATGAGTGCATGCTGTGTATCTTACATGCTCATCACTACTTTGCCTCTACATTTACAATGTTATTCTAGATGAATCAAATCAATATTCTGCCTAGATAATATTCCTTATTCTTCTTTTTCTTATATGTGCCTCGGGAGCTGTGGCTGGAAGGACTGGCTTAATCATACAATTATTATGCTATTATTAATTTAGTCATTACCAAAAAGAAAGTTGGATTCTGCTTAGTTCTTGCGCGTTAGCTCATTTTGTTTCCTACCTCTACTCATGAAGGCTTTAATCCAGGTTGATGAGGATGGCATATTTTGGAGACAAAAGAAGGGTGATGACGAATTGGCATGGTCACAACATTCTGCTCGTGTAACAGCGCTGTTAGCTCAGTGTTTTAGTGAGTCAAAATTGTTTAAACCCTTACCTTACTTTCTGCTATAATTTTAATTTTTCTTTCTCCCACTCTCTTCATGGGTGTGTGTGTGCGTTGGTCTGCATCATGCAGGTGTGCCCTTATCTGTGGCCTTGGGTTCTGTGTGCTTTATATTTTTTTCCTTTCGATATTGAGATTCATTATGGTTTATGCATCATTTCTTTTTCTTCTTTGATGTAGGCAGATTCTTTTCAGGTTTTTCTATTCTCCCTTGTATCATCAGTAATAAAGCAGATGCTGCTGTAGTAAATGTGCAAGTGTGCAACCAACATATAATATGCAGTAATCCTACTGGGAAATAATCAAACTAAGAAATGTTGTCAACCAATATAAAATATGCCATGAAAGCTTGATGGCAGCATGAAATTGATGCAATGGAATAAAGCTGTGAAGATAGAAGAAGCAGCTTTTGCATTTTATGGACTGTGCCTTTTTTGTTTCGTTTGCTGCTCCTGGTATATTGGATTTTTTTTTGTATTGTGTGTAATAGATGTTTAGAGGTGTTGTAGGTATAATCTTTTTTTTTTAATTTATTTTTTTATTTTAAGCTCAATAAATACACTCCCTCAAAATAGTTGGTTTGTTGTGGTTCATTTGTTTGCTACTTTTATAGTGGCTTTTTCAAAAAAAATCATGGTGCTCTTTTTAAATATTATATAACGTGCGCATAGATGTTCTCTGAATTCTTTTGGATTGTAGAGCTTGTCGCAAATCATAGAATGTGAATTTAATCTCTATTTTCTGTGGCATGTATGAAATTTTGCATAAGTTCTAACTGCAGGTATCTATTTCCCATGATTACTATGGTAGATAGCATGGCTAATAACCAACTATCTTTTGTAGCTAATGCTATGGTTGGACCACGAACATGGATAGGAGGAATCTTTAGCCGCTCAGGCAATAAACGATTCGGAAGTGGAAAATTTCTTGACTACCCTTTAAATCCTCTTCAGGTAAATGTGACTTGTTAAGTAGAGATCGTTGAATTCAAAAATGTATCTAATACTCTCTGGCTCTCTTTCTCAATAGATTCTGTATGTAGTGAATGGTATTTTTGCATACTAAAAAGCCTGTTGTAACTTAGCCTTATAGATTTTTCTTTTTTGTTTTCTTCTTTTTTCTTTTTGTTAATATTTTCTTTTAAACTTTTAACCAGGAAGAAAGACTTCAAAGGCTTCAAGAACGACTGAACGTACCTTTTGATGAAAATCGCATTGACCATCAAGTAGTTAACATCTCTCTCTCTTTCTCTCTGCCCAATATGTCAAAAAATATGATCAATTAAGCTGTTTGCTGCTTAATTTGTACTTCAATATATCTTCTTTTGGCGGCTGGCACATGGCTTCTCAAGGGAAGTGGATCATTGTACTTTCTGCTTATTTCTGTTTACTGTTTGATCTCATTATTTATTATCATTATCAGGCATCTCTCATAGCATTGTGGAAAGCAGCATATCCAAATGTTACCCTTAAAGGTTTGGTATCTGAGCAATGGAAAGATATGGGGTGGCAAGGACCTAATCCATCAACTGACTTTAGGTACAGGCTACATCTGTGTGATTTCAAATGGTAGTTTGAGTCACTTGTCAAAATAAGACTGATAGGTTGCCTACGGTATGCAAGGTCACATGTTTCCTATATGGTGGGAATCAGCTGAGAACCAAGATTTGTACTTACGCTTACACTCAATAATTGACTGCCGCATGGAAAAAGATTTACCTGATTAAGAATATGAAAACAATTTTCCTTTGCCTTTCTGGTGAAATTATCTCTTCTAGTGCTTCATTATACATCACTGACTCCTTTCTCAGAACCAGTTCCTGTTTTGAATGCCATGGCTTTATGGCTGGTGGTTCAGATTTAATCAGAAAAAACTATGTATCCTGTCAAATTAAACTCGTCTTTAGACTTATATCATCTCAAACAGATAGTTTTTAGAGTATGGATCGATGATCCTTGTCATGTCTAGGGAACCAATAGGTAGCGACTCAAAAAATTAAAATGGAATTATTTCATCCTCAGAGATGTCGAAGCGCTCTTTTCCAAATGTTTTTTTGGCATATGATGCTACAAATATATTGAGAGGCAAATTAAAAATCAACAAGAACTACTTGCTCGCTGATATTCTTTAGAAATAATAGTGTCATGTTTATTTAATTTATCTTGTTGCACCAAAGATTGCAATGGTTATGTTGTTTAAGGTTTAAAATATTCAATATATTCTGATTGAAATATTTTTCTTAATTTGTAGGGGTTGTGGTTTTGTTTCTCTTGAGAACTTGCTGTTTTTTGCAAGAACGTATCCGGTACAGTTGTCTTGTTCTTGCAAAGTGTCCAAAGTAGGATGATAATTTTTCTTATTAATTTCTATATTTTTTGTTCTCTTCTAATATTGGTGGTTCTTCTGTTTATTTTTCTTGAAGAATGGATTCTAGAATAATGGTTATCACTAATTCTATCAAAATTCAAAATGAAGGTGTCTTTTCATAGGTTATTGTTCAAAAAGGGTGGGAAGCGAGCAGAGTGGGAATATCCATTTGCTGTTGCTGGCATTAATATATCGTTTATGTTAATTCAGATGTTGGATTTGTACTCAGGTTGGTACGGAGTATCTGTTATTGACTAGATTGTTTCAGTATGCTAATTCAATTGTTTTCTTTAGGGGAGAGATGGTGGTGGTGCTACCATAATTTGAACACCCCAATTTAGACTTTAACAACATGGGTATGTGTCCACTTAGGCATATAAAGCTCTGGTTCAATCTACAAATTTATGAAAATGAAATATCCTCTCTTTATTCATTCTAGCATTTACATTGGAAGTATCTGCCTTCTGCACTATTTAGGAGAGGCTTAATTCACAGCTTGCTAGTATTTCAACAGGATACGCTTTATAATTTTTCTGATGAGTAATAAAGGGAAGACTCTACTGTCATCGTGTTTAGTCATGTTAATGGTTTCAAACTAAAAGCTTGCTATTGAGAGAGAACTTGTTACCCTGGTAGTTTTGTGAAACCAAGAAGCGTCGGCATTCCCGGTAGTCGTTTTATTTAAAAAGATTTTAACTGTTGACCCATCAATATTCACTTCTACAGCCAAAGAACTGCTTTCAAGTTTAGCTTCTTGTTCTCTATTTACCAATTATATTCTAATTGGTTCTATGTAATTGTATGTATATGATGATATAATGAGCAAGAGATTAAAAAATGAGCATCTTTTTAATTTTTTTCTCTCTTATACAGCAAAACCTAGATGTCTTCCGGGATTGAACTTTGTTAGAGTATTAGGAGGTAAACTACCAATCTGGCTGTTTGATTTCAAGCATATAGGTATTTAAATTACTTCGTTTGGGTGATCCATCATCCACTTTTTCCATTTCTTCTTACTGATTTAAGTTTTAATATAAACAATTGCAGTAGATGAAGAAGCATTCAATGTACTGTACTGCGTAGCTTTTGCAATGATGGATGCTCAGTGGCTTGCTATGAAAGCTTCATATATGGAGTTTAACGTACTCTCTCTCTCACTCGTTCTACATATATATATATATATATATATATATATGTATACGTATATATAGACACACACATATACATACGTCTCTAAGACCAATCTAGATTTACTGCTGAATTCTGGCTAGGGCTGAAAATGAAACCTAGTGGTTCGGAATCGGTTATAGATCGACTACGAAAATTTCTAGCGAGGCTCGGATTTGATACTTAAACGAGTCGAATTCGATTCCATTTTGATACTCAGATACTTATGCGAGTCGAATATGAGCAACCTACTGGTCGTTCATATAGAATATCGAATTTTCCTCATCTCATTGATCCATACTCGATATAAGTTTGTTGATCTTTACTCGTATGCAGTATTGAGTATACTCGATTTATTTAATATATTATTTAACAATTAAATTTTCCACATACTTTTAGAAGTGAAAGTAGTTTTTATGTTTCTCGTACATGTTCATTAATTGATTTAAGAGTGATAATATATCTCATTAATTTTTCTTCAAGGCCCAAGATCTAATTTGAAGTTTCAAATTTAAATTATTCTAACTATTGACTAAGTTAATTTTATCTCATAACATAAATATTCCAGTTCTAATTGGTGTATATCTCAAATGCTCGCGAGTAGCTCGACTAAAAAATGAGTCGAGTTGAATTCGAATACAATGAAATGAGTTGAATTCAAATCCTGAGCAAAAATTGCAAAATTGTATTTGAATCCAAGTATGAATCCAACTACCTTAAAAAAGTTTCAAGTAAAATATGAGCAAGGTACTATTTGACTCGACTCGACTCGACTCTGGATCATTTTCACCCCTAATTCATCCCATTTTTACTCTTTTTGTAGCTAGCAGATATATGGCCGTCCACGCATATCGTGGACAGCCAAATTTCGATTAGAGGGAGCAACTATTTTAAATACCGGAGGATCCACTATTCTTGATAGGGGATGGACATATGAGTTTTTGGTTCTCATGCCGGGTTCCTTGCTAATCCACAGCTAGAGATATTCATGATGTCAATCAGATTCAGTACTAATCAAATAATTTGGATTGTAATCAGTAATCACTTATATTTACTATAAACCAATTTTTTTTTTTTTTTTTTGAAATAGACAGATATTTATAATAGTACCTTGGTGGTCATTGTCCTAGCAGGTGTTGAGGGCTTTAGTTCCCTAGAAATGGAGAGTCAAAAGTACGAGGATTCCTTCATTTCATAAACCTGTAAATCTGGATGATAGGGATAAGAATAATCCATATCATCATCATCATCATCCTCATCACCTTCCCCTTCTTCTGCTTCCGAAACTTCTTCATTTGAGCTTCCTAGAAAACCTTGAATCATTCTTCTTGTGAAATTTGGGATGATGCTTTGTTGTCCCATTTGCTCACCGCACTTCAGCTGAACACATTATGAATTTGATGTGAGACAGTAAAACACTAACAAAATTGTGAGTTTAAGAAGTAAATAGATGATGAATCCTTTTGAGTTTATTGGAATTAATTTGTTAATGAAGAAAGTGAAGGAGATTTGTGGTTTAGCGAATGGCATGGTAATTAATACCATGTTAATTGAGTATCGCAAGTCTCGTGGGAATGCCAACACGGTGTGAGAGCAGAAATGCTCGACTGGAAAGCCAAAATTGCAAGTATACTTCATCTACACAATGCAAAATTGGTATCAAGATATGTTCTGAAAAAAAAAAAAAGTACTTATGAACATGATTCGTCACTGAAGAACATGTGCAGTTGGGTCGCGGACAGAACTCCACTGAACCAAAGTCTTAGTTGCTTCTTATACACCTCCGCATATCATCTCTGAGTCGAACATTGACGGGAGTAAATATTCATTGCAAACATCCTTTGTGTAATGGTGTGTATGTATCCCTCTGATTCTGTAACTTTTCTGTTCTTTCATGACGTGATAAGAGAAAATACACCGCGGATGTTTTTGTATTGAATATTTACTTACTCCGTTAATGGAATCAAATTTCCTGTCCGGGGAAGCATATTCTTTTGCGGAACATGGGTTTTATTGGCCTGGTACATGATATTCTGATCCTTTGTAATCTGCAGGAGGTTTTACGAGTAACGCGGACACAGTTGGAGAGAGAACTGTCTTTAGAAGACATTCACAGAATACAAGATTTGCCAGCTTACAACCTATTGTATAATTAAATTAGTTTTGCTTAGTATTTTGGCAGGTGATGTTTCTGTCTGTTTACGAGGATTTTGAACTAAACAGAGGCTGCTGAGATTCATCAACCGTGTTACTTGTTACAACAGGCCGGCCGGTCGGTCGGTCGGTCGGTCGGTCTTGTGATATTTTATTATTGTAATTTGTAGTTTAGATGCTTCAAGTTGCAGTTTGATTCATTTAAAATACCTGGCTCTCCTTGCTCTTGGAGCTGTTTTTCAGTCCATCATATCACAACTAGAT
Organism: Panax quinquefolius; assembly: GCA_020205615.1. Classification (NCBI taxonomy): domain Eukaryota; kingdom Viridiplantae; phylum Streptophyta; class Magnoliopsida; order Apiales; family Araliaceae; genus Panax; species Panax quinquefolius. Next base: position 5,755,625 of record CM035171.1, read on the forward strand.
TAGGAAATTATTATTTTGGTTGGTGAATTCAATAATTATCATCTACACTATCCAACATCTTATCACTAAAACATTATTGTTATAAGTAAATCTGCTATTATATCATGCAAGAATTAGTTCATAATAATTAATTTCATCCTTAAACATAGAATAGATAGGAGAAGACCACCTAGAAAATATAAAAAATAATATAAATATTTTGTACTTTGTTTCGAGTCTGACGAATGCAGTGAAATTGAAATCTAGATAAACAAGATACCATTCCCTAAATTAGGGACGGATCCAACCCCTTGTTGCTTTAAAAAATATTACAAACAAATAAAATAAAGGCAAAAAAGGATGTGTGAGCTGCTATCATATAGGTTTTATGTAATTGAATAACTTCTTTTCATATTATCTACAAAAGGAAAGGATGTTTTATAATTTTTCAAAACAGTGTTAATATAAAGGGTTAAGTTCAGATGACCACCTGGGGTTTGGGCGGTTTCCCACTTAACCACCTATAGTCAGTAAAGCTACATTTAAACACCCGACTTTTTTGAGTTAAAGTGAAAAAGCTAACTCATCATAACTCATTACTTAAGTTGAATAAAGACTTAATTACCCTCCTTATATACAAATGATGAGATGAGAGAACATGGGAGTAATTCCATTCATTTTGTCCGAATCTTCAATACATGGCTCATCAAAAAGGGAAAATATGAAAGATTGCTCATAATAATCAATACCCAATTGACAATTAAAAAGAAAAAAACCTAATTTCATTCAATTTGTTACTCCATCCATCGCCATTCCTATAAACAAACAAAACCAAAATAAATTCCAATTCCAGTAAGCTCCACATGCAAATTTGACAAAAATACAATTCTTGATCAAACTCGTAACATTAACCTTCGAAATTTGTCCACAAAGTCAAGTGCAATGGTTTTGCGATGCCTCTCCAGTGCTCTTGAGAATCGACATAGCTCAATTCACGCCAACTCGTTTCTCAAAAGTGAACAATCGAGACAATTCGCTTCTTGATCAAGATTACTCAAATTGTTATTAAGCCCTTTCCAGTGATTGTATCCTCACAAAAAGTTTCCTAATCACGACTTATTAACCTCGAACTTGTTTTCATTCCCCGATCCTTCATTCGATCAAGATACTCCTCCATAGTATGCCTCGATCAATGTCCTCCCAAAATTTAGAAGAGTCTCTAATAACAGCTTCAATGCATGCCCAAAGAAAGATGTTGTTTTAACAACTGATCATCACTTATAATGGAACATGAACTACTATTAGTTCCTTTCTCGAGCCATGGTGCGGTAGCCGCCAAACCGAGGCTGAATAGATGCTACACGTAATGAAGTAAATCCTCCAAGAAGAGGTGAATCAACAAGTTAAAGTTTCACCTCCGTAAGAAATCAAGCTTCTTATCCATACAAAAGAGCTCTAATTTCAAAGAACTAGTCAAAGAAAAAAATATCTCCACAAATTTTTCCTAAGTCTCCAACTTTACAACACCCATTTATCAATACATTCCATAACAAAGACACTCCCTAGCTTATTTCTTTTCAGGACTTTCATCAAACAAACCAGAAAGCAAAACCCAATAACTTAACTTTAACATACATATCAACCAAAGAAACTCGAACAAATGAATCAAACTCAAGACCCTTTTCAAAATCTCACCATGAACCATCATACCAAATTTCTACCCTCAATCAAACCCGCACTCAAAAGTAGTATTTATTGCTAAATCTTCCAATCGAATATTTAAGGAAGCCCAAAAAACAAACAAATAAAAACTAATACCAATTGAATAGCCCAAAACAGTATTTGTGCCCATTTCTTTGTTGAGGCATTTTATCAAACAAGTGGAGACTATGAGAGCAAAAATGTAGATACTGGAGACAATTGCGAGATCTCGACATCAGAATTATACCCATAACAAATCTTTGAGCTTTAACCCATAACCCATTGATTTGGCGACTCTGAAGGTGGTGCTTGGAGGAGAGGAAGGGTGGCGAAGCCTCGGCAGATTTCGAGTTGGACTTGGAGCCGAATTGGCCGGAGACGGAGATGGGAAAGTTACTGGACCTAGCGACGGTGCAGGGGACGTTAGTAGCCAAAGTTGAAATCGGATCTGGAGACCGGTACTAAGACTCACAGAATCACCTGCGGTTTGGAGACCAGATCACTACTTACCGGATCGCTGAAGTTGAAATAGGATCCTTGAACTCTCTTTAATGTCCCGACGGAGAATGAATCGCGAGGGCATGATAATCGTAAGAACAACACTAGTTCTAGATATGGTGAGTAGTAGCTTTCAATCAAAATCGAGACATCGCCTCTCTCAGCCCTAGATATAAAACTGAAATGAAATTATGAGAGAGAGCTCGAGAATCAAGAGGAAGAAGGCTATTTTAGACATTTTCTAGTTTTTTTTACTGTAACACCCACTTTTCACGCGTTTTTTGGCGTCTGACATGCACGCGCGGTTAATTTGGACGGAAAAGGTAACATTTTCACTTTAACTCAAAAAGTCGGGTGTTTAAATGTAGCTTTACTTACTATAGGTGGTTAAGTGGGAAACCGTCCAAACCCTAGGTGGTCATCTGAACTTAACCCTAATATAAAAGACACATTGCGTAATAACGTGAGAATTCTCTAAAATAAATTATAAATTAAATAATATTATTAAAATATTATTTATAATAATATTTTTCGAGATCGACTCCACTGCACATCCGCTCATGCCCTAGATTAAATCATCAATATTATATGTGTGTGTAGGATGAAGGAGAAGACCTAATTCTTGATTTATAATAATCACGAGTACAAACCTAATGGGCCTACTAATTTCGAATCCTATAAGTTAGGTAAATAACTCACACTAACCGGTGACTCACTTAATTCCGTCTGTTACTCACTCACCCAACCAACAAACTGGATTGTACCTCCTTTACTTAATGTATATGATCCGTTGCGAACGGTTGTCATAGGCACTGTTCAACAATCAAGTTTATATCCGTTGATCCATACACTTAATGGTTGATGTTGGTCAAATTTTCTTTTTCTCTCTACCATTACAGTGTGGCTGTGACGACTGTGTGGCTCTCACCCATATTAAGGATATGGTTCATTTGGTAAGATAATATAAAGATTAGTTTATTTTTATGTATACATAATGTAAAAATAAAATATAATGTAAAGATAAGTCTGAATAAAAGATAAATTTATTTTTATGAATACATAATGTAAAAATAAGATAAGTTTGAATAAAAGATAAATTTATTTTATTATAAAAGATAAATTTATTTTATGTATAAATAATTTATAATATTATGAAAATTATAAATTATTTGAAAATATTAATTAAATCATAAATTTATATTTTTAAAAATTAAAAATAAATTACATGAATTTTAAATCTAAAAATAATTTATATAAATTTTATAATACAAACTTATCTTATTTTTTGGGATAGAGGGTGTACCCATGTATATATAATATAAAAATAAGATAAGTTTGAATACATGGGTATCATAAAAATAAATTTATCTTTTATTCAAACTTATCTTATTTTTACATTATGTATACATAAAAATAAATTTATCTTTTATTCAGACTTATCTTTACATTATCTTTTATTTTTACATTATGTATCTTTACATTAGTTTTTATTTTTACATTATGTATACATAAAAATAAACTATCTTTACATTATCTTACCAAATGAACCATATCTTTAATTTAATACGAGTGAGAGCACACCACTTTTGCCTACAAATTATGTAAGCTACAGATATATTAAATTATTAAGGGCGATGAATAAATTGCTAGCACGGATTGGGGGATGTGGATTGCAGCTACAAACTGTAGCGGCATGGAGAAAATTTGACCAATCTCAACCATTAAGTGTATGGATCAACGGATGTAAACATATATGTACAGTCTCTGTACATATATGTTTTGTTATATGTATCAAAGTCACACCCAAAACACTATATTATGTAAAAATTTAAGTTCCATAATTTTATTTTTTATTTTTTTAGTTATTTTAAAAAAAAAAAAAAAAAAAAGTATCAATTTATATATATATATATATATATATATATATATATATATATATAATCCGGATCTTAAAATTTCACCTTTTATCTAACTCACCCGAAAACCACTATTTTAACGAACGAACCCTAAGAATCTTCGATTATTCAATCGTCGTTTATACTTTTAGCGACGAAACAACAATAAGCGTTATTAAAAGTATAGATAGACGGTTGTATATTTAAATCAAATCGCGTCATTCCCATCATCGCTAAAAGGGTGATGTCAAATGAGATGAATAAAGATGAGATCTGCATCAAGATATATATATATATATATATATATATATATATATATATATATATATATATATATATCATAGTGTGCGCATGTGAGAACTGTGAGATTGAGAAAATGGAGTCAGCTGGGGCCATGCTATAAGGCCAAGCAGAAATATGGAAATACATGTTACATTTCGCGGACTCCATGGCTTTGAAATCTGCTGTGGAGCTCCGCATAGCTGATATCATACACTCTCACGCCCGTCCCATAACTCTCTCCCAAATCGCCTCCGGGATTGCCGCCTCTCCATCCTCCTCTGGCATCACCTGTCTCGCCCGCATCATGCGCTTCCTAGTCGGCAACAAGATCTTCGCCGCTAACCCGCAATCCGAGGGTCAGGAGACTCTCTACGGCCTAACCCACTCTTCTAGATGGCTATTGCATGATGCCGAGTTGAGCCTCGCTCCAATGCTGCTCATGGAAAATCATCCGTGGCTACTGGCTCCGTAGCACCACCTGAGCGTAGGGGCGGATCTACCTTAGGGCAGTGGGGTCAATTGACCCCACTGAATTTTTAGGAGTTAATTTTTAATTTGATTTTGATTTTATAAAGTGTTTAGTGAAAATAAAAAATTCAGACCAAAGACTATTAAATGTCTCAAATTTTTACTAACACAAACACTCCACTCTTTTATATTTGTTTAAGAATCTTTGCATTGAGCATGATATTTTTTGCAAATTATTGAAATGAGTGACTATCATTACGATAGTTTCAAACAATAAAATCTCGAAAAATGTTATTATAAATAATATTTTAACAATTTTATTTAGTTTTGTAATTTATTTTAGAGGACACAAGAAGTGTATGTTATAATAACAGTGTTTTAAAAAATTATAAAATATTATTTTATATATAACAAAAGATCGAGGATTCGAACTGTATTCAATTACATAAAATAATATCAATTTTATATGATAGCTCACACAATTATTTATAATATCCCTCGCATTTTGATGCCTTTATTTTATTGTATTTTATTTTAAAAAAAATTGACCTCACTGAATTAATGGGCTAGATCCGCCCGTGCCTGAGCGCCTGCGTCAGAGAAGGTGGTATTGCATTTGAAAAGGCCCATGGCCGTGAGATATGGGACTTTGCATCCATCAACCCCGAATTCAACAAGATTTTCAACGATGGCATGAAATGTACGGCCAAGATCACGTTGGGAGCAATTATTTCGGGTAATAAAGACGTGTTCGATTCCATCGGATCGCTGGTCGATGTGGGAGGTGGGACCGGGGCAGCAACGGCTGAGATTGTGAAGGCCTATCCACATATTAAGGGGATCAACTTTGACCTGCCACATGTCGTGGAGACGGCACCGCACTACCAGGGCGTTTCTCATGTAGGTGGTGATATGTTTAAGGCGGTTCCTAATGGTGATGCAGTGTTCATGAAGGTAGTAAGGGTTTAACCTTGCTTTTTACTCGCATCTTAATTTATAGTAGTATAATACATGGAAGTTAATTTGTTTGTTTTAAGGCGGAGTACATTATATATATATATATATATATATATTTGTTTTATGGTAACATACAATTAATTTTGTTTGATGAAACTAATTAATAAAGAAAAGTAAATGAATTGCGAATTTGTTATCGTCTTGAAATTGGTCGAGTGTTTCTAGTATAAGTTTATTTTTGAGTAATACTACACAGAAATCAAAATTTTGTTTTGATTATTGCTTTGAAAACGAAAAATCCTCCGTTTTTTTTATCATACAGCTTAAAAAACTGAAATTTGTTTTTGTTACAAAAGATAAAAAAAAATTACAATAAAATTAGAATTGAAATAGTACTTCTTTCAAACACCTAAAAGTCTCAAGAATGCAAAAAAAATATTCTAAATAGAAAAATTAAGCAAAATAGTTTGAATGAAATCATGTCACAAAAGAGAAAGAAATGTATCATGTCATGGTTTTGATTTCTTTCTTTCTTTTATATTTTTGTTTTTATCCATTTTTCTTTGGTAAGTTTCATTATTTCACGTACACAACTCCTATAGCTACACTTGTTCTTTCAAAGTAGTACATTTTCCTAGGTATCAGCATGCGTGTTTGAAATAGTCGTCTGATAGAGATAATTAACTATTGAAGGTTTATCACAACGTACGTATGTACACGACATATATATTTATCTTAATTATAGCTAAAAAAAGGAGTCGTGGTTAATTAATTATGATTATGATTATGATTATGATTATGATATACACACACGCATGCAATGACAATGACAATGGCATGCAGAGGATAATGCATGACTGGAGCGATGAAGATTGTGTGAAGATACTAAAAAATTGTCGAAAAGCGATACCAGAAAAGAGTGGGAAGGTGATTATAGTTGACGTGGTCCTAGAAGATGAAGATGAAGCTGATGGGGAAGGGTTATTTGACAAGACAGGTTTAGTGTTTGATCTTCTAATGATGGCTCACTCCTCCGGTGGAAAAGAAAGAAGTGAGGCTGAATGGAGGAAGCTGCTTCAGGAAGGAGGGTTTGCCAAGTATAACATCATTAAAATTCCATCTTTCTTATCAATCATCGAGACCCATCCAGAATAGAATGATCGATCGATCATATATAATATGATATCCATTGGAATTAATGGAATATTTCATTAATAATGGTTATATATGGCTGGCTGGCAGGCAGGCAGGCAGGCAGGCAGCTCGATCAACCGGTTCTTCACTTGTTTCAAAAAATTAAGACAATCAATATTATTAATTGTGTGTCGTTTAATATATATAATGAAATAAATATGATCATTTCTGTGTGATCGTTACACTTAATTTCTTCTAATTCTGGATGTTGAAATTGTAATTTTCATTCATACATACAAAATTTTCCTAGCTAATTAATCCACAAATTAGTTTTTGATGCATGCGCGCAATTAACTAATTTAATTCAAATCATGTAATGACAACCTGTCTGTCACTTTAAATTTTCTTGAGAATGTTTAGATCCATTTTTTAATTGTCAGTTTTGTTTATGAATAATGATTAGTAATAATCTTTTTAAGTGGAGAGCATAACAAGTTATTAATTTAATTATCGTACATAGGTATTATGTGCACACGTCTAATTACGTACAACTAGAGTTGACAAAATTAATTTGACCATTAACCCATAATTAAATGACTAAAATTTTCTATTTATCTTAATGATTTTTAAATGAGTTGGGTTAATGGATAATACTAAATAAATTACTTAAATGAGTAAATTCGTGCGTCATTGGTAACCTAATTCAAAATTAGAGACGCTGATAGTAGTGTCTCGATCCTCCTAGGGCTCGATCACTACCCGGCTACCCCTCTCAATCGGGACACGTCACCATCATACTTCTGTCATCTTATCATCATCTGACCACCAGCAGGATTGGGTTTGTAGAGCATCCTGATCTTCATATGTTGACCATCTTCGGATCCAACGGTGTTCCTGGCCTCAAAATCTCTCTGAATGATGCGTGTGATACTCATGAACGGATCCGGTTAACATGAAATTTATTTTTGAATAAGTTGGTCAATTGACCAATAGACTGTTGACAAACATAGAACCTCATCTGCATATCAACATTCTATTAATCGATTGACTAACTTACCTAAAAATAAATTTCATGCTAACCATTTTACTCATGAACCCACTGCCTTCTGTGTTAATTTGGGTGACATGTTGCAGGTATCGCGGGTCCCATAACTCTTGAACCCACTGACTTCTGTGTTCATGGAGTCCTTCTACGAGGACAGTTTTTTTGGGATCGGAAAATTGAATTGGTCCAATTATTTTTATTTTAAAAAATTTTATAATATTTATTTTATTTTAAATTTTTATAGAATTCAGTGATTTATGTATAATTTGGATATATGTAAAAAATAAGGTTGTACAGAATGTACAACCCTATTTTTTATATATTTCTAAATTACACTAAAATCCCTGGATTCAGAAAAAATTTGAGTTAAAAACAATATTACAAATTTTTTAGGAGCCAAAAGAAAAAATAATTAAACCGATACAATTTTCCAGTCCCAAAAAGTTGTCCGCGTAAACTTATTCGTGTTAATGCGGGTGACATGTTGCATGTATATAAATATATATATACAGATAGAGAGAGAGAGGTCAAATCTAAAACATATATCTTAAATAATATATCTTTTTTGAATAATATATTTTTATTAAAATTACGTTGTTTTGAAGATGTTTTTAAAAAATAAGTAGAGACATCGGTGATATTTTAATAAATAAATATACGTTATTTAAGAGAAATATACTATTTAAAAGTAATATTTTAGATCCGTCCTATATATATATATATATATATAATTATGACTAACAAAAGTATACTAATTGATTTATGACTCACAAAAGTATACTAATTGATTTATAATTTTGAAACTTTTCCATGTATTGTGTTAATTTGATCACTTTAAGTGATGGGTTAATTTCACCCAACATAAATAGCTAAGTAAGTCACATATTACTTGCAAGCAGTTCTCGATGGGAAAATGAGCCAGCCGCTACATAGTGTAGCTGCTACAAGTTATAACGGCAAATAACATGTGGGTCCCAACTTTTTAATTACTTTGCCTTTTTTATTATTTTTGGGGGAATATTCGTAATTTGCACTGTCAAGTGAATGCCGCTAGAGGAATTTAAGTTCTTAATTTATATCATCCATGCAATATCAAGATCAACGGATGATATATTGGTTGTTGGAATAGTACATATGACAACTGTATTTGCTACGGATGTGGACTCATATATCTATGAAGGTTCTGCCGAGCCTAATGGGTCGAAGCCAGTAAGGAGATTGGTGGAGTTCGGGGTCGGGCGACCGAGCCCTTTGGGCCGGAGTTCAGATCTGCTTGGAGGTGTTCGGGTGATTTGGGGCCCATACAGATGGTTATTCCTCGTATGAAATCTAGTGTGATAAAGAGTTTGAATAGTTAAGGATTCTAATCCTAACCATATTTAAATACCAACTCTAAAAGTAGGTATCCTTTTAAGGAGATTGAGTTTAATTTGATCCAAACATACGTAACTACTATGTTTAGCAATCCTACTACAATTCAGGGATCATCTGTTAAGGTGATGAGATCAACTATAAATACAAGGCTTAACTCCAATTAACAGGTAATGCATATTTGAGCACTAAATACTAAGTTTTCATTGTTAAACCTTGTCCAGCCTATACTCAATCTCACACCGGAGCTATCACCCGCCCAAGTCGTCAAGCTTCATGTGTGATTTCGTTGATGTATATGTTTAAGCGCGTGGATTTAATGATTGAACAGCATGAACAGGTTAAATCTTAATAATATATATATCTGATCCGGGATATTAAGCTTAATCTTTATCTAGCTCACCAGACATACCCTCCTAGTAGCGGATCGAGAAGCGAGATTCTATTAAAATCGCTATATATAAATCATCATCTTAGCTTTTAGCGACGAATGAATCGAATCGTCGTCTGGTGTAAATTAAAGGGGTATACTGATATGAAATTTAGAATAAATTGACTTAATATCCTGATCATAGTATATATATATATATATATATATATATATATATATATATATATATATATGAAAAAAAATTAAAAAATTGAACTGAAACGAATGGATGGGTTTTATCAAATTTTAAGTAACACCCTAAAATTCTACTCCCTCTTATTCATATTAAATGTCTTTTTAGAGTTGAGCACACTTATTAAGAAATAACACAAAATATCTTTTGTATCTCTAATTAATTATTTCTCTCTCCACAATAGTCCATGGAATTACATTTACTAAACATATTAAATAGAGAGGTAAATTAGGAAAAAATAGTGCAATATTGCATAGGGATTCCAAAACGACACTTACATATAATAAAATGAAACTCTCTAAAAAGACATTTAATATGAATAGGAGGGAGTATTAAACTTGCAAAATATATATTTACATACTTGGAGTAATTAGCTTATTATAAAATCAACTATAAAATTAAAAGCATAAATTTGATTTGATTTCACTAATTTTTGGTTCAACTTTCTTAATTTAACTATCTAAATTTGTATCAAATAAATGTTATCCAAATTTAAAAACATTCCTATATATCTCTGATAGAAATAAAAAAAAAAATTTATTTCCTATTCAAATTAGTACAAGTACTCTCTACAAATTTGAATAATTCCTACATACATGTATTATTTTTAATAGTTTTATTTACTTTATATATCTTAATAAATTTATATAGGATAATTTATAATTTTTTTTGCTACAATTTTAATAAACTATTAAGATGTTGAAAAATATCTTAACATATCATGCGATTTAATTATATTAATATTAGTCGTAAAACATTATTATTAAATTAATACCCTAACTAATTTAATTCATTAAAATTTAATTTTTTTATCAAATCACATGATTAATTGTATTAATAATATATGTGAATTTAAAACATAATAATTGTAAAAGTAGTTGAAAAATTATAGTATATTCATTCCTAATTAATTGTCATAATTAAATCAAAACTTATTAAAACTTGAGTTTCAAAATTCTATTCGGATTAGAATTTCAAGCAAATTTTTCTAATATAAATGCTAATATAAAATTCTATTACAAACTTAAATAAAATTAAAACAATTATTTTTTCATAATCATAAGTAAATATATTGACAATAATTCATTCAAATATTTAGTTTAATAATTGATCGAAATAACTTTCAAATATGTATATATATCATTTGAATAAATATTAAACTATTTAATTTTAACTACAATTATGTTTTCAAAATCACAAATAATTTTTTTTGAATTATTAATATAATAAATTATTATTTATATCACCCGTACTCCACACGAGATTGGTGAGCTTGGTTTAATTAGCATCCTAAAAAGTAAAAAGTATCAATATATATTATATTTTTTTAATAAACCTTGTGTGGCCTAAAATAAAAATATTAAAATTTCAAAGGCTTAAAAAATTTTTAAAATCTCATGGTAGCCCGGCACCCCACGGGACCTATACTTTCTCTCTGGTTTGAGAATTTCAAGTAAGTATTAATTGTTTAGTTTTTAATATTATCCCAAGTAATAAATATAATTTTAGTTCTTTCACTATTTTTTATCCAATAAATAACATTCTATTTTTTTAATACACAGGCAATATAGACAATTGATAGTATATTTAATATTTTACAATCATTTTCTTAATACTTGTGCACAACTCTAAAACGACCTATATTAAGGAGCAGAGAAAGTATTTGTTTATTAAGAATGTTAATTTGAGCCTAGCTAAGAGTTGGATGGGGCCAGCCCCTACTCACTCTAGCGGCCGCTAAAAAAAGTAGCGACCAATATAAAAGAATTTAGCTTGATTAGGAACTTAAAATAGTTATAATTTAAATTTAAAAAATATAATTAATTAATACTTCACTCTCTAATTGGTTCACAAATATAAAAAATTATAGAACGAATAGTAAACTAATATAAAGATTTGGCTTAATTAGTAACTTAAAACTTATTTGAGTATAAATATAATATAAACTCGATCACTAATAATATTAATTAATAAAATAAAGTAATGCGATATAAGGATAATTATTGATTATCGCCTTATAATTTTTAATTATAAATAGTAAATAGTGATTAAGTTTATATTTTATTCCTACTCAAACAAATTACGTATTCAACTACTATTTTCAAATTACCTAATCAAGTATTATTCTTTATATTAGTCTACTATTTGTTTTATAATTCTTTATATTTGTGAACCAATTAGGAGTGGAGTATTAATTAACTATATTTTTTAATTTAAATTATAACTATTTTAAGTTCTGATTAATTGGAATCTTTATATGTTGACCAGCTTCTCCCTCTGGCTGCAAGCTGTAGAAGGAGTAGCGGAGTAGTGCCAACATAAAACCAAGAAACATAAAAAAGAATTTGGTTGGCCGCTAGAGGAAGTAGCGGTTGGCCCCAACCCAACCCTTAGATCTTCTCTTGGACGACAAGAGATAAGTTAATTGAAATAGTGCCCGTAGTTAAAGGAAGCTATGGATCATTCCCTATATATATATATATATATATATATATATATATATATATAGGTCCGGTTCCTATCCGGACTCCAGCATTTTAAGAAAATACGGACTTTTTTTAAAAAAAATAATTAAAAAAAAGTTTAATATTTTATGGAACTTTAATTTTTTTCATAATACAGTGATTTGGGTGTGATTTGGATACATATAACAAAACAGGTCTATACAGACTGTACATACATATTTTGTTATATGTATCTAAATCACGCCCAAAATATTGTATTATAGAAAAATTCCAGTTCTATAAATATTAAACTTTATTTTTAGTTATTTTAAAAAAAACAAAAAAAAAGTGGTCCGCATTTTAAGCCAGTCCAGACTCTTGGACTTGATCCATTTCCTATATAAATATATATACTTTTGACTTGGACAAAGGAATTCAAGCTTATGTCCATGTGTTTGTTGGTAGTTGCACTAATTTTATTTTTTTTATTTCTTCAATATTCTCTCCGTCCCTTAGTATAAGACGATTTAGAGAAGTTTTTTTGTCTTAGAATTCCAGATAAGAATTAATTGCTTAATTTTTAATATTACCCCAAGTATTAAATATAACTTTGGTTCTCTCACTATTTTTTGCTCAATAAATAATAATCTCTTTTTTTAATACAAGAACAATATAGATATTTGATATTATATTTAATGTTATACAAATTTTTTCTTAATACTTATGCACAACTGTAAAAAAATTTATATTAAAGGGCGGAAAGAGTAATTAGTACGTACTGTATATGTGGTTAGTGGTTGCACTTATGTCCAAGAGGGGGGATAAATAAGAGAACAGATCCTTTGTCCCTAATTTGTCTGTCCCCTCTGTCCCACCACTTAAAATTTGACACTTTACCATTTTTTTTAATATCAATTAACTCTAACTTAACAGTGTTAACTTATAATCAGTCTCTTCATTTTCGACATCACGTCTCTCCTCTAACGTTTACATCATCTCCGAGAATCACTCTGATCAATTTTTCTTTCATCTTCATAACTCACCAATTCAAATCAAATGCTTTGAGTTTATCTTTTTTTTGGTCAATCTGAAAAGGGGAAGCACAACTCCACAAACCGGTATTCATCTTCTTCGTCTTATGCCATATAAGTTTTTCTTCTTCTTAGTTTTGTTTTTTCTATATTGAAGAGATTCCCTATTCTCAAGTTCTGTATTTTTTAATCTTTGTGACAACTTGAGTTCTACTTGTCTTTGTTAAATATTATTATGTACACTTTTTAATTGATATTCCCCATCTGATAGGAATTTTTTTTCCACTAAAGGTCATGAACTTTACAGATAGCAGTGTGGAATATGAAACTCAAGGACGTCGAAAGTTAGATTTCAATAGTGGTATTGACTTGAATCATTTTGTAGACAATAAAAGTAACGAAGCTAAGTTGGATGGTGCAAAAGGTAACGAAAATGTTGGTGCAGTTCATTCTAGAATTCGGCAAGAGCTAATTCCAGTAATTGGCATGGAGTTTGCAACAGAACAACAAGCATTTGACTTTTACAATACATATGCATATCATGTTGGCTTCAGTGTTAGAAGAAGTAAAGCACACAAACGCGACGATAATCAGTTGAGAGATAGGCTTTTTGTTTGTTCTGCTGAAGGTAAACGTGGATATGATAAACGTGATGTTTATGCGAAATCTCATCGGGCTGAGACAAGATTCGAGTGTAAAGCAAGGATGAAAATCAATTGTCATTTAACAGGTAAGTTTCAGGTCATTGAGTTTGTGAGTGATCATACACATGTGACTTCAAGTCCTAGAAAGACCCATTTTTTTAGGTCTCATAGTAGCATGAATCTAGCACAAATCGCTGAAGCTGATATGGCTGACTGTTCAGGAATTGCTCCAAAAGCTACTTTTGAATTTTTGAGTAGGCAAGCTGGTGGTCGTCTATATCTTGGATTTATTCCTGATGATTATAAGAATTATTTGCGCACTATGAGAACGAGGGAAATGAAGGTAGGGGATACAGGTGGTGTGTTGGAATATTTACAACAAATGCAATTAAATGATCCCAATTCTTTTTATGCTATACAAGTGGATGCAGATGATCTAATAACTAACATTTTTTGGGTCGATGCAAGGATGATGGTAGATTTTGATTACTTTGGTGATGTGGTATGTTTTGATACAACATATAGAAAAAACAAAGAAGGAAGGCCTTTTGCCATGTTTGTTGGGGTGAATAATCATAAACAAACAATTATATTTGGTGCTGCATTATTATATGATGAGACTACTGCAACTTTAGAGTGGTTGTTTGACACTTTTGCCAAGGCTATGTCTGGAAAGAAACCTAAGACAATTCTTACAGACCAAGATGCTGCAATGGCTAAAGCATTAGGTTCAAAATGGCAAGAAACTAAACATCGATTATGCATTTGGCACATTTATCAAAATGCAGCCAAACATCTCAGCAGTGTTTTTGAGAAGTTCAGATATTTTTCCAAAGATTTTAGTTCTTGCATATATGATTATGAGGATGAAGATGACTTTTTGAATGCGTGGAAAAACATGCTTGAAAAATATGGACTCCAAGACAATGATTGGTTACACCGATTGTTTGGTATAAAGGAGAAATGGGCATTAGTTTATGGCCGGGAAACTTTTTGTGCAGATATTACCACCACCCAACGCAGCGAAAGCATGAATAGTTGTCTAAAAAAGTTTGTAAGTTACAAACATGATTTGATGCGATTTTTTCAACATTTTCAAAGATTGGTTGATGATCGTCGTTTTAAAGAATTGAAGGCTGACCATAATGCAAGTCAAAGTTTTCCTGCATTGTCGTTCCCGGTGGAAATCTTAAAACATGCAGCAAGTGTTTACACACCAAAGATGTTTAAGGTATTTCAGAGTGAGCTATGTAAAGCTCATGATTGTGCCTTGAACTTCTTTGACGAGTTTGGAACAGTGAGCAAATACATATTTAGCCCTCATGGGAAACATTCCCACCATAAAGTCATGTACGACTCAATAGATGGTAAGATTTCATGCAGTTGTAAGAAGTTTGAGTTTGTAGGAGTCTTGTGTGCACATGCTTTAAAGGTTCTGTCTGCAAGAAATGTTAAGAGGATTCCTAGTCAGTATATCTTGAATAGATGAACAAAAACAATTAAGGTTGAGAGTGCAAAAGTCAGTTGCAATACTGCATGTGAAAGTGACCCAAGGGCATAAATAGTGAAGCGTTATAGAGACTTATGCCGATTAAACATTCGACTTGCAACAAGAGCAGCAGAATCTGAAAATGCATATCAAATTGCTTTATTAGGAATTACCAAGGCAATGGCGGAGGTTGATGCATGTTTCAAAGAAAAAACAGTTGAAGAAGCTCCACAAGCCCCATCACCAGCCATGAATAATGTGTCTGTTCTTAGTGGAAGTATTCTTATGGATGATAATGCTAACAGTAGAGTGAAAGGAATTAAAACCAAAACAAGAGTGGTTAGTACATATAGTAGGGCGAGAAGTGCTTTGGAAAAGAACAAAAAAAAGAAAATGACTCGAAATAAAGTTGTGCAACCACCGAGTGTTTCATCTACACAAATTGTTATGCCTTCTACGGTTCAAATTCAATAGGTATTTTTTTCTCTTTTAAAGTAGTATAAATACTTTTATGGCTAGGCTTATACTTATCTGTCTAATTGAAATGCAAGGACCCAATTGAGCAAAACTTATCACACAGAGCATCACTCTATTATCCAGTCAATGAGTCAAATGCAATGCCTCCACAAATGCAATTTAGACCGCGAATTCAACTTTCTCAGGTATTTATAGTTTCTCATTACCTTTAAATTATAATATTACTTGTAAAGGATATCACTTTGAAAACAAGTATAATTAACTTTGATTCTGATAATTTTATTGTGCGTCTTATTTTCTGTATACAAACCAGCAACAATTTATGGGAAGCTATGATACCATAAACAATGAGGAATCTTCCACCAACATGGTTAACCTATCACAGGTAGTATAATGCATTCAATTAAATTATTTTGCCATGACTATTACTTTTTCAAATAATATTAGTCATATCTCCTTACATATGAATATGTTTATGAGTACAGACACAATTCCCATTGAGAGTAGACTTGTTTGGCTCTCAACTCACAAGCCAAGAAGATTCATATATGGGGAGACGTCAATTTGCGCAATGAGAAGACAAAGTATTGAAAAAGCTGTGAAAATTGGGAAAACTTTTGGTTATGTGTCTTAGTCAAATGGTTGTGGAGTTGACTATAGTTAGTTAATTATTTTGATTTTTCCATGAAGTGACTTTTATATGTATGGTTTGTGTCCTAAGGGGAATTGATTGTTGTTAATTTGGAAGAGCATGACAGTTTTTCCTGGATTTAATATTATAGGAATGGTTTATGCCATATTTGAAACGATTGATAAGTTGGATTAGTTTGGCTATTTTATAGAGATGATTGCTCTCATCTTTTCCTTTCTTTTGTGTTTTAATGTGAATGAATCATATGGATATTCATTTTAAACACTCACAGTGCACTTAAATCATTATATGCCTGTAGCACAATTTGTTCATTCACAAAACCAAATTACATCAACATACTGTAAAGTGAAATCTAAGTTTGACATTTTCTCAAACACTTAGAGTGCACTTCAACCATCCTACCATTCTATAACATTTGGTCCTTTCACGGATCCAAATTACAACACACAATAATTTGACAAAGTTCTATACATCAATACTTCAACTAGAATGTCCTCTTCATATTTTTCAAGAATTTAGGAATTCCTCTCCAATATCTTCATCCCAGACCCATTGAATTCCAAATGTAGAGTCGACATTTTAAAAACTAGTTCGCAGACAAAAGGGAATGCCATCATCAAAGCAAACAGTGGAACGATGAACACCGGTTTGTGGAGTTGTGCTCTTCCCCTTTCCAGATTGACCAAAAAAAAAAAAGTAAACCCAAAGCATTTGATTTGAATTAGTGAGTTATGAAGATGAAAGAAAATTTGATATTCTCGGAGATGATGTAAATGTTAGAGGAGAGACGACTAATGTTGAAGATGAAGAGATGATGTAAAAGTTAAAAGTGCATTTTTTTTATTAAGAGATAATACTGTTAAGTTAGAGTTAATTGATATTAAAAAAATGTCAAATGTCAAATTTTAAATGGAGGGACAGAGGGGACAGACAAATTAGGGAGAGGATCTTCCCTCGATAAATAAGTTAGTGGTTTCACTTTTGAGATCATTGTGATGTAGTTTGTTTGGATAAGAAGTGGCTTTCCGCATTTAGGCCATTTGTTGCAAGTAATAAATCAATAATATTAATTTGTCCCATGCTTAAAGTCAAATGCAATACTAATGCAATACTACTGCTTAAAGTCTGTGCCGGGCCCATGCATGTGCTTGATGGTTCATTTGACCAAACATTATAGGAGTATTTACAAAAACAAATCATGCAACTTTGGCTCCCATATATATATATATATATATATATAAAGATTGATTAGTTCCGGACTCCCGGACGGGAGAAATTCGGATTTTTTTTTTAAATAATTAATTTTTTTTTTAATATTTTATAGAATTGAAATTTTTACATAATACAATGTTTTGAGTGTGATTTGGATACATATAACAAAACATGTTTGTACAGTCTGTACAGACCTGTTTTGTTATATATATCTAAATCACACCCAAAACACTATATTATGTAAAAATTTCAGTTCCATAAAATATTAAACTTTTTTTTAAGTTGTTTTAAAAAAAAAAAAAAAAAATCTGTATTTTAAGAAAATGCGGGAGTCCGAACTGGATCCGGACTCTGTCTCTGTCTCTCTCTCTCTATATATATATGCACATCCAATATCATATTTAAAAACACATACAAAAGTAAAATAATAATAAAAAGGATAGAAATATATTATAAAGGGAGGAGATAAGAAAAATTTTACTATATGTTAATGCCAAGATTCGTTCACGCGCCTCAATCACCAAAAGCACGTCCAAAAACGAAGTCACATGCGAAGCTTAACATGTTGGGCCGCTGTTGGATAGCTCATGCTGAATAAGGTTTAACAAATGGATGTTTTATGCTTTGGTGCTATAAAGTAACGTGTACCTGAGAACCAATGAAAACCAATGTCTATGACCTTGTATTTATATTGATCACACAATCTTCTCTAAATCCTTCCCCGTTAATTTCATCTGAATTGTTAATTTCTTAAAAATGACCTGAATGAGATCAACGTGCAAGTAGTTTGGGATTCAAGTAGGGCTTCTATTATTTTTGGCCTCTTAACTGTGAGGCCTTTTGGATGTATGTGATACGAGTTTATTAATATTGTAATTGAGAGATTATGAAATTTGTTGTGATCCTCAATACAAATGCACAAATTACCAAACCATTCTCTCCTCCTTTTTACCTAAAACTCAGAATACGTTGACCGCTTCTACATTCATTAGCCAAAAACACAAAACAATGAGAAAGCTTCTAACCAATTTTTGATCTTAAGAATAATGATCCGCATATCAAAGGTTTTAATTATGTATGCGCACCACACAGCCTTGTAAATTCCTTCATTACTCCAATATCACTTGTATATAATAAACCAAGGAAGAATTGTGCAAAGCCAGCAAGCAAGCATTCTCTCATGTACAGGGAGGGACTTCATTATAGCCATGAGTACACATACAAACACAACCGAAAACTTTCACAGCTAGAAAGCCCATTCATTGGCTTCTTTCTCTCTACTACACCTGTTTCTATAAACTCTCGAGGCATTTCGGATCAACTCTCCGTAGCAAACTAACTCTTCATAAAAACACAAGGACGAGTAAGTCGACTCTGAATACGCCCATGGATGGTATAAAGGGGAGAGATATATCAGTAACGTATATACAATACTCTCCCTCAAAGGCCAGTCACAAACCAAAGACGAGGATTCTACTAGTTGATTGCTTTCTCTCTCTTTTTTCTTTTTTTTTCTTTGGGGGGGGGGGGAGGTGGTTCAAGTGAATGTCAGGAGTGTGAGGTTAACATCAGCCACGCCGAATCCCCGTGAAGTAGTTAAAGTCATGGTGCTGGACCCTCAATTGCTTTAGCCAAGAATCTGCTACACTCCAAAGCAAGCTCAGCTTATCTTGGTCCCAGCTATTCTTGCTGGAGACCCACACATTTCCTTGCATCTTATAGGTGGCCAATCCAAATGGAGGGAGAGAGATGCCTTCCACTTCCTTTCTCTTCCTTTCAATTCTCCCCATTTCATCGTCAAGATCCAAATCTGTCCGTTGATATATAAATCAGCAACGTGTATATTATCAAGCATAGATTCAAGGAAAATTAAGGACAAAATTGAAAAAGAAAAAAGAATATAAACAAAGTCATGCATATGGAGCAAGATCATACCTTGAAAAGAAGAAGATAGTGTGTGGTATGTAAGGAAGCATGTGGACAAATCCTTTATGGTTCTCCCCATGGGGATATGATAAATTGGGTACCTGAAATATCATTCACATCAATAATGCCTTTACCTTGTTCCCTATATTTAATTCTTGGGAAAATAAGTTAATTTTTTTTAAAGGCAACCACATATCACTTAAATTTGGGAATGTATAAAGTACTTTTGTTCAAAATATTAAGAATTTTTTTCTAGAAACAAGGAGGTTGCAGTATAGCTGTCAAAATGTTTGTTGATTCTTTTAAACAAAAAAAAGTATTAACTAACCGAATTGCAAGATCAAATAAAAGAGGGGATTCAGGTAAAAAGACAGAGGAAGACAGTAAGATACCATGCAACTGCTAGCCAGCTAGCTGGTGAGAGATCTACACTTCTTAATGACATTAATCCGGAGTATCTTCGAGATAATCCACTTATCTGAAATCAAATAAAAATTGTGACAATAATATATCTAGCATAACTGTCTCTGTCATCTCAATGTTAACTCATGTTTCATGTGGAATCAAGTTTTTAATTCTCTAAAACTAGCATTAAAGAAAGCGTCAAAAGGCAAGAACATATGCTCAGGGGACACAATAATTTATTTGATAAGCATAAAGGGTAAAGAGGAATTTCTTATTAATTTGCCTAAAAACACAAACACGCACAGAGAAGAATAGAATAAAGATGATATACAATAGACAGAACCAATAATTTAGACAAGATACGGGTAAAAATAAGTTAGTTAATTCAAATTCCACGGTCAAAAGAATTGCAAGATCTTTATCAGATGCCTATCTTGATTCTAATTTCATATGATTCTTACAAATCCATAACTTCTCATAGATCCTAATGCATTATCATTTCATATGCAACAAATAAAAGAAAGACTAAAATAAAATCAAAAAATTATGAAATGCCAATAGAAGTAAGAACATAAGAAGCTACAAGTAAGCTTTTCACCGTGCACAAGAATAACATGAACTGATGAAAAGTTACCTTATCCATGAGAGGGACCCTTGCATAAGGAGTTGATCTCTCAAAGTACTGAAAATAAAGGTGCCCCAATCTATTATTTTGATGCCAGAGGCTCTCTTGTTCAAACATCCCCTCCTCGGAGGAACATCCATCCCACCTTGACAGTTTTTCACTCTCGCTCTCGTCACTGAATGAATCGCTAAGAGAATCCCTCGTCTCACTCACCGAGTCAGTGTCTTCCCTATATAAACATTGCATAATACTGATTCCATCACAGCATTCTTTAAACAGTAAACATGATAGAATGAAAAAAAAACAATGCCGTGATCAAATTCTATATTACCATATTCACAACGATGTAAGTTCCCAAACTAATATTCAACAAGCATTAAGGCCCAAAACAGGTAAACATGTTTCTGATCATTTCAATTATAACTTTTAAATACTGGAAAAGGAAAACCATCAAATAATTGACAAACTCCGACTGATTTTCAAGCAAGTCCGTGTTAAATTTATAGACCTTGGAAGCAATAAATGAACGCAAATCAATCACAACAAAAACCCCTTGAGGTATTCAACTAGTAATTCAATATGTTTGGCAGTAAGTACCATACAATTGAATATGTCAAGAACGAAAGTGATACCTTAGAGAGTTGAAAGATGGATTGCTGGTAAAGATTTGAATTGCAGATAGATAAGGCACATAGTACTGGACCAGGGTCTCTCCATTGTCTAAGCTGATTGGAACACCAGCCCCATAAGCACTCCATTCATCATAACAATTCCAGAGATCACTCAAGGTAAAGAAATCAACTTTTTCTCTCTCCCAAGGATGCCAAAGTCTATTAAGGTTTCTGATCTCAGTCTAAAATAAAAACATCAATCATAAAAAACTATATAACAACCATCATCATTCACATATTACTAAAACAATGTGAAAATACCCATGCGTTACGTTAAATTATTAAATTATATTTGCTCAAGAAACATATTAAAAAGTAAAAAAAGACAAACCTTGGGAAGGAATTGGGATGGGACCACAGGTGTTGTGCAATCCAGAAAACATTCCAGGTTTGATTGCATTGATCCTTTGTCCAATATCATGATTTCAGACCGAGAGATGAGGAGAGAGACAGAGGTTTCACTGTTTTCCCCTCCTAACCCTGAAAACAGAGGAAGCCTACAGAGCAGAGGAGAATCAGAGACAGAAGGAGAGAAAAAGATGGGAGAGGGAGAGAGATATTAACGGGATTTCTTTCCCTTTGAGAGAGGGAGAGAGACAGAAAGAGAGAAGCAAATTAGTCTTACAAGAATTCTATTTATTTACGTATGGACACCAAAATTTATAAAATAAAAAATCTCTCTCCAAGACTTTGTATATTGACTGTTGACAAAAAGAAAAGAAAATACTACTATTTTCCTAATTAATACCCTTTTCCCGGTGGCGGGCCAGAAACTCCGGCCTCCGAGGGGATTATCTAGCTAAGGAAAAACTGTACTAATAAATGAAATCTCAGTAACCTTGAAGAAAACTCAAACGCAATCCAAAATTGAGACTTTACTTCAATTAAGAGTCGCGACAATTCAAAGTGAATCAAAACCCAACTACGCCATAAATGAAATCCCAAGAAAACCCTCCCGATTCTCGTGCAAGAGATGAGAGAGAAAACCCCAAATAATTAATGAGAAATTCGTGGGAAAGTTTAAAACTATAGACAGACAAACAGACAGACACGTATAACCAATTAGTAAAAGAAAGTATATTTCGAGTTGAGACCCAGAAAAATTTCTATCCCGACATGATCATTTCCTCAACGGAAACTCCATATTTTCTGACGAAAAGGAATCAAAAACTTTCCAACAAAAGACGAAACAGACAAAAACTTACGGTCACATACAACTCGTATGCACAAACATAATTGTCACACACACACACGTATATACCCCTAACAGAATAGTATGTGGGAGTATATCATAGTGTAATTTTTTTTCAAGGGCTACGATAAAATTATCCTCCAAGTTTGGCCGAAAATTAATCTCTCCTTTAAAATTTAAGAATAATCAATTAATACATCTAAATTTCTTTAAAAAACAATGTAGCTTTCTATCTGTCTACAGTAAAACCCTATTTAAGAATACTCTATATAAGAATAACATATATAATATTATAAAAAAATTAGTCCCAATTTAGATCAATTATAAATAAGAATAATAACTACAAATTATAATATGTTATATATTTTTTAAGTCCATATTAAGCTATTAATAATAATTTTATATATATATATATATATAAATAAATAAACGCAGAGAGACAATATTAATTTTAAAAAGACTACATTTTCTATAAAACTACATTTCATATAAAAAACCACATTTTCCTATAAAAGACTACTTTGCATAAATATTTTTTGAATAATAATTATTAGGGATTTCTTATTGATATTTTTTGTTAAAGTGGATATTTTTGGAATTGTTCAAAAATATTTTATACCAATACCTCTATTTAATAATAACCTCTCAATTCCATAATAATTAACTTTTTAAAAAAAAATATTTCAATTTATTTATCTATTATTATATATATATATATATATTCCTATTTAATCCTCTAAATATTAGTATAAAAAAAAACCTATTTTATCTTCACATAATTTAGAGTGTCACCAAGTGCATTTATCTCTATTGATGTAGAAATTAATATAATTACATTTTATTTATTTAAAAGGCCACTTGGGGCTTAAAGAGTTACTCCATGGCTTGCTAAGCAAAGAGTAAATTATCTTTTTAAAATTTAAATAAATATTTTCTTTAAAAGAAGAAAAATAAAATTGGGATATAGGAGGTGTTTTTTAAACTTATTAGCCACTTAATGAAATGTAACTTATTTGGTCAGATACATTAGTTGTAAAAATTGGTTATCAAACATGCTTAATGAAAACCAAAAGTTCTTTTTAAAAAGTGACTATCTATCATCTAACTTTTGGATCAGGTGGTGTATTTGAGTGTTTAATAATTAAATAAATTATCATCTTTTGTGAGACCTGGAAGAGTATAAGATTATTATCTTATTTTTAAAAGTTAATTTAAGATATTTCAAAAATTTAATTTAAATTATACCTTTAAAATTAAAAAATCTTACTATTAATTGTATATTCATTATTTTATTATTTAAAATTAAATGATTCTATACTAATTTTATGTTTTAGAATAATTAAAATTAACTTTCAAAAATTCAACTTATATTTTAGAGTAGAGGAATATTGTTTAATTTAATTTTGATGTACTTTTGATAATTATTTGATTATATTAAAAAATAATACATTTTAAATAATAAAATAAATTTATAATTTTATGTTTTCAAGTCATGTCTTAGTCAATTTTGGCTAATATTGCTTGGTAAAATAAAGTAATTGTAACTCCTAAAGTTGAGTTTTTCATTTTTGAGTTTTATATAAAAAAAAATTAATTACAACTTTTATACAAAATTACGTAGTTTTGTTACGTAACTTTAACTAAACTTAGTTAAAACAGTTAAATTATCTTCATATATGATCAAGAGCATTTTCCTTAAATAGCATTCCTCCTTAAATAGCATTCTTTTATTAAAACTACGCCGCGTTTAGAGGAATGCGGTGATATTTTTTTGTAAATACGGCGGTGGCATTGTATTTACAAAATGCCACCGCGTCCTCCAAAACGACGTAATTTTAATAAAAGAATGCTATTTAGGAGAATGTTATTTAAGGAGAATCTTCTTGATCCCTAACCGTATATATATATATATATATCAACTTCCAAATAATGGAAAGAAGCGAACTAAGAACGTCTGGGATTATAACGGACGGTTTTTCCACGCTTATAGCATAAAAGTCGATTTTTATGCTACAACGACGAAAAAAACCGTCACTATATTTGTTCGTTTTTAGTTCACTCCTTCCAGCTCGCCGGAGAAAGTCGGAATATATATATATATATATATATATATATATATATATATACGGTCCGGATCAATTGCATATCCCTTATCTTACTCATCCGTGCTCACCCCCTTTTAGGCGACAGTTTTGATCATACAATCGTCGTCTATATTGTGACGCCCCCAAAATTAGGTATACATCACCCATCTTGGGTCGTCAGATATCATGGTATGTAATTCAAATACAACTTACTTAATACAACTGTGGGTATGCAATACGACAAAACATAAACCGTGAGAGTTTGAATACAAGTATTATCTACTGTAGAGATTATACAAACTCAAAAGGAGTCCTCATTATAATTATTATCACACTATTTCACTAATAGTGAGGACTACTAATCTTATCCTCTCGGACCATCACTCCGCTTCCCCGACTCGTCCCAGTATATATTCTCATTTCACGAAGAGAGCGGTGAAAAAGAAATGGTGAGCTCAACTAGCCCAAGAAGAAATATCATGACTAAGATAATGCGAATAAATTATCATTAGTCTCCAACAATGTTAAACCGATAAAATATAATGACATCAAGTTTAATCTGCGCTGAACAAGCAATCCATTAAAAGAGTCAAGTAGAAAATAAAATCTACTATCTTTTATGATTTAAAAGAATTTTCATCATTTGTTATCGAGAGACTCGAAAAATAAATATTCCACATCATCGAATCACCCTCACTACTACTGCGAAGAATATTCTTTAAGATCACGACCACAATTATTCATGCACTACTGATTGTAAGACCGAAAATTTTTAAATAAAAAGAATTTCCTTTATTTATTATTTTGAAATAGTAAGGGTTGATTTGATTAATGTGGATAGTTAAGGGTTAAATACTGTAAATATTTCAAAATAAGCAAGTGGTTATAAAATATTCATTTTTGTTTGGGAATATTCGTTTGGTCGTGGAATATTAAATCGCTTCGGGAATATTCGCTTAACTTGGTAGCAACCATGTGTGTGGCCCCATAACCAAAAAGCGATTGGATGAGGAAAACGACAAAGTTTGGGTGGTTATAAATAACAGTAGTAGTTATTCATCAAGAAGACATTGGAATACCCGTTGGTTAAAATCGATGTCTGGCGTGGTTAACAATAGCACCTGTGTATTGCACGTATTGTTGAATTATTGATCCTTTACGTAAGATGGCACTTACTCAATAATTTTCACGATGAATTCTTGCTCAATATTTTATTTTATTGATTCAATAATTCTTTGCGTTGATATTTTATATTATTGTTGTTCAATAATTGTCATCGCACATGATTTTCCATTATCGGATCAATAATTCATATTATTTGAATAATATTATTAGATAACATTATTGGCAATGTCTAGAAAGTTACGTACAAGGAGAGGTTTGGTCACCTAATTGCGGCCACCAAGAAGAGAGAGATCCTTATTGGAAAGCCCCTCTTCCTCACAGGAGCGACTGGTTGTCATAAATGTGATTCTGTAATATTATTTGTGAATAATTAATTATTGATTCATATGATAAGGAAATATTTATTATGAATATAAATGATGGATTTATTTATGTGGTTATTAATGAAGGAATTAATGTTGAGGTGTTTTATCAGTATTTTATCGGATTGGAGGTGTTAAAAATCAAATCAGGGGTTTTGAGATATATTGCGGGGGTTATAATTTTTAATCCGACCGTTGGATTGTGGTAATTTTTGGGTATGTTATACATACATAAGTTGAGTATATGTCCACAAATTTTGAACCGTTAAAATGCACGAATGATTTGTTGTGAATTTTAAGAGGTGTCGGATTCGGAAATTAGGTTTATAATTGATTTTGGTGGAAAATTCTAGAATTGAGTGGGCCCCACTTGTGGTTGGTGAAGAAATGTGCTGAATTTTATTTCAAATGTGGTGGGTGGCAATAGTAGTAGCGAGTAAAAAGCCATCGGTGCAAATAGTCAAAGTCTGCTTTCTACGTAATTAACATTTTCCTATAAATAGAGGGCTAAGTTAGAATTGAAAATCACACCGTAAACAAAGTTTTCTCTTCTCTCTCTATATTATTGAGCGTATTTTGTGAGTATTTAGATACTTTGAGAGTTCTTGTTCAAGTCTGAAGTTTCATTCAAGATCACTTGACCTTTCCTTCCGAAAATCTTGATTCTTTGAGGTAAGGGGGATATTATTTTTTTCGTAATGATATTATTTCTTCAATATCATTATCTTTGAAATATTGGTTGGAACTTTTATCAAAATTGGAACTTTTTCATGTAGGAGTTACTTATTCATGAGATACTATTCACGAAGTTACTATTCATGAGTTACTTATTCACGAGTTCTTATTCACGAGTACTATTCATGAAAGCGTGAAAATGTTTTTTGTGAAATTTCTATCTTTTGGTGTCGAGTTACTATTCACGATATCTCAGACTATTCACGATATCAAGACTTATTCACGTGATCGACCTTTATTCATCGAAAAATAAAATTTCTTCTTTTCATCCAAAATATCTATTTTGGATACTAGCTTTGATTGTATCCATGTTTTGATCATTCTTGAATTTTACACCACTATGATTATTTTGAGGTATTGTTGGACATGGATAAAACAAAGTAAGTACGAATCATTAATCCTTAATCCTTGTCATTTTGTTTCAATGGATTCGTTCTTTAAAAAATATTTTCATCATCCTCGGTCTTAAATGATGATATTATTGAATATCTTTGGCCATAGTGCAGATGAATGATTTCTGAAGAATATCTTTGGCCCATAGTGCAAAGATGGCGGTGTTTAAATGAACGTGACCGATCGATGAATATCTTTGGCCTTTAGTGCAAAGATGAGCAGTGTTGAGATGAAATATGATGGATTGATGAATATCTTTGGCCCAGAGTGCAAAGATGAATATTTGATTTGAGATGAATATTGATTGATGTTACAGGATAAAATATTGATGATGGATTGTTAAATTCATAGATTATAGTAGATTTCATTCTCTACGTAACTCTTACATGAATTATTATTTCATTATGAATATTGATCTCAAAAACTTGTTGTCTATCATTGTATTCTATCGATTTTTCCTGTTGGAGACTAACGATAATTTGTTGTATATTATCTTAGTCATAATATTCTTCTTCGGGCTAGTTGAAGCTCACCCTTTTCCTTGATGTTCCATTTTTCTTCTCGGGAGGCGAGAATGTAGCGAGTACTAGCTTCTGGGGTATGGAATGAAGGTTCAGAGAGAGTTGTTTAGTAGTCCTCACCATTTTTGTAAAATAATGTATCAATAAATGTGATGAGGATTTATTTGAGTATAGATATTATCTGAAGATAATATTTGTATTTAAACTCATTAAAGATATATTGTCGTATTTCACACGACATTTGTATTATTGAAGTTGTAGTTTGCTTCTTGTACCACGTATTTGGCGACTCGAAATGGGTGTTGTGTATACCTATTTTGTGGGCGTCACAGGTTAATATCGAGCTTAGGGATATGATCTCCGGCGGAGATCGGGAATAAAACTAGGAGGGAGAGCGAGTAAATCCTTCGCTAGTGTGTCCTACCTAAGCTTATTTGTTGGTTGGTCATATTATAGGGTATTATGTGATTTGTTAATTTATTTAATTAACCCTTGTTTTATGATAGTTTTTTTAGAATGGTTCTTTGAACGCGTTAACAATGGAGTGAATGAGATCGTGGAGACACCTCTAATCGCCAACCGTGATAATGTGATGTCGGTGAAGAAGGAATTAGAGATATCCATGTGTGGTGAGTGAAGAATTGATAGTTGCACCCCTTAGATAATCGCAGAGGTAACAAATGAGAGTGAGGAAGAAGAGGAAGAAGAGGTACACGAAGAGAGTTTATTAGAGGTATTTTATGATCGAAATATAGAATTGCAAAATCGTATTCATGAGAGTTAGAAGAAAGCGGCTAAAGAAATTCAGGTAGTCGTGGAGCAAAAGGATGCAACGATTCAAGCTTGTGTTACCCGATCGTGATGCTTGAATGTAAGCACTCTTTGGTAGAGTATAAGATGATAAAAGTTTGAATCGGAATGAAAGAAGAAATAATCGAACGAGTGAGAATGAGTGATGCATGGGTAAAAGTCGCATCGACGCGTTGATATTATGGAAAGAGATGTCCAATCTAAAAAGAGAAGATTTAACGATGACGGAAGAGGCTTCGTGAACATCAAGCACCATCAACAAATTCTAAGGGAAGAGAACGATCGCCGCTTAGATGCTGAGATGTGGAGAGGAGGGACATATAAGGTCAAACTGTTTCAAAGCCTTCCAAGGTATCTTATAATTGTGGAAAGAAAGGACATATCGCTCGAGATTATACGATATCGAAACCCATCCAAATGTGAATGGTGACTTAAAAAGGATGTCCCAAAAAGTCAAAGTCAACGGTTCTTGGAAGAGCGTTTGTCGTGACCGGTCAAAATCGAGAACGAGCGAAGTTAGCACGGGTTAGTAAATTATAAATTCTTGCGAAGTTTATACCTTACTAGATATCGGTTCTACCCATTCTTTTATCTCTTTCTTCTTTGCGCTCAACGTTTGAACTTGACTACGGAGAAATTAGACTTTGACTTTATTTATGGAGAATCCGTTAGAGAAACTTTCATTACATCTGTTGTTTAGAAATCTTGTTTGATTCAGGTTGGCACTATCACATTACCCGTTAACCTTATTTCTATAGAGATATTTGCTTTTGATGTGATTTTAAGGTTAACTACTCATCATGCCAAATTGATTGCTTTTGTAAGGTTGTTAGTTTTCATATTCCTAAGCAACTTTTTATTCAATTCAAGCAATCAAACCATTGTAATCAAACATTTTCATATCAAGCCATGAAGTCATTCGTTTATTACGGATGTCAAGTTTTCTTAGTCCATGTTATGGATTTGAATAAAGACACGCCGATTTGAATAATATTCTGTTGTTATTGATTTTTCCCGATGTATTTCTGAAGAATTTCTTGGCTTACTCTCAAAGCTCGATATTAAATTTTGTATCGACTTTGAACCCATGACAAAACTCATTTCTAAAATCTCATATCGAATGGCTCTATTGAACTTCGTGAGTTAAAAATTCAACTATAGAATTTGGTACTGAGCCTTTATCTTGTGACTTCCTTTGTGGAATTCACCGCCGCACTTCTCTGTAGGGGCGTCATATTCGTGCGATAAGTAATCGATAGGTGTCATTGTGACGTCTTTATCCAAGATTGGGATATGAGTCACGATTGAGAGCAACCTAAGTCGATGTCGAAATCGTAGCTTTCAGGCTTAGTTGGTTATTATCGGAGATTCGTGGAAGGATTTTCTTGAATCGCTACTCGCTAACTTAATGACTCGAAAAGATACAAAATTAGTATGGAGCGAGGAATGCGAGAAGATTTTCCAAGAGCTCAAGAGGCGACTCATTTCGTACATATTCTAACCATACCATCTTGGAAAAGCGAACGTGGTAGGCGACGTGTTGAGTAGAAGATCATTATCTGAAGCACGAAAGCACGATATTGTCAAAGACTAATTTCGTATAATTTACAAATAATAGAGATGGAGATGAAAACTCTAGGTACCCACGTGATGATATACGAGTATAATCGACTTTAGTTAAAGTCGCTTTCAAGCCACCGAATCGGGTAATGCGTATGAAGAGGAAAGTACAAGAAGGAGCTATTAGGGCGAGAATTGATGAAGAAGGAATACTTGAGTCCACTCTGACTTTGTGTTCCTAACGACTCGATTTGAGGTACAAGATTATGATGGAGGCACACAATACACCATTTGCAATCCATCCTGGAAGTACTAAAATGTATCGTGATCTTGACATACATTTTGGTGGAACAATATGAAGAGAGAGATTGCAAAGTTTATCTCGATGTGTTTAACTTGCCAACGTGTAAAGGCGAACATCTAGTACCTAAGGGTCCGTTGCAACCACTTGAGATTCCTGAATGGAAGTGGGAACACATTACCATAGATTTCATTCACGGGTCTTCCTACGGTTTCTCAAGGCATTAATGCTATTTGGGTTATTGTTGATAGATTAACAAAGTCTGCTCATTTCTTGCCGTCACGGAGACTTATTCCCTTGATCGTCTTCTTTAGTATATGCGTGAAATGAGATTGTGAGGTTGCATGGCATGCCTGTATCCATAGTTTGGATAGTGACCCAAGATTCACTTCATGATTTTGGGTTAACTTGCAAAAAAAGCTATGGGCAACGGATTTGCGATTTAGTTTAGCTTACCATCCTCAAACGGATGGGCAATCAGAAAGGACTACTCAAACTCTTGAAGATATATTAAAACTCTGTGTCCTAGATTTCAAAGGAAGTTGGGATAAGTACTTGCCATTGGTGGAATTCTCATACAACAATAGTTATTAAACAAATATAGGCATGGTTCCATTCGAAGCATTATATGGACAAAAATGTCGTTCTCCAATATGTTGGGATGAGGTGGGTGAAGCAACATTGTTGGGACCCGGAAGTTAGTGCGATATGACTAATGATTCGACAACGTATACAAACCAAGACAAGATCGACAAAAGATTTATGCGGATCTTCATCGAAAAGGATGTGGAATTTAATGTAGGGGATCATGTATTGTTGCGAGTTGCTCCATGGAAGGGAGTTACAAGATTTGGGAAGAGAGGAAAGCTCAATCCACGATTTATTGGTCCATTTCAAATTCTTGACCGAAAGTAGGAAATGTAGCTTTATAGACTTACGTTACCTCCAAGTATGTCTCGTGTTCATAATGTGTTTCACATATCCGTACTTAAGTAAATATGTGAAAGACCCGAACCACGTTATTGAGTTAGAACCGGACGAGATAGCAAAGACTTAACGTATGAGGAGGTACTGTCAAGATCTTGGATAGGAAGGAGAATGTCCCACGCCAAGAAAGGTCATACCACAAGTTAAAGTTTTGTGGAGGAATCATGCTATAGAGAAATGACCTAGGAATTGGAAACGGAAATGAAAGCGAGGTATCCTCACCATTTGAAACACAGTGCGTCGTCAATTTCGAGAACGAAATTTCATAAGGAGGGAGGTTGTAAGACCAAAAATTTTTTAAATAAAAAGGAATTTCCTTTATTTATTATTTTGAAATAGTAAGGGTTGATTTGATTAATGTGGATAGTTAAGGGTTAAATCACGCAAATATTTCAAAATAAGCAAGTGGTTATAAAATATTCATTTTGTTCTGGGAATATTCGTTTTGGTCGTGGAATATTCGTCTCGTTATGGGAATATTCGCTTTACAAGCGACCATGTGTGGGCCCCATAACTGAAAAGCGATTGGATGAGGAAAAACGACAAAGTTTGGGTGGTTATAAATAACACGCGTAGTTATTCTACCATTAAGATTTGGAATACGGTGGTTAAAATACGATGTCTGGCGTGGTTGCATGATAGCACACTGCAGTATTGCAGTATTATTGAATTATTGATCCTTACGTAAGATGGCACTACTCAATAATTTTCACGATGAAGTCTTGCTCAATATTTTATTTTATTGATTCAATAATTGCTTTGCGTTGATATTTTATATTATTGTTGTTCAATAATTGTCATCGCACAATATTTCCCATTATCGGATCAATAATTCATATTATTTGAATAATATTATTAGATAACATTATTGGCAATGTCTAGAAAGTTACGTCTAAGGAGAGGTTTGGTCACCTAATTGCGGCGCCCAGATAAGGAGAGATCCTTATTGAAAACCCCTCTTTCACAGGAACGACTGGTTGTATAAATAAATGTGATTCAGTAATATTATTTGTGAATAATTAATTATTGATTCATATGATAAGGAAATATTTATTATGAATATAAATGATGAATTTATTTATGTGGTTATTAATGAAGGAATTAATGTTGAGGTGTTTTATCAGTATTTTATCGGATTGGAGGTGTTAAAAATCAAATCGGGGTTTTGAGATATATTATGGGGTTATAATTTTTAATCCGACCAGCTGGATTGTGGTAATTTTTGGGTATGTTATACATACATAAGTTGAGTATATGTCCACAAATTTTGAACCGTTAAAAATGCACGAATGATTTGTTGTGAATTTTAAGAGGTATCGGATTCTAAATTAGGTTTATAATTGATTTTGGTGGAAAATTCTAGAATTGAGTGGGCCCCACTTGTGGTTGGTGAAGAAATGTGCTGAATTTTATTTCAAATGTGGTGGGTGGCAATAGTAGCGGTAAAAGCCATCGTATGGCAGTCAAGTCTGCTTGGCAGCTAACATTTTCCTATAAATAGATGGCTAAGTTAGAATTGAAAATCACACCGTAAACAAAGTTTTCTCTTCTTTCTCTATATTATTGAGCGTATTTTGTGAGTATTTAGATACTTTGAGAGTTCTTTGTTCAAGACAAGTTTCATTCAAAGATCACTTGAGCCTTTCCTTCCGGCAATGATTCTTTGAGGTAAGGGATATTATTTTTTCGTAATGATATTATTTCTTCAATATCATTATCTTTGAAATATTAGTTGGAACTTTTATCAAAATTGGAACTTTTTCATGTCTGAGTTACTTATTCATGAGTTCTTATTCACGAAGTCTTATTCATGAGTTTCTTATTCACGATTCTTATTCACGAGTACTATTAATGAAGCGTGAAAATGTTTTTTTTCGTGGAATTTCTATCTTTTGGTGTGAGTTACTATTCACGTGTCTGACCTTTATTCACGATATCGACAACTATTCATCGAAAAATAAAATTTCTTCTTTTCGTCCAAAATATCTATTTTGGATACTAGCTTTGATTGTATCCATGTTTTGATCATTCTTGAATTTTACACCACTATGATTATTTTTGAGGTATTGTTGGACATGGATAAAACAAAGTACGAATCATTAATCCTTAATCCTTGTCATTTTGTTTCAATCGGATTCGTTCTTTAAAAATATTTTCATCATCCTCGGTCTTAAATGATGATATTATTGAATATCTTTGGCACAGAGTAGTGCAAAGATGAATGATTTCTGAAGAATATCTTTGGCTCAGTAGTGCAAAGATGAAGCGGTGTTTAAATGAACATAATGACCGATCGATGAATATCTTTGGCCTTTAGTGCAAAGATGAGCAGTGTTGAGATGAACATGGACCGATTGATGAATATCTTTGGCTCAGGTGCAAAGATGAATATTTGATTTGAGATGAATATTGATTGATGTTACTGGGATAAAATATTGATGATGGATCGTTAAATTCATAGATTATAGTAGATTTCATTCTCACGTAACTCTTACATGAATTATTATTTCAATGAATATTGATCTCAAAACTTGTTATCTATTGTATTCTATCGATTTTTCCTGCTGGAGACTAACGATAATTTGTTGTATATTATCTTAGTCATAATATTCTTCTTTCGGGCTAGTTGAGCTCACCCTTTTCCTTGATGTTCCATTTTTCTTCTCGAGGCGAGAATGTAACGAGTACTTAGTCGGGGTATGGAATGAAGGTTACAGAGAGAGTTGTTTAGTAGTCCTCACCATTTTGTAAAATAATGTATCAATAAATGTGATGAGGATTTATTTGAGTATAGATATTATCTAGAAGATAATATTTGTATTTAAACTCACAAGATATATTGTCGTATTTCACACGACATTTGTATTATTGAAGTTGTAGTTTGCTTCTTGTACCATGTATTTGGCGACTCGTGAATGGGTGTTGTGTATACCTATTTTGGGGGCGTCACATACTGGTCAAAAATATTTGTGTATTCATTAATGGTCATGATCATGCCAACAATTCATCCATCAATGCACTACGGTCATGAGAACTTTTACCACATCATTTGTAACATTACGGTCCATGATTACAAATCAATAATCCCTCATAATAATCATACCAAGTCCATCTATGCACTACAAAAGCCATGAGATGACTTTCAACAAAATATAAACATGAGGATGATGACAATGATATAAGAATTCAATAAAACAAGTTCAAGAATTATTTTATCCGAGAATTATTAACGTCTAAATTGTCGACACGATCTTTGTTTTGTAGAGTAAAATTCAAGAATGATCGTAAGAATATTTCCATGAAAAGATCTCGGGTGAAGCCTTGAATATCGAGGATATTCTACTAATTTCATGGAGTATAAAAGTCGAAACTTTAACCAACCGAGTATAATAAAGAATGGAATAACAAAAGAAATCACCACGCATGCGAAGATTTCAGATGTAGGCAGTTATTCCAATGAATAATAATAACGAAACCAGTCGAGGCAAAATTTGCAAGCGGGATGTTCCAATGTAATAATAAAGATTTTAACCGGTCAGTCCTAGCAAATAATACTGTGACGTGATGTTCTAACAGAATAATAATAAGAAACCAGTCCGGTGTAAAACACATGCATGTGATGTTCCAATGTAATAATAGAAGAATGTCACAAAGTATAGGGTGAGCATAGCGTATATGAGGTTATTCCAATGAATAATAAAATTAGAATAACAACAGTTCTCTTCATGAATAAGAAAGAATAACATTCCTTATGAGTACAACAAATAATATTCCCTACCTTAAGAAGAAGAGACTTGGATATATAAGTAATGAAGTAGCGAGAATACTTTCTTCTTTCTCTATAATTTATCTCTCTGAGAGTTTCATTGAATTAGTAAGAAAATAATGAATGAATGAGCTTATTTATAGAAAAATGGAATGCGTAAGAACTAACTCATGAGCGATCGAGATTGATTTACTTTAATCGGACGGTCCATATTTAAAGCAAAATAAAATATAATATATTCTATTTATAATCTAATAAAACGAATAACTTTATAAAAGATTTTACTATCTGAAAACACTATCGCAGTACTTATACAAATACTATCGTAATAAAATATAATATATTCTAATTATTATCTAATAAAATAGATAGCTTTATAAAAGTATTACGCTTTTATATAAAAAAGATTTTACTATGAAAACAACGCACTCACGAACCATTATGCACCTTATCGTAATAGAATATAATATATTACTATTTATAGAATAACTTTATAAAAAGTATTCATTTTTTATATAAAGATTTTTTGTATTATTACATTAATAATACCAACAAAACCGAGTGACTTATCACTTAAGTATCGATAATTAATCTGCAAGTCTTCTTGTCTGAACCACGCCAGTATTCTTTATATTTTAACACCGGTGTTTCAACAGATTAACTGTAAAACTTTCACCAAGTTATTTTCATAAAGTATTTTTGTCGTTTTCTCGATCCGACAATAATTACATTAGGGGTCCACCAATGATTGTCTTGCCGTTGTCTTAATATTCCTTGTTAAAACGAATATTCCCCAATTAATCGAATATTATATAACAACTTTGCGTATTTTGCAAAATTTATAAATATTACCCACAACTATTATATCAATTTCACTCCATAATATTCAAAATAATATTTATAGAAAATTCATCTTTATTCAAAAAGTTGAGATTTTACATATATTTTTAGCGACATTATATGTTGTCCGTCGTTAAAAGTATAGACGACGGTTGTATGATCAAAACCGTCGCCTAAAGGGCCTAAAGGGAGGTGAGCACGGATAAGTAAGATAAATGGTATGCACTTGATCCTTGTTACATATATATATATATATATATGAGATTCCATCCACAAAGAACCGGTTGTTGGGAAGCAACCTATTTTGACCCGGTAATTCTGACTTTTATATGACTTAAAAAAAAAAAATAAATAAATTTGCATAAGAATGTGTCAGCAGTTTGTGGCGGTGGCCAAAATAAATTACTCCCAACAACCGGTTCTTTGTGGATGGAATCCCTATATATATATATATATATATATATATATATATATATATATATATATATATATATATATATAGGAGCCCTTCCATATGAAATTCTTTATATAGTCTTTGTCTGACACTCACTTTTGGAATAGTTAATAAATTGAATAGATGGTGAGATTGAAACATAAATATACTATGTTCAAAGCCAACTTATACTTTTATTTTATTTTAATATGAGACCCCACATAGTCAACATGTTGTCAGTTTGTTTAAATAAAATGAATTTTAATATTAAATAATGTCCGTAGAATAAATTGACGCACCAGTTTTTTTTTTTTTATTTTTTAGCGTTTCTCCATTAATAGTCATGACTAAAGACATTAAGGTAAACTTAAAAAATATAAAATACTCCCCACGCTACAAGCTCTTACTTACAATTTGTTAAAAAAAAAAAAAAATACCAATAAGACAAGCTCTTTACGGCTTGCCTTGCAGAATATTGTTTTGTTATTTTATATCATATATTTGTTATTTTATAATTCTTTATATAAAAATAGCAAATATTTTATAACCTATTTTATATCCTATTATAAAATAACAAATAAATAATATAAAATATTTTTATAAAAACAAATATTTTATAATAACAAATAAAGAATATAAAATATTTTATAAAAATAAATATTTTATAAAAACAAATATTTTATAATAACAAATAAAGAATATAAAATATTTTTATAAAATAGCAAATAAAGAATTATAAAAATATTTGTTATTTTATAATAGGATATAAAATAGGATATAAAAATATTTTTATAATTCTTTATATAACAAATATATTAATTTATAAAAATATTTGTTTTATAAAGAATTATCCTATTTGTTATGGTTGTCCTGGTTGGTTTTTATAAATATAAAATATAAAATATTTTATATTATTTATTTGTTATTATAAAAATATTTGTTTTATAAAAATATTTTATATTATTTATTTGTTATTTTATAATAGGATATAAAATAGGTTATAAAATATTTGCTATTTTTATATAAAGAATTATAAAATAACAAATATATAATATAAAATAACAAAACAATATTTGCAAGGCAAGCAAGTAAGAGAAATTTGTCCCTTATTGGTATTTTTTATTTTTATTTTATTTTTATTTTTTTTATTTTTTAACAAATTAGAGATTGTAGAAGTACGAGTAGAAAGTGTTTTATATTTTTTAAGTTTACGCAATGTATTGAGTCATATGACTATTAATGGAAAAATGCTTAAAATAAAAATAAAAGGGCACGGTACCACTGATAAGTTAGAATTCTGCGCAATTATTATTTAATATTAAAAATTGCTTTTATTTAAACAAACCGACAACATGTTGACTATGTGAGTCCCTCATATTAAAATAAAAGCTTTGCATGTTTCAGCCATACTTTGCATATATTTATGTTTCAATCTGTATATCTATTCAATTTATTAATTCTATTCAAAAAGTTAGCTTGTGACAAAGACTATAAAGAACCTATAGCTATAAAAGCATTCCCATATATATATATATATATATATATATATATATATATATATATATATATATGTTAACAATACGCATTCAAAATTCTACTAGTATTTATTACACTTTTTTATGGTTATTTCTGCAATTAGGCACACACTTTTTATGGTTATTTTTGTAATTGGAATGTACTATAAATGCCATTTGAAGTTGTCTAGTAATCTGAATCCAATGAAGCATCAAGTCGCGTTATCCCATACCGATTGAAATCGGGTCGGGCCTTCCTTTTTTACCCTGATGAATAAATCTAACGAACCCATTCATCTACTCGAATAATTGTCTAAGGTCATATATATTTGAAATTAAATTATTTATCTTAATTTAATACTATTTCAGGTCGGTTATTTTATTCTATGATTGAAGATTAATAGTCTTTTAAATAGTATCGTGGATTATTTTTTATCATTCATAAGGTTATTTATGAAGAATTATATAATCATATGATGAATGTGAAATTAATAATCCCTCTTATTTTATGAGATTAATAGTCTCACATTAAGATATTCATAGTCTCTCATTAAAGAATTAAATAGTCCGAAATAATATTAAATTAAAAAAATAATACAATCCCAAATATATTTTTTTAAAAACAAACATAGTTAATACTTAATCATCCTCTTTTGAGATATTTATATCTACGGATCTACCTTTTCTTTTTCCTCTTTCATAATTAGGAAATTAGGACTACTTTCACAGAAATCTAAATGTTTAATAACAATATAGGAGTATCTCCTAGTAGTAGTTTTACTTTTTCTCATTTGAAGGGAAG
Source organism: Panax quinquefolius (assembly GCA_020205615.1). Lineage (NCBI taxonomy): Eukaryota > Viridiplantae > Streptophyta > Magnoliopsida > Apiales > Araliaceae > Panax > Panax quinquefolius. The sequence goes on from CM035171.1 coordinate 5,794,579, forward strand.
GGGCCAAGGGGGAGTTCGTTGGGAAACCGCGTGAAGTGAATGGTACACCAAGATACGCTGAATAACGCAACATACATACATAAGTTACTACCCATAGAGTAAAGGAGAGGCTCTAAAACAAATTTTAAAAAACGAACTAAAATGAATCAGTAAATATAGATACCAAAACAATGACGGTTACTATGCTTTGATTCGCTTCTTTAGGAGCTTCGACTTTAGAAATCGGATGGCATATCAAATAAATATTAGGAAACTGATAAATTCATAATATAAAATAATATTTTTATATAAAAATTATAGTTATAAATTTTATAACAATAATTTTTATCATTGTTATAACGATTTATAACGATGCTTTTTATGTAAAATATTATAAAAATATTAATTTATATTATACATAGAATGTTTTAACACGTACGTAGTTTTTAACTTTTATTATAAGGATGGATAAATCTACAACTTTATAATTATATATACCACTATTACTATTAAAATATATGTTTGACAGATTCTACTGTTTTTGTGGTCCACATTTTGACCATTACCCTGCTTCACATTCATATTCATATACTATCAACGGTACGTACAGGTCCCCACCAGCGGGCCGGTGGTGGTAGAAGAAGTGAGGTAGAATAGATAGGGGACAAGTATGTAGTACGTCTGTGAAGAAAATTGCTTTCACACCCTCATTTTCTTTTGTTGCCCGATCTTGTGGTGTGAACTTCTATCGTATTTGTTATAAAATTTAACGTTATCTTTTAATTTGTGGTGTTCAAATTTTCAACTACTCCAATCAATTCAGACGTCAATTGGGTTGGTTGTTTGCATATAAATTATTGAATTGGGGGTTGTTTGGGCGGTATGCGTATAAATAAATGTTCTAAAAATTCCAAATTTAAATTGCTTCCATTACACATTTTTTCTAGTTTTATTTAATATACATTAGTTTTATAGTTATGGATAATATAATATTGATTTATTATATTAAATAGCATAGATGCTTCAAAAATAAAACTATAATCCGACACTTTTAAACCATTTGATAAATATGTGATTTTTTCATCAAAATTTCAATGAATACAAATTATTTCTAACTTTTAACGTTAAAATTATTTTTTATGATTCTAATTTTTGATATGATTGATCTTAATATTATCAACAATCTATTAACATATTTTGATCATTACTAAAAAGATAATTTAATCAAATAAGTTGTGTATTGCATAAAATTGGAGGGAAAGTGTAATGGAGGAAAGTCAAATCTAAAAATTCTTACCTAAGTTTCTCATTAAGGTGCTAGGCGGTCGGTCTTTTACTGTCTCGATTTTGCTAGACACCCATGCCCCTTGTGACGCTCCCAAATTTAGACCTATACAATCCAATTCGAGTCATCAAAATACAAACAACATACATAAATTATTCTATTTTAATTATTTCAATACAGTTTAAAGCACGACAATACTCACATTAACTCTGATCAACTACTAATTCGGACCATCATTCAATTCTCATGTTCTCCCCGTTAGCACAAATTACACTCTCATTTTCCGAAAGGAATTATAAAATAATATGGTGAGATCAAATAGCTAAGTAAAGAATATCATGACTAAAATAACAAAGAATAAATAATCTTTAGCTTTTAATAGTGATACATTAGAGTTTTGGAAAATGGTAGACAACATAAGTTTTTAACAAATAACTACGACGGAATGAGCAATCCATTAGAATAGTCAAATGAAACCAAATATCTATAATAGTGAAAGTTATCTTTGCACATAGATCAAAGATAACTTTCACCACGTGTACTTGCCACACAGGCTAAAGACACTCAACAACCATATTTTCTTTGCATTCAAGTCAAAGACATTCACAACAACTTAAGTCCTAATGATATAAAGGATGAACAAAAAATAATAAGATAAAATAATAAACATTAGATATTTGTAATTTATATTGTTCAGAATTCAATAATGTCCAAATTATCGATACGATATCCATAATATCGATTCGAGTTTAACAATAATATTTAAGGTTCATAGTTTAAATATAACGGTTAACAATGAAGGTTCAGGTCAAAAAATATTAGATGAAATACCAACTATTAAAAAAATTCTAATTATTTCAAAAAAAAAATTTCGTTTAATGTTAAGAGTTGTAGAAACGAACAATATTTTCTTACCATAGTAAATTTAAATTTAGTAGTATAAAATAAAATGATATCCCTTATTTTAGCACATGACTAGATGCCGTTTTCTATATAATTCATGTGGGCTGAAGGCCTGGGGTGAGAAGGGGAGGATGAGCCCATTGGGCCGAAGCCATTGAGGATATTGGAGGTGTTTGGGTTCGGGCATCCGAGTACTTTGGGCCGGAGCCCTGTCCCGATTGATGATGTTCGGGTTCGGGCATCCGAGTCCTCTGGCTCGGAGTCCTGATCTAGTTTATGGTGTTCAGGGTCGGGCATCCAAGTCCTTTGGGTCGGAGCCTAGACCGGTTTATATGAGTTCAGTTGGATTGGATCTATACAGTGGGTTGGTCCTCGTATGGAGTCTAGAGAGATAAGAAGTTTAAATGGTTAAGGATTTAGTCCTAACCGTATTTGGATAACTAACTCCAAATGTAGTACGTAATTGGATTGTATCCAACTTGTATCTTTTAAGCAAATTGTGTTGGACCCAAACTATGGTAACTACCATGTGTTGGAGTCAATTAACTGCAGGTAATAGACTTTTGATTACTAAATATTAAAGTCTCCATTTTAAAACCTTGTAATGACATGTACTCATTTTCACATCAGAACTATCAACCGGCGGCACAAACCGTTAACATTGATGAATATAATTTATAATTTAAGGCACAAGCCGTTATTGTGCCATTAACATTGACGAATATAATTTATAATTTAAGGCACAAGCCGTTAACATTGACGAATATAATTTATAATTTAATTAGTAACTACGTACCACATATAAGCTTCGTACTGTATGCTAACTAGTAAAACATATTTAAGCCATTGTTCTGCTATAAATATTTATTTCATTAGAATTATTACAAAAGAATATTGCCATTTTGAATGTACTTTGATCTAAGCTACCATGGGACATATTGCCTTCAACAGTTGATCTAAATCTGAAATAACCTCACGACATATATATATATATATATATATATATATATATATATATAACAATCGCCTCATAATCCACATACAATCATGTGGAATGATTGGGTTAAAATGGCACTTTGTAGATTTTTTTAAAATGCGAAGGATGATGCAAATTTTCATATAATTTATACGAGCGTATAAATTATGGTACTAAGTTTAATTATAATTACTCTAATACAAATCATTCTCTAATTATATTCTCCCTTAATTTCATCTTCCCCTCTGTAGAGCCTTCTCAGCTGTATCCATCTCTTCTAATATTCTGGCCTTCCTTTTCGCCGGGATCGGTGCCGTCGGTCCAAAACTAATATAATGGCCGGAAACTGCGTTAAGTGCCGAATAAATATCACGGAATGAGGATCGCCCAAGCAGAGCTTTCTCTTTCCTGTACTTGGCAACCCATGAATTTGAAGTTTCTCTAAGTTCGGCCACCGCATCAGCAATGTCAGGATCATTTCTGTCCTTGGTAATGGTGCTTCTGATCTTGCTGATCACCTCTCCAGCGTCCTTCACGTATTCTTCGTCCGAAGCGGCCCATGCGGACGTCACCGGGAGGAGTACTAATGTTGGACAGATAATTCCGGCGGCCAGTGAGATGAACTCGCGGCGGCGCGTGGATACTGAGGTGGTGGTACCGGCGGTGGTGGAGGGGGATCGGATGGGTGTGACGAGTGGTTTTGGGGTGGAGGTGGTGGGAGTGATTAGGGTTGGAGAAGCCATGGTGATTGGTTGTGGGTTGGAGAGAGGAAAGTGAAGATATGAAATAAGGGGAATTGGGGCTTCTGCCACGTCAGCTTATCATCTTATCTGGGTTTTTTCAGTTTTATGGATGAGAAAGTGTCGAATGAGATTGTGATATGATTTGTATGTTTTGAATCTTTTGATTATGAATAATTTTAGATACACAAACTATTCTATAAATATTTTATAAATTATTGATGTGACATACTTTACATTAGCATATTGTGTGGGGTCGAATACTACATTGAAATAATTTATAAATTAATATGTTGAGGTGGAATATGCCACACAACAATTTGTAAAATGTTTGTAAAATAGTTTGTATCTGTAGCATTACTCTTTGATTATTTGATCCTGAAGCATGTGGTATAAATTGCTGATGTGACATACTTCACATCAGCAATTGATTCTATAAATATTTTATAAATTGCTGATGTGACATACTTGGCATCAAGATATTATATGCAATCGAATCTACGTTGAAACAATTTATAAATCAATATCTTTGAGGTGGAATATCTGCTACCACACAACAAATGTAAAATGTTTGTAAAATAGTTTGATATCTCAGAATTCTTTCTTTGATTATTTGATCCCGGAGCATGTGGTATAAAATAAATTTTTTATAAAAGTTAGAGGATTAAATAAAAATGTTAAAAAATTAATATAAAAAAGATAAAATAATAATATGATTATATTGTAAAGATAAAAGAAACAAAAATTAATGTGACATAGTTCCACTAAACATCCCCTGACCGCTTTATAATAGTATAAAAGACCACACAAATTATTATTTAACATATCATTATTTTTGTGTCTATATATATTTATAAGGTAAATTAAGTATTACTCCATCAAATAATGTCTTAAATCACTAGTATAATAGTATTTTTTAAGTCATTTTAGCCCAATCGTATATACTCGTCAAATAAAAGGTCATGATTAAATATATTATTGTTAGTAATTTAATTCCTTATACATAATCAAATTTTTTTCATATCTTTCTATGTAAAATTGGGATGTTACAAAATTTATTCTTATATATATATAATTTGGAAGGGAATGATTATTAATTATGAATTGAAGTCTAATAGTAGTATAAAGGAGCACAAACTATTTTAGAAGTAGATAAAGACATTAAGAAAGAAATAGTTATATTACTCCACAACCTAGATCGGAAATACACACAAAACTCTCAACACAACCCACTCAACCATTAAAGTTTAATTTAATTTAAACGTTAAATTAAACAAAAAATTGGTTGGTAATTAAATTAACATTTAAACTTGAATTGAATAAATGGGTAAACTAACTTTAATTAAAACGATAAATTAACTTGACACATAAATGTGAAGTTTTTAATCCGGTAGTGGGTATTAGAGAAAATCTTGGCCTTGATAAAGAAGATTTGGTTAAAGTTATATGCATTGTCCTGCAGGTCCATCACTTTTTATCATATGTTATTTTGTGTTCATACTTTAGATCTATCATGAGTACTGTTATATATATATATAACTTGATTCTCTCCAGCGAACTGAAGGGAGCGAATCGACTATAGTTACAATTTTTTTTTGTTGTTATAGTATAAAAAATCGTCTTTCTATACTATAACGACGAAAAAAGTTGTGCTCTGAATGCGATATATTTAATTACCAAATTAAAAAAAAAAAAAAAAGAAGAAGATATGCATGCGGATAGGTTACTCTAAATAATCGCCACTGGTTTTGAAATTGGGAGTATTTGAAGAAAGTAAAGTTAGTTAGGGCCTAGGGGCCGTACTTCAAGTGTGCAATTCTATATATTACTCCCTCCGTCTCTAATTATTTGACGTTTTAAAATTTTTTATCTGTCTCTAATTATTTGACGTTTGTTCAAATTTAGGAAAATTAATGACAATTTTTCCAAAATTACCCCCTCATTACAATGCCTATTTTTTTGATACTTTAAACTCTTCCTCTCTCCTTATCCCAACAAAACTCCTTAGCCCAACAAAAGATTTAAGGGTATTATAGACAATTGAGTACTATATTTAATAATTTTCAATCATTATCTTAATCCTTGTGTCCACCTCTAAAACGTCAAATAATTAGGGACGGAGGGAGTACTCCGTCTGTTCCTAAAATATTGTCGTTTAAGATTAATGCACACAGATTAAGGAATACAATTAATACCTAGCGAAAATATTATACTATCCTTATTAATTATCTCAACCAATTATTCACTTTCCAATATTTCTTATTCAATTCAACTAATTACACTTCTTATTCAACCAATTACTACTTGGATTAATATAAGAATCATTAAGAATGTAAGAAAGCTTTAAATGGGAGAAAGTTTTAAATAAGGGTATAGTAGGGGAAAATAACTAATGTGTATTGATAAACTCAAAACGACAATCTTTTTGGAACAAAAATTACTTTCTAAAATGACAATTTTTTATAAACGAAAGGGAGTAACAAAGAAAGAAAGATCATATGGACAAAGTAATTAAAGTTCAAGAGTCTACATCTTAGGCCAATTATTATCGTAAAGATAGAAAGTGATAATGAAATTGCATGTAAAAAAGTAGAGGAAAAGAGAAGAACCTAATCTTTGGTTAGCAAGTAAGACTTAAATTTTGGTTTTGCATAAGACCCACAACTTGAACGACAATAATTTGGCATAGAAAAACAAAGGCCTTCATGGACAAATTAAGATAAGCCATGCACCAAAAACATATATACTTTTTTAGTGTTAGAAATATGACTTCACATGCATGCCTTAGGGCCTTAGGCCTTTCAAATTGATGAATATTGGCATGCATGCATGACTATTTTCTAAGTTTAAACACTACGTTCTACTTAATCCATCCATATTTCATATAGGGTAAAAGTTCGAAAATACTCCGGACAATTATTCCGATATTTATCGTTCACCTTATACTGTTTCTTTCAAAAATACACTTGAAGTTACAAATTTTAGATCAATTGTTCCCTTGCCGTTAAAAAAATCAAACTAGACAAACGAATGTGATAGCAAAAATAAAGTTTAATAAAAAATTTATTAATTTCTCTTTCTTTCTCCAACTTTTCTTTCTCTTTCTTCTCTATTTTCCTCCTCTTTCTCACGTTTTCGCTTAATTCTTCAATCCCATAACCCTCTCCCCAGTACTGAACCACCATTATTGTCGCTGCAAACCTCAGCCCCAAATTCTCCAATTCCGCCTCAATTCCCCGCCTCAATCCGGCGAATTTCATCAAGCACAAAGTTCATTCAAACTCCTAGTACTATCAGTGTTGTCCAAATTTCATATCAGACCAACAGAATGTCAGATAATCCGTCACAGCGCTCTCCATAAACAAAACTCTAATCTTCAATTACCATCACTATAAACAAGGAAGAAAAGATATGTAAGATGGGAAAAAACAGATCACAACAGAATTTTGCTTACACTTGTCCCCAAATATAAGGGTTTTAAATGAACAGCAACAATGTCAAATTGTGAATGAACAATAAATTTGTATTTCTTTATCTGGTCACAACAGGAGTTTGGCTAATGCACTGCCACATAGATTCCCATCTCACATGGGGTTAGGCCATGAGTTTTTTGGTCGAGGATGGAGTAAGAGAATTAGAGCCTCCTTCAATAGAGCTACCTCCATGTTAAAATAAAAAAGATACAACACAGTACTCACTAAGGTATAAATCTTTCTTTATGGTTACCCAAGAGCCATGATGTTTTCTCTAGTTCTCTTCACATTAAATTTAGTGTCTTGGTTTAGCTCTGTTCTGTGAATTTTTTGTAGCATTCACAATTTTGCTTAGTTAACTAAGATACAAAATTAAAAACTGAAAATCCCAAATGCCAGCTCCAGCTCCAGCTCCAGGTAGAAGAAGATGCTTTAAGTGGATCGGATGAACCGTATCTTTCTATTATATATGCTAACCGCTAGGCCTCCTGAATTATCAATAGGATTTGGGTTGAGGATCTGCCCAACCCACGGTAGTTGGCTCGACCATGAAAATGACTTGATATGCGGCATGAAATCCTAACCTTTTGATTCGGGTCAACAACAATTAGGGTTCGCAAATCTTCTAAAGCTTCATTAGCAGAGTAAATGTATTTGTTGAGGTGGGTTTGGAAAGAGAGGGGTTAAAAACATACATGCATGCATGCATGAAACCTTCACATGTGTCTTGACCATTGAGTTATGCCACTTGTGTGCTTGCAAGTGGGCATGGATGGATGTAGGTAAAGTAGTTTAACATATAATAAACTACTTGTGCGTGCATGGTACCGTACGTAGTGGACTTTAGAAAACATGTGATAAAAGTATATTTAATACTCGTAATTAATAAACTTATTCTAAATAAATCAACAACATAATCTAATCTATGTGTGATAAGGGTTGAATAAACACTACTTTACATATTTAAAATTGAGCAAAAAAGAGGATGGGGCCATAAAGTTGTTATCTGGATCCAAACTGGTCCAGGCTTCCAAGCCCAGCCCCTCAACTTTCCCTCCATTCACCAAAAAAGATTTATTGAATCTATTGAAAATAAAATAATAAGAGAATGAAGAGATAAAGGTGGAACCGAGGGAGGAGGGGGTGAGTGAGCAGGGAACTGCAAAAGAGTGAGAGAGCACGGACGAGCGGTGCCTTGCGGGGTTAACTCTTTGTTTGTGTCGTAGTACTTCTTAATTTATCTGTCTGTTTCGATCATAGGTAAATTTCGTTTGATAAATATTTTTTTATTTTTTAATCGTTAAAATAAAAATTTAAATCTTAAGTTATTTTTTTGATAATTTATTTAAAATTTATAAACAAAAATAACCTAAAAAAATATTGTGCCACGTCACGTGGCCCCCCCCTCTTTAGTTCTGTCACTGGGAGTGCCTTTCCTCTTTCTTTCCATTCCTCCCTCACACTACTTGCGTGTCAATCACACATATGATGATGAATTGATGATACACTTGAAAAAAATAATAAAATAAAATAAGCATGAAAATTAAATTAGAATAAAGAGAACAATAAATTTTATAATATTATATAACACTTATTCATGTAAATTGCAGGTTAGAGAATATTTCAAATTTTATTACCCACATTTTCTTTATACTATTTACTAGATGGCTAAAACAATTTATTCTTTATAATATATACAAAAAAGTGACTGTACTTATGAAACATTACTACCTAAAACTTTAATATAGTAATTAGATAATATATATTCGTTTATATATATATTTGCTATAATATTATATTAAAATAAATACTTTATCCGTTTTAAATTATAAAATTATTATTAATTTTCAAAAATTAATTTGAGATATCTTAAAACTCATAATTAATAAATTTAATAATTATTAAAAGAATATTAAAAATTTACAATACATATCATTACATCGACTAAAATTACATGATTATATATTAAATTTGAGTTTAAAGAATGTCTCAAATTAATTTTAAAAATTCAATATCAATCTTGTATTTTAAAATATTAAACTATTATATCTGATATATAATTTGTTTAGTTCATATCGTACGATATAAAGAGGAAAGTATAATTTTCAAAAAATAAGAGTGTTAATATTACTTGCTACTTAAAACCTAAAAGTTAGACCGAATAATATATATTTGAACACCTCTAACTACAAAAGAGGACAACACATATTTTTTTATTTAGAGTTGGAAAAGGATAATAAAATTAGAAAATTGATATTTTCATATATATTTTAAAAAATTTTACATAAATTTTCTCACATAACAAAAAAAATAAATTTCATCTTTATACGAAAAGAGACCATATAAAATATTAAAAATTCATCTAGTTCTATTGCTATCCAAAAATTGAAATCTAAGTAATAAAGTTTGAGTTAAACGCGTCACAGAGAAGAGCGTGAGGTAGTAGTACGAGTATATGACGATCATCATTTCCGCCGGCTTAGGCTTCAGGCTTAACGCTACCCTCTTACTCCATACTTTCTTCTCCTCTGCCCTTTTTTGCTTGCTTACTTTCTCATTTAATGCACTTCCTTCTTCTTTCTTAAACCAACCCTTTCTCTAGTTGGTCTCACCGATCTCAAAAATTAACATTTCCCCCCAATAATTTCAAAGGTATTCATGCAAATACCCCTCTTTCTTCACTCTTTTCTTTAATGGCTAACTGGTCTCTTGATTTCTTCTGAACCCATTCGTAATTTTCAAATTTTTACTTCCATCTGATTTCTGTGATTATCTAATTACATTACTTGATTAGTGTAAAATCAAGTCTTTACAACTAGTACTTTTCAGTTATCACAATATTTTTGTTTTTGCTACTTTGGTGAATCGAAGATCTGCTTGGTTTCGTGTTTGTTTGTTGAGAAAAAAATTTAATGAATATTAAAATGTAGCATTCTGCTTTCTCGAATTACATTTTACTTGTATTTCGGATGCTCAGTATTATCTTGTTTCACTGTTCTTACTTTCCTCTCAATTTTATTTTTGCTTATGTTTCAATATGATTTTGCTTAATTCCACCCTTTTTGTCTCCCTATTTTGCCTGAAGCCAGAAATTGGGAGTTTTTAACAAAGTTTCATTTTTTAAGGTTTTTTCAGTTTAGAGTTTGTATTTGAAAAGACACAGAGAGAGAGCAAGATCTTTTTTTGGGGGCTCTCTGTAATAAAAAGCCTAAACAATTTGATGGATATTCAATGGAAATCTTATGTTATGCTGGGTTATTTGGGTAATCTACTATGTCTTCATAACCGAAGGGGTATCTCATTTTCCCTTGTGTTTTCTGGCATGTTCTTGGATTATGTTTCCCAGGTTCAGTAGACTTATGTCCTAGTCGACTTGAATTTAATACCAGCAGTTTGTAGATATATAGGCATAAAATTTCCTTGTTGATTTATATAAATGAGATTCCCCTGAAGGACAAATGATTAAGACAATGTTGTGTATTTTTTATTCCTTGTTCACATGCAATCTCTTTTTGACTACGTTTTGTGTCATCTGTTGTGTTGCCATCATGCAACAATTTGTGTTTTTTAAGGGGTTACACAATAAACAATTGAATTGATTACAATTTTTTTTCTTCTAGTTTAGCTGGGTTCTTTATGGAATCACGTTGTTTGAGATGGTATTAACATTTGACTATATAACAGGCAGTTTTATGTACTGTGTCACATCGCATCCTTGTTTGCTGCATAGTATTCCTTGGAGTTTCAACAGTCTTTAGCTCCGCTGACCTCCTTATCTGGAATTTATTTTAGATCTTTGTAGGAAGAGAAACAACCTTCTCCCGGATTTTATGCAAATGGTTTCTTTCTGATCTGACCAAATGGGGTGTTGTGTCTCGACTAGTAGTCAAAGTACTTGTAGTAGTAGGAGTAATGTAGAGACGGTTACTTCATCTTGTTTTGGAATCTTAATGTGTGGGAGGAGAAGAACTAGGAGAACATTTTCTGATCACGCCAATATGTTGAAGCATTTATCCTCCATACCTAATCGGATTTTCACGAATGGAAAGAGCCGGAGTTCTTGTATATTCACTCAGCAGGGCCGTAAGGGTATAAACCAGGATGCCATGATTGTTTGGGAAGTAAGTTTTCTTTCATTCTATTCAAAGTGGTATTTGTTTTTTTTCTTGGAGGTTTTCTTATGCCTTGAATCTCTGTAGGATTTTATCACCGAAGATGTAACTTTTTGTGGTGTCTTTGATGGCCATGGTCCACATGGCCATCTTGTTGCTCGCAAAGTAAGGGATACTTTGCCAGTAAAGCTGTTGTCTTTCTTGGATTCTTATGAATCTAAGCAGAGTGGGCATACTTGTTGCAATGGTAATACTCTTAAATCAGATGGAGGAGACTCTGAGAAGGATGGCAGTACAGAGGACAAAGTGGATTCTCTGTGGAGAGAAGCATTTCTCAAATCATACAAGGCCATGGACAAAGAGCTGAGAACCCACCCCAATTTGGATTGCTTTTGCAGTGGTAGCACTGCCATTACTGTGGTAAAACAGGTATGAAGTATGAACTGTGTGAAAACAAACCCGGAGTCACTCTTCAGTATTTTTTATTTGATTTTGCTTTGTGAATAAATTCTTGTTTATGTTTTGTGATCGAAAGGGGTCAAATCTTTTTATGGGCTATATTGGGGATTCTCGTGCAATATTAGCATCCAAGGACATCAATGATTCATTGGTGGCAATTCAGTTGACTGTTGATCTAAAGCCTGATTTACCAAGTATGTCTTATTCTTAGTTAAAAAATCTATGAGTGTGCTTTCTTTTTGTACAAATGTGATTGACTGATTGTCCTAATATGTTGTTTTTTCTTTGTCCCCTTTCCCTTATATTAAAAGGGGAGGCCGAAAGAATTAAACGGTGTAAAGGACGGGTTTTTGCATTGCAAGATGAGCCTGAAGTGCAAAGAGTCTGGCTGCCATTTGATGATGCCCCTGGATTAGCAATGGCTCGAGCGTTTGGGGATTTCTGTTTGAAGGATTATGGAGTGATCTCTATTCCCGAATTCTTGCACCACATTCTTACTGAGAGAGACAAATTCATTGTTCTCGCTTCAGATGGGGTAAGTTTTCTGCCTCTGGGTATTACACTTGCCTTTGAAACACTAGTGAAATTCAGGTGTGACATATTGCTGGTGCAATAATTAATGTCATAAAATATGCCTTGTACTTTTGGCTACTGTTGTTGACTTTCCTACTTTTCGTATTTACTTTCAGTTTCTTCGGGTGAAACATGTGATCTCTCTATTCATTTGATTGATAAAAAAATTCTGATATGATTTCTGTCCTAATCGATTTAGATGACATAGAATGGACGATAAATTTATATATAATTCAACTAATGTCAAGACTCATTGGATTTTGATTCGACGGCCTACCTAAGGCTAAGGTGAAAAAAGCCACCATCACAACTACTTATTTCTTTAATAAAACCTTTTCATTTGGATTTATTAGATTATTAGTTTAATGAAATGTTTTAACAAATGAACTGGTGCTTTAGCAGTACGAAAGCTTTGGGAATCTATTTTTGTTATTCTTGGTACATTTACTATTCCAAGTAAACTGCATCATCTACTAATTTTGAAAATGTTGATGTTGTTCTTCAATTGACATTCCTAAAGGAAAGGCACAGGTGGTTTCATATAGAGTCCGTTGTCCTACATATCTTCTTTTTAGATAAGTATAATCCTTATTTATGAAATCGTACCTTTCCTGCTGGTCCTTGGCTTAGAAGATATTTAGCGGAATTGGTTGGATTTTTTGGTAATGGTAGCTCCTAGACTTGAATCTTAGGAGAAATTTAGATAAAAACAGAAAATTTTCTTTCATGAATCAAGTTGTGTGTAGAAATGTGGAGGCCCAAGTTGTGGCATGCACTTGAATCAGGGACATATGGATTGTTCATTCGCCCATGGAGAGGATTCATCTTGGGGTGTATGAGTGGATTCACTGATGATGGCTTGGTCAGATGGGCACAAATTACAGCCAAAGTGGATTCTCGGATTGCGAGATTCCAAATTTCATAGGCTTCTAGATTTGCAATCCGTTTTTTTGGGTAAAATATATCATCATCTGAAGATGTCTATATTTTTTTGATTGATTTATGCAAGAAAAAATACAATTGTTTATGGATGCAAAAAATTGATTGCATTTAAACAGAATCCTATGCTCACACTACTGCGAGACTGGCTTTTGCCATTTTGACAGGGTGAAATAGAAGAGAGGGAGGGTTTTATGCTATTTATTCTTTTTGGCTTTTGTAATTACGTAGATACCCAAGTTTATTGTTTTGAATGATTAAGCTGTCATTCAAATTCTGCTTTATTTCTGCATTAAAGATTGTAAGATTTGTATGAAATAAACCCCGTCATTTCAACAGTGGCGAATGTTCTGAAGACTGCATCAATTTTTTTTTATAGAAATGAATGTAATAGTTTATTTTTAGCCTTGTCCTGTATTTTGTTCCCAAAGAGCCTCTGTTAGAAGATATTAATGTTCCTGGGGATGTTCTTCCACTTATATAATACCTTCCTCTTTTAATTTAGATTTTCTCAACAGCTTTCACTCAATTAACTATGTCAGGTTTGGGACGTCCTAAGCAATGAAGAAGTTGTGGAGATAGTGTCATCAGCTCCAGGTCGGTCATCAGCTGCAAGAATCTTGGTGGACTCTGCTGCACGTGAATGGAAATCCAAGTATCCAACGTCCAAGATGGATGACTGTGCAGTGGTTTGCTTATTTTTGGATGGAAAAATGGATTCTGAATCTGATTATGATGAACAAGGCTTCTCTTCAGCTACCCTTCAGAGCAATCATTCTGGTAATGCGGTGGAATCAGATGATGGTCAGAATTCTGAGCCATCATTGCAGAGAAATTACACGGTCAGATCCTCGGAAGAGAACGATCCCTACAAAAGAGCAGCGACGGAGGTAGAAGGAAATGGGGAAACAGTTGTATCCGAAGATCAGAAGTGGTCAGGTTTGGAAGGTGTCACACGAGTGAACTCACTTGTTCAACTTCCCAGATTTTCTGAAGAAAGGCCAAAACCTTAATTTTGACGTGAAATTTAGCTTGCTGTAACGTGGAACTTGTTGTGTATCGATTGAAAACTTGCTGGATTTGAAATTGTTGTGCAACCAAAATGATGACATTGCTTCATCTGTCACTGTGCTTAGATTTGTTTTAATATAAATTCCAATTCAAATGTCTTTTTCTTTTGTTCCATAAGTTAGTTGAAATAGCTTTTGGATGGTCAAATGTTTACAGTGTCAGGCCTAGTTTGTAAAAAACCTCGTCAACAACACTCGCCCAACTAGGATTTTATTTTTTTCACTTTTTGTCTTTTTATTTTTGGGGTATTATGTAGTTTCAACCTCGGTCCTAGGCTGTGTACTTTTAAGAAAAAGTAGAGCACAGGTTTATTTATTTTATGATTTGCGTTTTGGATCAAACTTTATAATGACTACTCCGTAATTTGGGCTTAGGCTTTTTTGTGAGGGACTTCAAATCTTATGATTAAGAATTGCCAACTTATTAGTCTTATGATTAAGGATCGAGGAGGTTATATCAATTTAAATTATCATTAATTATATAAATATATATGGGTTTATATTTATTTGTTTTTTGATTATTGTCGTGAAATTTAATAAGATAATTGATATTAGTTGTGAAATTATAGTGATATCTTTTGCGGTGTCGGTGTTTGATTGTTTAATATAATTACTTTTAAAATTAGCATGAATTTTAAGTCATTCTATTAAACCTCTCAACACACTCAACATTCTATTAGAAATAGAAGACAAATTAGAGATACAGAATAGTCAATTACGGAATAGCAGGGAGAACATTTAATTGGCCGTCCAAGCTGTTGGTGCATGGTGAAAGTGATAATACTACTCTTAGGTAGGCGCCGTTGTTAAAAATACAATTTTTATGTCTCAAGCCTTTTAGAAAGAAAAAAAGAAAAGAAATCATCATCTCTTAATTGACTGCTAAAATTTCACCGACCTCGTCAGAACCCCAAGTATATAAGAATACCTCCACTCTTCCTACCATATATCACTAAACCACCTTTCTATATATCTTCCCCCTTGGTATATTTTCTATCACTAAAAGAGTACCAGCTAGTGTTAGCAAACAATGGCTTGCAAAGCTCACACCATCCTTTTCATCCTCACCGTCCTCCTTTCCTTCACCGGCAACTCATTTGCGGGAGGCGACAATATCCCAACAACCTCCGACAATCTGGACAAGAAGCAGCCGGACTCATTCATCGACCAAGATGGCAGTGTGCTGGTCCCGGGGATTGGTCGCTTCTTGATTCCAGATAAGTTCCACCTTAAAGGGTTTAATCCCTTCACCTACAATCCCGTCACCGGCACCAATGGAGGAACTGGACTCGGTATCCCTTCTTTCCCTGGTGGTCCTGGCAGCGCTGGGACTCCAACCTACATTCCCGGTGGCGATGATACCACTGTCCCCAATCCCGGATACGAGGTCCCAACCGGAGCACTTCCTACACCACCAGCTGCTCGTCATTAATTCAAACTGTATTTCCCAAAGCCGATCTCTGGCTAGACTACCATCCGAAAAGAAATAGCTAGTACGTAATATATATATATATATATATATATATATATATATATATATATATATAGTGTATGCATGTTTGTCCATCCTGGTTAATTTACTGTTGATGTGTAGTGGAGTCTCATCTACTGTTCTTCTTGCGTTCTATCATTTGGTATTGCCGTATTGTACGTACTCCTTGGTCGTTTGATATGAATAAAATGCGTTTAGTTTTAACGTGGAATGGACATGATATATCATATATATATATATATATATATATATATAGATGTGTATATAGGTTTATCAAAATGTTCCTCTAACAGTTTGACAGTGTTTGTAAATATATATAGTCCGTCTGCCCAAACAGTTATTCGCCAAATAATAATTTGGCAGACGAGTTAGTGTAAAACACTGCCCTCCAAACTATTTGGAGAATAGTTGACTACAACCAAATGTGGTGGTGAATATTTCTCTTCATTTTCAGAAAGAAAAAATAATGAATCTGACACACAGTCACAGACAGCACTGACCATCTATAGGTGGGGTCATGCATTTGATCTTAGATAACTTGAATCTCAGCAGAATTTTCTCTAGGCTTGATATCGATACATGCACACAGTGATCAGCATTATTCATTCCTTCATTTAGTGTTCTGTAGAATCAAACTTGGAGTGTAAAATTTGCGATCAGTACTCAACAGAGTTCCAAATTCTAAAAAGCTATCAACTGATAAGGTATTCACTAAAGCATACACTGATGTGTTCAGAGTTCGAAAGTACCCAGACGACTGCCATTAATTAATTGAAAAGAAAAAAAAGAAGATATGAACTCCACTAGTGTGGTTTACAGATTAATGCTAGTAATGATGTATGGAGTATTGCATACATGTATATAACAAAGATAAAAAGGCCACTGAAAATAATAGTAGGAATATAAAAAGGCCATTATATTAACTCGTCAGTCGAAAAAAGAAATGTTGTGCAATACTATATAAAGTCGTATATTTTGTTGTTGTTTTTTTTTATAACGCATTCATAAAATGTATAGAGAAATGCATGTGTGAATCACGACTTCACTAATGATAAGAGGTTGAGATGACATAGTGGTATCACCTTTGCATTGAATATTTCCTCATAACCCCGAACAAGAATTTGTATTTTTAAGTACATGAAAAAATAAAAGAAAAAGAATTAATAAGAATTGTAGGGATCACTACAAATTAATAGTATGTTTGAAGCAATGGGGACAATCACAAATGGGAAAACGGCATGATAGGACGACTGTCTCGTGGGATGCCCGATCCCTTTCTTCCTCTTCATAAAGATAGCAGTTGGGGTTAATGAGTACATTAAGAGTACTCCTGTTGGCTGTTGTGTTTTTATATCTCTACCCAACCATGCATGTAAATATTTCAATCAATTAACCAGTCGTTCAAGCATACAAAACAACACCATCAAGAATCCCAGTTCCATAATTAAATGTGTTCTAAAGAGTCAATTTCCTTAGAAGTAATTATATTCTGAAAACATAAGAAACCGCCTAACAAATATGAGCAATTCATGTTTCACGTTCTTCATCAATAAGATTTTAGATTTCCATCGTAAGTACTTGGAGCTATCTGTCAATTAATCAATTGTTGAATAATTTTCCTCTCACTTCAAGAACATATGTAGCATGCCACAAAACAATATAATTATATCTCGATCGAGATATTAATTATTCCACTCAATTTATAGATATTACATTTCAAACAATTGGGGCACATGTATAGATTCAAAAAACTCTTAGGCGGCTTTGTTTGTTTGTAAGGATTATAATTCGGGATTATAATCCACTAAGACTATTAATCCTAGGATTATAATTCCGGGACTATAATTATAATGTCAAGATTATTAAACCATTTTATAATCCCGAGACTAATAGTCACAAGTCTAAATTTAAAAACAAACAAGACATATATGATTAATAGTCTTATCCCAAATATAATTCTCGCAAACAAACATAGCTTTAATCTCAAGGATATTAATTAAATTGGATGTTCCCAAGGATGCCACACAGCCACGTACGTAGTAGTGTTCAACAATCTCATATGCAGATGTCTTTTCAATGTAAAATAGGGAGGCGCTTCCATAAAAATTAATAAAACAGAGGGCCAGATCATTTTTGCACAATTCACATACTAGAATGAGTTGCCGCAAATTAGGCTAGGTAAACAAGCAATCCGACGACATGTCTATATGGCGGAGTTTTGTTTTGATTTTTTGTTTTCTTTGTTTTAAAATTAAGCACGAGTAAACATGATCTAGCTAGCTAGATGTAAAAATCTAAACCTGGAAAAGCCTCGCTCTAAATCCCTTCTCACCTAATCTGGAAATGAACTGAAGCAGAATCATTAACACGGCACCTGCAGGAAATAAACATTAAAATTTATTTCAAGTTTGGAGAGAAACAAAACTATGTTCAACCTACACAATAAATTTAATAAATATTTTCAAAGGCTTTTTCTTGAGCCTAGTTGGCCTTTTCAAACACCACATAGTAGATCATCTTCCAAAAGTAAAATCGATCCTTTCATTAATCACTCAGCTTCATTAATTGCATAGGAATTAAAAAACCCTACTTAACAAATGTATACTTTCTAGTACGTAGATTGTAGCTGTCATTTGTGTAAGAGTAATTACAGCAAGTGGACTTGTGATGTGTTTGGGCACAAGGGAGAGAAAAGGGAGAATATATATTCCCATACATACAATCACCTCTTTAGAAAGATAAAGTAGGGCTAGGGCAGACTCCATTTAAAAGAAAGAGACAATATTCATCTCGATCCCTGATAATCTGCCGGTGCATATATGGGGTTTTTTAGCCAAGTACAAACTGGGAAAAATAGTTTCCAGGTGTCAAGTGAAATTTCTAGACAGTCAATGTTGCAAAGTCACCTGCTTAAGATAGTCAAAAGGGAGAGGGCAAAAAAAAAAAACTCATTAGACTGCGACTACATTTCAAAAGAGGATGCTCATTCATATATATAAATTAACCCACCAAGAGATGAATTTAGTTTCACCTCCAGAACCTTTGGGAACAAAATCTCAGTTCTGATGTAGTAGTAGTTACGTTCTCAACCAAGAAATCAGTTTCCGCCTGTTTAATTAACATGCATCATGCATGGTAAACAGATGTTACATAATTATTGTAGTCCACAAGGTAGTGGAATCATTAAAATCCAATCGATGTACGTGTGGTTAGGTGTACAATGAATGAAGCTAGCTTGTAAATGGACCACCAAACTCGAGGCTTGCACAATTAAACTGCCATAAATAATTAGAACATGCATGTTGGCTGTATATATCAAAACAATTAAGCATTGGTATTTCGTCATATAAAATCCACTTTTAGTGTATAATTATTAGTAGTAGTCACTTTTATACATGCTATCTTAGGTCCGCAAACTGCATCGTTCACCCATTGACAGACAATAATATCACCTATATATATGATTCTCTAATTTGCTACAAGTCATTAATTTTCTGCATGGCACAATCAACATCAAGATGATCAAATTAAGACAGAATTCAAACACGAGTTCATTGTTGTCATACTATATAAGAAACTTTGTAAACTTAAGTTAAGCACAGACGGACCTGGAGTCTTAATCAATGCCTACCATAATCATTTAATCACTTAAGCTAACCATTCACAGTTGTCAACTGTATCTTAAATGTGACTTCACTCCCCATCAGTACAAGCAAACCACCGGTAATAAGTAGTAGAATCTATATATGTCTACAAATTAATCAATCAACAAAAGAACAAGAACAAATGCGGATAATGAACCTCTTTGATGTAGGACAAGGATGGATATATGAAAGAATAATGGGAATTCAAAGGAGATAATTAGGCTAAAATTAGCACAAGAATTAAAATTCAATAATAATCAATCATTCAATAATTTTCCATTATGGATTACAACTGTTTATATAGGAATACGAAAACCTTAATATTTGGAGGCTAAGTAAAATATTAAGTAACCTAATTAAATAAGGAAATAAAATACTAATAATTATCTAGTACCTTTAATAATTAATATTCTAGAGTATTCTGCTAATATAATTAAATATATATCCTAACTGATAGACACATAATTCATACATTTTATTATCCCTAATTTAATTTGTCATTTTAATTATATTAGTTTATTAAATTAATTTATTTTATTTTATTTTGTAGGATTTAATATTTGTTGCAATAGAGTCAAAATCTTGGTGATCAAGCGATATTTAACGTTCTTATTCATGTAAGAAATATCCAAGAAGCATCCTGCAAGGAGAAGGAAAGAGGTGGAACAATATTGGCGTTCAAGTCAAATTCAACGAGAGAAATGAAAGTTTATCTAGAAGATCTCAAGTTGATTGTCACTAGGAAGTTGAAACCTACATGGAATGAATCTAAATTAGGGTTCAAAGTTATTTCCCCTATAAATAGATCTCTTGTTTTAGGGGGGAGAGAGGGTATTAGGTATTTCTGTATTAGTTTAGGTTAAGAGTAGGAGTAGATTAAATTACTTTTTCATTGTACGTTTGTTGAATGATCCTTAATCAATGGAGTTTTCTTATTTATTTTTAATCTTCTTCTTTTCTTTATTTTAGTTAGTTTAATTATTTTCCATGTCTAGCAAATTTCTTTCATCTACGATGAAGATGAAATTAAATAATTATTCTTGATAATATATATTTTCATCTCTTCTATTATTTATGCTTTTATGTTTAATTGATTTCACCTTCATGTTTCGTTATTGAAATACCTTCGTTTTATAGTTCTTATGTGATTTTAAATTAATTAAGAGATTTTGATAGATTATTGTTAAGATATGAGTTTTTCATAATCCATGCTTGCTCAAAGAAGTTTTGATGGGTTATAATTAATCCTTAAATTTTTATAGTCTATGTTTGCCCACATTAATTGTAAAATTAATAAATTAAAGAGAAGGGAGATCAAAATCATAGTTGAGTTATAAAAATAGAAGAGATTGAATGTGACGCCCCAAAAACAGGTATACATCACCCATCTTGAGTCATGGATACAAGGTCTTTGAATTCAAATATAACTTAATTATACAACGATGTGTAAAATACGACAAAAACATAGGTCATGAGTTTTAATACAAATATTATCATCTGATAATATCCACACTCAATGGAGTCCTCATTACATTTATTATCACACTATTTCACGAGAATAGTGAGGACTACTAAATGCACTATCTAGGATCATCACTCTGTTTCCCGACTAGTCCCAAATCGTTCTCATTTCACAAGAGAACAAAGTGAAAGAAAAGGGTGAGCTCAACTAGCCCGGTAAAGAAATATTATGACTAAGATAATGCAGAATAAATTATCATTAGCCTTCAACGATGTTAAACCGATAAAATATAATAAACATTAAGTTTAACTGCAATGAATAAGCGATCCATTAGAAGAGTCAGTATAGAATAAAATCTACTATCTTCTATGATTTAAAATATTTTCATCACTTTTATCGCTGAGACTTAGCTTAATAAATAAAATCGAATCATCCTTGCTCCACGGCCAAGGATATTCATGTAATCATCAATGATTATGACTATACCGAATAATCCCTGGTCATAATCATACCAACAACTATCCACCATTGAACTACTGGCCAATGAGGACTTTTACCACATCATTCGTCACATTACGATTAAGCGTAATAATACCGAATAATCCTCAGTCATAATCATACCAAGTCCATCTATACGCGTAAGCCAAAGATGACTTTCAACATAATATAAGTATGAGGATGATGACAATTCAATAAAACAAGTTCAAGAATAAATTTTTACAGATTTATAAGTTAATTTATCCTGAACTCAATAACGTCCAAATTTTCAAAATGATACTGCTTTGTGCAGTAAAATTTAAGAATGCTCAGAAGAATATTTCCATGAAAAGATACTGGATGAAGCGCAAATATCAAAGATATTCCACTAATTTCATGGAGTATAGAAGCCAAAGCTTTAACCATCTGAGTATAATATAATATATGAAACTACAAATGGATTTTCATCCGCCACGATGTAATCCACGATATCTGAATCATTTCCACAATTTAATAAGGAATGAATACGGGATCATTCACCACGCATGTGGTAATCCACATGATGCGAGTTATTCAACGAATAATAAAGAATGGAATAATGTAAGGATTCACCATGCGATGCGATAAATTGCCAAGCAAAGTTATTCCCAACGAATAATAAATAATGGAACCAGTCCCATACGTAAACGCATGTACGTGATATTCCGGCGAATAATAAATAATGGAACCCGAATCCCAGTAGAAAGCATTGCATACATGATATTCCAATGAATAATAAAGAACGGAATATTAGAATAATTTCACCATATATGTGGTACTTCGCATAAACAAGTTATTCCAACAGAATAATAAGAATGGAATAACAGAAGGATTTCACCATGTATGCGGTACTTCGCATATACAGGTTATTCCAACATAATGATAAAGAATGGAATAACAGAAGAATTTCACCAAGTATAGGGTATCCCGCGTATACAGGTTATTCCAACAGAATAATAAAGAATAGAATAACAGAAGTTCTCTTCATGAATAAGAAAGAAAGAATACCCCTTATGAGTACAACAAATAATATTCCCTACCTTAGAAGAAACTGGATATTGGAGTAGTGAAGTAGGAGAATACTTTTCTACTTTCTCTCTATAGTTTCTCTCTCTAGAGTTTCAGTGAATTCGTAAGAAATAATGAAGGAATGAGCTTCTATTTATAGGAGAATGGATTGAATAGTAACTAATTCATGAACAGTCCAGATTGATTTACTTTTAAACGGACGGTCCATGTTGATTTACTATTAAAACTTAAAGCAACTGTGACGCCCCCAAAATAGGTATACATCACCCATTCTGAGTTGTCAATACATGGTACAGAAACAACTACAACTTTATTATTACAACAGTAAAACTGTGAGTTTAAATACAAATATTATCTTCTAGACAATATCTATACTCAAATAAATTCTCATCACATTTATTGATACATTATTTTACAAAAAATGGTGAGGACTACTAAACAACTCTCTCTAGAACCTTCATTCCATACCCCGACTCGTACTCGCTATATTCTCGCCTCTTGAGAAAAATGGAACAAAAAGGAAAAGGGTGAGCTCAACTAGCTTCAAGAAAGAATATTATGACTAAGATAATATACAACAAATTATCGTTAGTCCTCAACAGGGAAAAATCTAATAAAATACAATAGACAACAAATTTTAAATCAATATTCGCAGCGGAAATAATAATTCATTAGAAGAGTTAAGTAGAGAATGCAAACTACTATCTTCTATGTTTGAATTTAAAAGTTCATCGTCTATCTTTTATCCCCTGTAACATCAATCAATATACATCTGAATCAAATATTCATCTTTGCACTCTGAGCCAAAGATATTCATCGATTAATCATGCTCATTTAAACACTGCTCATCTTTGCACTACAGCCAAAAGATATTAATCGATCGGTCATGTTCATCTCAACACCTGTTCATCTTTGCACTTTCAGTGCCTAAGATATTCTTCAGAAATCATTCATCTTTGCTACAGGCGAAAGATATTCAATAATATCATCATTTAAGACGAGGATGATGAAAAGTATTTTTAAAGAAATCCAAAGAAACAAAATGACAAGGATTAAGGATTAAAGATTAAATCTTTGTGTTTTATCCACATCCAAAAATACCTCAAAAATAATCACAAAGTGGTGTAAAATTCAAGAATGATCAAAACATGGATACAATCAAAGCTAGTATCCGAAATAGATATTTTGACAAAAGAAGAAAAATTTTATTTTTTGGTGAAGAGTGCCGATATCGTGAATAGTTCCAGTGATATCGTGAATAGTAACTCAAACACCAAAAGATAGAAATTCCACAAAAATCTTTCACGCCTTCGTAATAGTACTCGTGAATAAGAACTAATGAATAAGAATCTCATGAATAAGAACTTCGTGAATAAGAACTCATGAATAAGTAACCCGACATGAAAAAGTTTCAAATTTGATAAAAAGTTCCAACCAATATTTCAAATAATGATATTGAAGAAATAATATCATTTGAGAAGAAAATAACATCCCTTACCTCGAAAGATTAAGTATTTCTAAATTGGAATCTAAAATATATAGTCTTTGAAGGAACTTACACCGCCTAACAATACTCAAAATATACTCAAAATACTCACATGAATACGCTTCGATAATATAGAGAGAGAAAACTTGATTTACGGTGTGATTTTCAATTCTAACCCAAGCACCCTATTTATAGGAAAATCTTTAGAACACAAAGCAAAAATTTAATAAAATAATAATATTTCTTAAAATATTTCAAGCCCACCTTAGAAATCTGATTTCAGATCATTTATAACACATGTGAGCCACTCAATTACAACAAAAACGTTTTTCTTACAAAAATATTTTAAACTCCAAAATCAATTATTTTGAACTTGAACTTCAATAATTCATAATAAATAGCCCTTTCATCAGAAAATTCGAATCTCGTGAGTTTTTATAGGAAATTCAATTCTCTACAACTTTGCGAAGAAAGAAAGTTTTCCGAATTCCAAATGAAATTGACCAAAAATCCACAACCGATTTTATTTTACAAGCTATAATCAAATTTCGATCGATAAATGGGGTCCAATTTATATTTTAACATGTTTTAAACATTTATTGCAACAAAAATACTCTTCCTCCTCGTATACTCATATATCCCACATTCGTTGTAAAAATATATCACATTATTATATTATTAAAATATAATAATATATTTAAATGAATTATTTTATCGTAAAAGATAAAATTTCAATTTTCAACAATTGTCACATTAAAAATTTTCTCCATCTATATCCACATAAAATTAATATTTTCTTTATCATATGAATCAATAATTAATTATTCACAAATAATATTACGTAATCACAATATTGATGACCGTGCGCCTCCCCAGGAAGAGGGCTTTCCAATAAAATTTCTCCTTCTTGGCGCATGATTAGGTGACCAAACCTCTCCTTAGATGAACTTTCTAGACATTGCCAATAATGTTATCTAATAATATTATTCGATAATATGAATTATTGCTTCGATAATGAAAAATATTGTGTAATGACAATTATTGAACAACAAAGAATATAAAATATCAACGCAAAGAATTATTAACTCAATAAAATAAAATCTTTGAATAAGAATTATTGTAACAATTATTGAGTAGTGCCTTCTTACGTAAGAATCAATAATTGGTGCAATACCGCGTACTCGCTCAACAACGCCAGACACGTATTAGTGTGTTTTTAACCACCGGGTATTCCAACAATGATAATTGTAATAACTACGCTGTTATTTTATAAACAACTTATATTTGTCGTTTTCTTCATCCAATCGCCAACTTTACGAATATTCCCCCGACAAAGATTTAATATTCCACGACCAAATCGAATATTCCCGACAAAGATCTGATATTCCACGACCAAACGAATATTCCCGAAGCGATAATGAATATTTTATCACCACTTGCTTATTTAAAATATTTATGATTTTACCCATAACTAACCACATTAATCAAATCAACCCTTACTATTTCAAAATAATAAATAAAGGAAATTCCTTTTTATTTAAAAAGTTTCGAGGTCTTCTGACCTCCCTCCTTATGAAATTTCGTTCCTCGAAATTGACGACGTCTACAGTGTTTGAAAAGGTGAGGATACCTCGCTTTCATTTCGCTTTCCAATTCCCGGTCGTTTTCCTCTATAAGCATGATTCCCCACAAAACTTTAACTTGTGGTATGACCTTTCTTGCGTAGGGACATGCTCATTCCTATCCAAAATCTTGACAGTACCTCCTCACATACGTTAAGTCTTCTATTATCTCGTGCAGTTTCTAGCTCTATAACGTGGTTCGGGTCTTTCACATATTTACTGAAGCATACGGATATGTGAAACACATTATGAACACGAGACATACTTGGAGGTAACGCAAGTCTATAGGCTACATTTCCTACTCTCGGTCAAGAATTTGAAATGGACCAATAAATCGTGGATTGAGCTTTCCTCTCTTCCCAAATCTTGTAACTCCCTTCCACGGAAAGCAACTCATGAACAATACATGATCCCCTACACTAAATTCCACGTCCTTTCGATGAAGATCCGCATAACTCTTTTGTCGATCTTGTGCCATTTGTATACGTTGTCGAATCATTTGGATCTTTTCTTGAGTCATATACGTATTAACTTTCGGGTCCCAACAATGTTGCTTCACCCACCTCATCCCAACATATTGGGAGAACGACATTTTCGTCCATATAATGCTTCAAATGGAGCCACACCTATACTTATGCCTCGATAATGTTGTTGTAGGAGAATTCCACCAATGGTAAATATTTATCCCAACCGCCTTTGAAGTCAGGACACAAAGTCTTAATAAATCTTCAAGAGTTTGAATAGTCCTCTCGATTGTCCGTCCGTTTTGGGATGGTATGCGAACTAAATCGCAAATCCGTGCCCATAGCTTTTTTATGAAGCTAACCCAAAATCTTGAAGTGAATCTTGGGTCACGATCCAAACTATGGATACTTAGCATGCCATGCAACCTCACAATCTCATTCACGTCATACTAAGAAGATGTTCAAGGAATAAGTCTCATCTTAAGCTCTTGGAAACTTTTCTCGCATTCTTCGCCCAAAAGCAATTTTGTATCCTTCCGAGTTAGTTGAGTTAATGGAGTAGCGATTCGAGAAAACCCTTCCACGAATCTCCGATAATAACCAATTTAAGCCCAAAAAGCTACGTGACTTGATCACCGATTTTGGTTGCTCCCAACTTTGTATTGCTTCAATCTTCGCTCGGATCAACAGATACTCCATGTTTCGACACCACGTGCCCAAAGAATGCTACTTCCTCGCCGTAACTCGCATTTCTTCAATTTGTCATATAGTTTGTTTTCACGAAGCCTTTGGAGTACCACTTTCAAATGGTGCTCATGATCTTTACGACTTTTGGAATATATAAGGATGTCATCAATAAAGACAACAACGAATCGATCCAAATATTCCTTGAATACTCGGTTCATCATATCCATGAAAGCCGCAGAGAGCATTAGTTAGTCCGAAAGACATGACTAAGAATTCATAATTCCGTCTGCATCGAGTTCAAAGCGCGCTTTTGAATATCCTCGCCTTATCTTCACCGATGATATCCGAACGAAGATCGATTTTGAAAAGAATTGTGCCCTTTGAATCGGTCAAACAAGTCATCAATACGAGGTAGAGGATACCTATTCTTGATGGTGACATGGTTCAATTCCAGATAGTCAATACAAAGTCGCATACTCCGCTCTTTCTTCTTTACAAATAAAACAGAGAGCACCCCAAGGAGATGTACTAGATGAATGAAACCGATGTCCAACAATTCACTGTAGTTGGACCTTTAACTCCTGAAGTTCAATAGGAGCCATTCGATATGGGGTTTTAGAAATGGGCTTTGTACCGTGTTCAAGATCAATAAAGAATTCAACTTCACGTTAAGGGGTAGCATTGGAAATTCTTCAGAAATACGTCCAGAAAGTCAATAACAACAGAATATTATTCAAATTTGGCGTGTCTTTATTCAAATCCATAACATGGGCTAAGAAAGCTTGACATCCGTTTTTAATAAACGAATAGCTTTATGATTAAATATGATGATGATTGATTTTAATGGTTTAGTTGCTTGAATTAAATATAACAGGTTGGTTAGGAATATGAAAACTAACAACCTTACGAAAACAATCAATTTTGGCATGATGAGTAGTTAACCAATCAATCCCTAAAATCACATCAAAAGCAAGTATCTTTAAAGAGATAAGGTCAATGGTGTAAGGTAATGGTGCCAACTTGAATCAAACAAGATTTATAAACAAAGTGGATGTGATGAAAGTTTCTCCAACTGAGTTTCCACAGATAGGTCAAAGTCTAATTTCTCCGGAGTCAAGTTTAAACGTTGAGCACATGCGGAGAGATAAATGAATGGGTATAGACCGTATCAAGTAAGGTATAAACTTCGCAAGAATTTATAAATAGCTTACCCGTGATAACCTCGTTTGGGTTCCTCGCATTATGACCAATCACAACAAACGCTTCTTCCGGAATCGTTGACTTTGACTTTTCTCGGACGATGCTTTTGAGTCACCGCCTCACGAACTAGGTTTCGCTTCTGCATAATCTCGAAAGCGATATGTCCTTCCTTTCCACAATTATAGCATACCTTGAATCGTTGTGGATGGTTTGACCGATATGTCCCTCTTTCCGCATTTATAGCATATGACCGGGTGGTCGCTTCTCCTCCCTTAGAACCGATTCTTTCGCTTTCAAGACCGCTGTCTTCACATGGTCATTGTTAAATCTCCTCTTTTAAAATCTCCTCCTCGACTCGCTTTCTTCTATTTTCATGGCCATGATTACCACCAGAGTGGTTACCATTTTTGTCCGTCTGCTTTTCTTTCTCCGCCGGTTATCATTATTACATTGATCGCTATCTCCGAGTACGATCCTCGTTGTGGTCCTCAATTGACCGTACTTTCGTTATCTCGCTTCTAATAATTGAGCCTTGTTTACAACATCCTGAATAAAGAGAATATTTATAAGAAATGAGATACTAACGTATCTTGGGTTTCAAACCTCTAAGAAACATCCGCGTCATCATACGCTCCTCATTCTCCACCAAATGAGGTGCAAACCTAGATAACTCTATAAACTTTACCTCGTCTTTGAGACACCGCCACGTTATTTTGTTCCAATCGATGAACTCCACTTCCTTCATATGAGCGAAACACTTTCGTGAAAGTATTTGTCATTAAATAGCTTCAAACGCTCCCAAGACATCTTTGAGTGCGGTGGATGGAGTACGCTTCACGACTCCCACCAAATGGTTTGCTTCGCCACGGAACATAAAGGTGGCGAATGGAACCTTCTGTTCTCCGTGCATCCCAAGACATCGAATATCTTGGTAATTTGCTTGACCCATGTTTCCGCCATGATCGGATCTGGCTTTCCTTAAATTCGTGTGGTCCCAACTCTTTGAATCTTGTCATTGTGACAACCCGTGAATTCTTATCATTTCTCCTCAGTATTTTGAACACGAGTCTCCTCGTCCGATTTTGCATGAACTGCAAAAAGCTTCTAAACATCCCTCGCTCATCATCTCGCTTTCAATGGTGTTGTTCACAGGAGAACATTGCCACTGTTCGTGACGCTCTCCTCGTTGGTGAGTACAGCATCTCCACTGGTCTCATTTCCATTGTTAATATTCTCGACGACATTCTCAAATCTTCGTCTAAAAACAAGGGTTAATTAAGGAAATCAATATATCACATAATGTCTCTATATACCGACCAACTAACAAATAAGCTTAGGTAGGACACACTAGCGAAGGATTTACTTGTCTCTCCCTCCTAGTTCTATTCCCCAATCTCATGGAGATCATATCCTAAGCTCGATACCAACCGTGGCGCCCCAAAATAGGTATACATCACCCATTCGAAGTTGTCAATACATGGTATGTAAATAACTACAACTTTATTATTACAACAAGAAAGCTGTGAGTTTAAATACAAATATCATCTTCAGACAATATCTATACTCAAATAAATCCTCATCACATTTATTGATACATTATTTTATAAAAAATGGTGAGGACTACTAAACAACTCTCTCTAGAACCTTCATTCCATACCCCAGGCTGCATCACTATATTCTCGCCTCCCGAGAAAAATGGAACAAAAGGAAAAGGGTGAGCTCAAACTAGCTCAAGAAAGAATATTATGACTAAGATAATATACAACAAATTATCGTTAGTCCTCAACAGGAAAAAATCTAATAAAATACAATAGACAACAAATTTTAAATCAATATTCGCAGTGAAATAATAATTCATTAGAAGAGTTAAGTAGAGAATGCAAACTACTATCTTCTATGTATGAATTTAAAAGTTCATCGCTCTATCTTTTATCCCCGTAACATCAATCAATATACATCCGAATCAAATATTCATCTTTTTGCACTACTGTGCCAAAGATATTCATCATTAGTCATGTTCATTTAAACACTGCTTCATCTTTGCACTACAGCCAAAGATATTAATCGATCATCATGTTCATCTCAACACTGCTCATCTTTGCACTACAGCCTAAGATATTCTTCAGAAATCATTCATCTTTTGCACTACAGCCAAAGATATTCAATAATATCATCATTTAAGACGAGGATGATGAAAAGTATTTTTAAAGAAATGAATCCAAAGAAAACAAAATGACAAGGATTAAAGATTAAGGATTCAGTACTTTGTTTTATCCACGTCCAAAAATACCTCAAAAATAATCACAAGTGGTGTAAAATTCAAGAATGATCAAAACATGGATACAATCAAAGCTAGTATCCGAATAGATATTTTGGACAAAAGAAGAAATTTTATTTTTCTATTGAAGAGTGCCAGATATCGTGAATAGTTCCAGATATCGTGAATAAGTAACTCACACCAAAAGATAGAAATTCCACAAAAAACATCTTCACGCTTACATGAATAGTACTTTCGTGAATAAGAACTCGTGAATAAGTAACTCATGAATAGTAACTCGTGAATAAGAACTCATGAATAAGTAACCCGACATGAAAAAGTTCCAAATTTGATAAAAGTTCCAACCAATATTTCAAAGATAATGATATTGAAGAAATAATATCATTTGAGAAAAAATAACATCCCTTACCTCGAAAGATTAAGACTTACATTTGGAATCTAGGGTATAGTCTTTGAAGGAACTCAGCACTCGCCTAACAATACTCAAAGTATACTCAAAATACTCACATGAATACGCTCGATAATATAGAGAGAAAAACTTGAGTTTACGGTGTGATTTTCAATTCTAACCCAAGCACCTATTTATAGGAAAATCTTTAGAACACCAAAGCAGTAAAATTTAATAAAATAATAATATTTCTTAAAAATATTCAAGCCCACCTTAGAAATCTGATTTCAGATCATTTATAACACATGTGAGCCACTCAATTACAACAAAAAAACGTTTTTTACAAAAAATATTTTAAACTCCAAAAATCAATTATTTTGAGCTTCGAACTTCAATAATTCATAATAAATATCCCTTTCATCAGAAAATTCAAATCACACGAGTTATTATAGGAAATTCAATTCTCACAACTTTGCGAAGAAAGTTTTTCAATTCCAAATGTAAATTGACCAAATCCATAAACGAAGCGATTTTACAAGCTATAATCAAATTTCAAATCAATAAATGGGGTCCACCGACATGTTTAACATGTTTTAAACATTTATTGCAACAAAAATACTCTTCCTCCTCGTAGATACTTATATATCCCACATTCGTTGTAAAATATCACCATTATTATATTATTAAAATATAATAATATATTTAAATGAATTATTTTATCGTAAAAGATAAAATTTCAATTTTCAACAATTGTCACATTAAAAATTTTCTCCATCTATATCCACATAAAATTAATATTTTTCTTATCATATGAATCAATAATTAATTATTCACAAATAATATTACGTAATCACAATATTGACAACCGTGCGCCCTCCTGGAAAGAGGGGCTTTCCAATAAGAATTTCTCCTTACTCTACGCCGCAATTATTAGGTGACCAAACCTCTCCTTAGATGTAACTTTCTAGACATTGCCAATAATGTTATCTAATAATATTATTCGGATAATATGAATTATTGCTTCGATAATGAAAAATATTGTAAATGACAATTATTGAAACAACAAAGAATATAAAATATTAACGAACAATTATTAACTCAATAAAATAAAATACCGAATAATGTAATTACCGTAACAATTATTGAGTAGTGCCTTCTTACGTAAGAATCAATAATTAGTGCAATACTGCATCTTCTTGCTTCAACAACGCGTATTAGTGTGTTTTTAACCACCGGGTATTCCAACAAGATAATCTGTAATAACTACGCTGCGTTATTTATAAACAACTTATATTTGTCGCTTTCTTCATCCAATCGCTTTCATTATGGGGCCCACAAAAGATCGCTGTTGTCAATTTAATATTCCCAAGACAAAGATCTAATATTCCACGACCAAACGAATATTCCCCGACGATAATGAATATTTTATCACCACTTTAACTTTATTTAAAATATTTGCGCATTTTACCCATAACTAACCACATTAATCAAATCAACCCTTACTATTTCAAAATAATAAATAAAGGAAATTCCTTTTTATTTAAAAAATTTCGGGGTCTTACAGCAACGGTCCATACTGATTTACTATTAAAACTTTAAACCATCGATCCATATTGATTTACTATTATACTTTCTACCAGCGGTCCATATTGATTTACTATTATATCTTCAACAAACGGTTTGAAAAATTTACACATCTCCTCATGGAATAATATTGTACCCAAAAATGATTTGAACCGAAAAGAAATATATCTTACGGGTGAATAGTACCCCGTGAATAGTAATTCGTGAATAGTAACTCGTGAATAGTACTCCAACACGAAAAGTGTCCCGAATACCCGATTGAACAATATAACCTCCAGACATCAATTATACTAACACAAATAAGTCCAACACAATGGAACTATAAAATTCATCTTTAATCAACACGAACTTATTCATCATTAATATTATAATTTACAATATTTAACAACCAGATCGTTCCCAGGAAAGAGGGGGTTTTCCGATAAGGATTTCTCCTTATTGGCGCGCAATTAGGTGACCAAACCTCTCATTGACAGAACTTCTAGACATTGTCAATATTGTAAATAATAATATGAATAACTTTACCGCCTCAATTATTGATTTAATAATATAACATATTATGGAGATGATCTTCGTAACAATAATTGAATCAATAATATGAGAGATATGATGCAACAATTATCAGAAGCAATAATTGAGTTTAACCGGAAAGGACTTCTCACGTAAGCATCAATAATCAATACCGTGCTACTTATGCAACCACGCCAGACATCGTACACTTTTACTACCGAAAGTAGTTCAACAGCTTTTAATTCAGTACTTACTGAGTAATTGAACATATCAATAATTGATATGTGATGAATCAACGATCGCTTTATTGCTCCATTGCTATTCTCAACATTCTCTGATGTCATTTTCAGACATCGCCACAAAATAAAGGTTAATTGACATGTAACATATTATCCCTAAATTCGACCGCCAATTAAATACCACATAAACTTAGGTAGGTCATATACTAGCGAAGGAATTCCCGCTCTCCCTCCTAGTACTATTCTCACATCTTAGCCAGGATCATATCCTCAAGCTTTGATATTAACCGTGGCGCCCCAAAATTAGGTATACATCACCCATCTTGGGTCGCCGGATACATGGTACAAAATTCGAATACAACTGCCGTGGTATGCATACGACAAAAACATAACTGTGAGTTTGAATACAATTATTGTCTACTAGAGATTATACAAACTCAAAAGGAGTCCTCATTATAATTATTAACACACTATTTCACGAATAGTGAGGACTACTAATGCTATCCTCCGGACCGTCGCCACTCCGCTTCCCGACTAGTCCCTCGTTATGTTCTCATTTCAAGAGAAAAAAGTGAAAGAAAGGGTGAGCTCAACTAGCCCAAGAAGAAATATTATAACTATGATAATGCGTAATAAATTATCGTTAGCCTTCAACAATGTTAAACCGATAAAATATAACAACATCAAGTTTAACTGCAAATGGAAACAAGCAATCCATTAAAAGAGTCAAGTAGAGAATAAAATCTACTATCTTTTATGATTTAAAAGATTTTCATGACTTTTATCATTGGGACTCAAATTAATAAATAATTCACATCATCAAATCACCCCCACACTACTGCCAAGGATATTCTTTAGTATCACGACCACAAATTATCCATGCACTACGTACGAGGACATTCATGTATTCATTAATGGTCATGATCATGCCAACAATCATCCATCAATGCACTACGGGCCAATGATAACTTTTACCACATCATTTGTAACATTACTACCATGATTACCGAATAATTTCTCGTCATAATCATACCAAGTCCATCTATGCACTACAGTCACGATGACTTTCAACATAATATAAACATGAGGATGATGACAATGATATAAGAATTCAATAAAACAAGTTCAAGAATTAATTTATCTAGAACTAATAATGTCCAAATTATCAACACGACATCGCTTTGTAGAGTAAAATTCAAGAATGATCGGAAGAATATTTCCATGAAAAGATATCGGATGAAGCGCAAATATCAAGGATATTCTACTAAATTCATGGAGTATAGAAGTCAAAAACTTTAACCAACCGAGTATAATAAAAATGAAATAACAAAAGAAACCACCATGCATGCGATTTCAGATGTATGCAGGTTATTCCAATAGAATAATAATAACGGAACTAGGTCGTCAGCAAAATTTGAACCAACAGGATGTTCCAACAAAATAATAAAGATTTTACCCGGTCCGTAAAACACACGCATAAGATGTTCCAATGTATCAATAATAAAGATTTTAACCAGTCCTTAAAAACACATGCATGTGATGTTCCAACGTAATAATAATAAAGATTTTAACCAGTGTCCTGTAAAACACACGAATGTGATGTTCCAATATAATAATAATAAAGATTTTAACCGTGTCCTGTAAAACACACGATGTGATGTTCCTACGTAATAATAGAAGAATGTCACCAAGTATAGAGTAAATCACGTATACAGGTTATTCCAACAGAATAATAAGCAATGGAATAATAATAGTTCTCTTCATGAATAATAAAGAATAACACCCCTTACATTAGTAGGAGATTGAATATTGCAGTAGTGTAGTAACAAAATACTCTTCTTCTTTCTCTCTTATTTTCTCTATACTTTCTCTCTCTATAGCTTGAATGAATTCGTGAAAAATAATGAAGCACTAGGCCTCTATTTATAGAAGATTTCTAGCTTAGCACTTGAAATGTGAAAAGGCAAGTGGCTTGACGACTGGTGATGTGAAAAGAAAAGTGGTTTGACACCTGTAATGTGAAACACCAAGTGGTTTGACGCCTGTAATGTGAAACGACAATTGGTTCGACGCCTGTAATATGAAACGGCAAGTGGTTTGACGTCTGATAAAGGTAATTACTATTGACGAAGGTAATTACTATTGACGAAGGTAATTACTATTGACGAAGATAATTACTATTGACGAAGGTAATTACTATTAACGAAGAGACTCTTAGATGATGACATATGGCCCCCCCATAAAATAACCAAACTTACCACAAACGTCTCATAATAGACTCTTTATATACATCAAGGATTGAATAAATATTACCACAAATCATTTTATTTTTAATCAACACATATTTAATCTTTCAACAATTATTAATCATTTATAACTTGTCGTCTCAATTATTAATTTAATAATATAACATATTATACGATGATAATCTTGTGACAATAATTGAATCAATAATATAAGAGATATGATCAAAGAATTATCAGTAAGAATAATTGAGTATAATGAGTGACTTCTCACGTAAGCATCAATAATCAATACAGGGTGTTTCTACTATGCAACCACGCCAGACATCGCATTTTTTACTACCGGTAGTTCAACGCTTTTAACGGTAACACCTCCGCCGTTATTTTTATAAAAGTATTTTTTGTCGCTTTCTCAATCCGACAATAATTCCGCTAGGTCCACTAATGATTGTGTCGCATTTAATATTCCCGACAAAAAGAATATTCTCCCACCAAATGAATATTTTATAACAACTTGCTTACTTTGTAAAATTTATAAATATTACCCACAACTATAACATTATATCAAATTTACTCCATAATATTCAAAATAATATTTATAGAAAATTCATCTTTATTTATAAAAGTTGGGGTCTTATCGAAAGTTGTATGCACACAAGCCAATCATGTTTGATGATAAAGCATATACTTTGTAACAATCTTATTCATTTATTAATAAAAGTATTAATTTATTAAAGACTTTTAATTATCTACATGATGTTGTTTTATAATATGTGATAAACCCATAGTTTTAAGCAATGCTTTTAGAATAATGATGATGATCATTCTAATGAGATCTAAATTCTTAGAAAGCTTAAAACTAAAATAGTTCCCAATCGTTGGATTACTAAATTGGGGATTAGTGAATCCGGATAGATTGGTACATACGTCAACTTGCTTCATTGGATGAGGATGATTGATCTCACGATCATTTGTGTGGAGACACTAAAGCAAGTATGTAGGTGCTTATTAGAGAATAAGTTCACTAAACATGGCTCGCTAAGGAATACCTAATGGAGTTTTACTTTTTCGTCAATAGGAATTCTGTAGTGATAGTAAGATGTTGATCCTTGACTTGAGATCATCATAGTATCTTGTGTATGATGAGTTATACTTTGACTTATTCCTTAAGACCCTTAGGGTATATCAAAGGTTATGCTTGGGTATAATAAGTTGTATACGGAGATAATGTATGATCAATAAAGAATCTACCACTTCTATTAAAAGAAGAGAAATGTCCTATGTGATTCGATAAATGACAACCCAAAGAGTCCTTGGTTAAGCAATGAATGAAATTAGAAAGGAGTTTCTAATTTGCATTATTTGAGTTGTGCATTTAAGAGTCGAAATACATATAATTAAATAAAATAAGACTTGACAAAGAATTCCATGTCTTATATTTAATTGGGATATCAGTATGGTGGAAGGATTGAATTATACTGAGAATTATTTACTCAAAGGTTCTTTTATGATTAATGTTGAAATCTATATTATCTAGAAAGTCGTTGATCGCTGGAGGCTTATCCCTATCAGAATAAATATTATTTATTTAAATAAATTAATTGTTTAATTTATTTATTTAAATAAGATTAAATTGTTTCTAATTGATTTATTCACAACCTATTAATATGGAGAACCTAAAGGGTCACACCATAAAAGGAAGAATAATTATTTAAGAAGTTAATGGCATAATCGTAATAATATATTAAGTATATTTAATTTAATCTATGGTGATAGAATAAATTAAATAGCTTAATTTTTATTATTTAATATTTTAGAAATATTAAATATAAATTAATAAGAGAGTCTTATTAATATTATTACAATTATTATTATTATTTTAATTTCTAAAAGAGTTTAGGAATTAATTTAATATAAGTACTTTCATTTATTCCTAATAAGATTAGGAGGAAAATTAATTAAAAGAGTCTAATTAATTATCCCTAATAAGATTAAGGAGCCCATTTAATTAAAAGAGTTTAATTAAATAATACCTTATTTTAAATAGGTTACTTGATATCTTTATATAGAGGAGTCTTATATCGATATCAATACTACTAAGATAATTTGAATTGAGAGACGTTCTTTTCTATAGAGATGAAAACTAGGGTTTGAGCCAATAATTCTTCTTCTTGAAAATTCTTCTTCTTTGGTGGATCACCTCTGAGGCCATACACTTGGGTGACTTACATTGATCAAAGGAAGGAATCTACCCCCGAGATTCAAGGAGATCATGAGAAGGTAGGAGGTGAACTGCGTGCACGAGGAAGCTTTCGCTTCTACAAGGGTATGATTTCATAATTTCTAATTCTTCGTTTAATTAATAATTGTGCATAAAGGGTGATCCGGGTATATGGTTTGTAAATTTTTTAAACTCTGATTTTACACTTCCGCACTTTTTATGCAATTTGATTGCGTTCTTGAATATTACAAACCTAACACTTACAACATCCCCTTCTTATGAAATTTCGCCCTCGAAATTAGGGTACGTACCTGGTATGTCGAAGAGGTAAGGATACCTTGATTTCATTTCAGATTCTAACTCCCAAGTCATTTCCTCAACATCGTGGTTTCTCCATGCATTACTTAATTACATATGTTATGATATTCACAAAGGGAAGCATGCACGCAAATC
The DNA here is from genome assembly GCA_020205615.1 of Panax quinquefolius. Classification (NCBI taxonomy): domain Eukaryota; kingdom Viridiplantae; phylum Streptophyta; class Magnoliopsida; order Apiales; family Araliaceae; genus Panax; species Panax quinquefolius. The sequence continues at coordinate 5,832,606 of CM035171.1, forward strand.
AAGGAATTCATGAATCCTGAAGCAAGGTTACTTTATAATCTCCATCACGTGGGACGTTCTCATGTAATGCTTGAACAAGATTTCGGCAGAAGCTTTAATTGTGCAAGGAAATCACGAAAGCTGTTATTCTGCCAATTTTTTTTTAAAAATCCACGGAAATATTATATATATATAATATATTACGAATATATATATATATATATTCTTAATTATTATATAATTAAAATAAAATGTTTATTTTAATTTTAAAATAAAAGGTTTATTTTAATATTAAAATAAAAGGTTTATTTTAATATTAAAATATAAAGTTTTATTTTAATCTTAATAATTTTATAATTAAAATAAAAGTTTATTTTAATTTTAAAATTAGATTTCATGCTAACTAATTAGAGTTGGAATTGGATTCCATGATAATTATTTGAAGTTGAAATTGGATTCTATGTTTCCTTAAATAAAGGAGTTTATTTAGATATGAAATAAGATTTCATATTATTCAAAATAAAGGAGTTTATTTGTGAATAGAAAAAGAATCGATCTTTCCTTAAATAAAGGAGTTTATTTAGATATGAAATAAGATTTCATATTATTCCAAATAAAGGAGTTTATTTGTGAATAGGAAAAGAGTATCCGTGGTTCCTTTAATAAAGTTTTTTTTTACATGGAATTGGATTCCATAATTAATTAAAATAAAGGAGTTTATTTTGATTAAAGATTTTGATTAAAATAAAATAGTTTATTTTATTCAAAATTGGATAAATTAAAATAAAATAGTTTTATTTTGATTTAAATTTGGATTAAAATAAAGGAGTTTATTTTGATTCAAAAATAGATTTTATACTAACTAAATTTTCCCATTAAATGATATCAATATATATATTAAATGTTTATTATTCATAAGATGAATGTTATTTATTGATGCATATGATGATGTGTATGATAATAAATGGGATTGATTATGGACTATTGACCAATGTGATTGGATTTTATTTTAGTTGGATACACTTGGGTGGCTTACATTGATCAAAGGAAGGAATCTACCCGGAGATTCAAGGAGATCGCGGAGAAGTAGGAGGTGAACTCGCACTTTGAGGAAGCTTCGCTTTCTACAAGGGTATGATTTCATAATTTCTTATTCTTCGCTTAATTAATAATTGTGCATAAAGGGTGATCCGGTATATGGTTTGTAAATTTTTTAAACTCTGATTTTACACATTTCCGCACTTTTTATGCAATTTGATCAAGTTTTGAATATTACAAACCTAACACTTACAACATCCCTTCTTATGAAATTTTGCCTCAAAATTAGGGTACGTTACTGGTATGTCGAAGAGGTAAGATACCTTGATTTCATTTCATATTCTAACTCCCAAGTCATTTCCTCAACATCGTGGTTTCTCCAAAAACTTTGACTTGAGGTATAACCTCGGAGCGTAGAATATGTTCCTTCTTATCCAAAATTTGAACAAGAACCTCTTCATACGTCGAATCTTCCGCTATTTCGTCCCAGGTTCTAACTCAATAGTGTGGTTCGGTCTTTCACATATTTACGTAACATGGATATGTGAAAAACGTTATGAACACGAGACATACTTGGCAGAAAAGTCGAGTCTATAGGCCACGCCTCCTACGATCGAGGATTAAAATGGGCAGATGAATTGAGGATTGAGTTTTCCTCTCTTTCAAATCTCGTAACTCCTTTCCATGAAGCAACACGCAACAACACATGATCTCCTATATCGAATTCCACGTCCTTTCGGATGAAGATCAAAGATAACTCTTTTGTCGATCTTGTAAGGTTTTTATACGTTGTTGGATCGTTTGAATCTTTTTCGTGAGTCATACGTATCAACTCCGGTCCCAACAACGCTGCTTCACCCACCTCATCCTAACATACCGAGAACGACACTTTCTTCCATATAACGCTCGAATGGAGCCATGCCAATACTTGCTTGATAACTCATGTTGTTGTAGAAAACTCCACCAATGGTAAGAACTTGTCCCAACTTCCTCAAATCAAGGACACAGAGTCTTAATAGATCTTCAAGAGTTTGAATAGTCCTCTCCGATCGTCTGTCTGATGCGAGGATGATATGCCGAGCAAAATCGTAAGTCTGTGCCTCATAGCTTTTTGCAAACTAACCCAAAATCGTGAAGTGAATCTTGGGTCTCGATCGAAACTATGGATACCGGCATACCCATGCGTACCATACAATCTCGCTTATGTACATACGAGCAAGACGTTCAAATGTATAAGTTTCTCAGATAGGTAAGAAATGAGCGGACTTGGTCAATCTATCAACAATAACCCAAATCGCATCTATGCCTTGAGAAACCTTAGGAAGACCCCAGAACGAAATCCATGGTAATGTGCTCCCACTTCCATTCCGGAATTTCAAGTGGTTGCAATGGACCTTTTGGTACTTGATGCTTCTACTTTAACTCGTTGACAAGTTAGACACCTTGAGATAAACAACGCTTATCTCTCTCTTCATATTGTTCCAACAAAATGTATGATTTAATATCATGATACATTTTGGTACTCCCGAGATGGATTGCAAACGGTGTGTTGTGCGCCCCATCATGATTTTATACTTTAAATCGTGGTCGTTAGAACACAAAAGTCCGGAGTTGACTCAAGTATTCCTTCTTCATCGATTCTTGCTTCCTAAGATAGCACCTTTTTACACTTTCTTCCTCATACGCATCACCTCCGTGTCCGTAATTTGAGCGACTTTTAACTTTATCGATTAAAAGTTGGTTCTACTCGATATTCGCCATCATCACATGGGTCCCCGAGTCTTTAAATCTATCTCCATCCTTTGTAAGTCACACAAAATGGGCCTCATATTGACAATATCGCACTCGTGCTTGCATATGATCTTCTACTCAATGCGCCGCCTACCACGTTAAACTTTTCCAGGATGATATTGGATGGTATGATCATAATCTTTCAACAATTCAAGCCAACTTCGTTGTCGCATGTTGAGTTCCTTTTGAGTAAAGAAATATTTGAGGCTTTTATGATCTCAGAAAGATCTCCACCTTCTCCCCATACAAGTAATGCTTCCAAATTTTAAGTCTGCAAGACAACAACTACCAACTCTAGATCATGAGTAGGATAATTCCTCTCATATTCTTTGAGTTGTCTTGAGGCATAAAGCTATGACTTTTCCATGTTGCATGACAACACATCCCAACCTTTGCTCAAGATCACCAGAGATGACAAATCCTCCGAGCGGATGGTATTGTCGTAACACGTGTCTTTGAAATGAGTCTCCTTTGAGTTCTTGAAAACTCTTCTCACATTCTTCGCTCCAACCGAACTTTGTATCTTTCGAGTCACTAAGTTAATGGAGTAGCAATTCGAGAAAATCCTTCCACTTAATCTCCGATAATAACCAAATGTTCGAGAAAGCTACGTACTTGGCCATCGATTTAGGTTGCTCGACTTTGAATTGCTTCAATCTTTGTTGGGTCAACAGATATTCCATGACTTGATACTACGTGCCCAAGGAATGATACTTCCTCGCCGTAATTCACATTTTTTAATCTGGCATAAAGCTTGTATTCACAAAGCTTTTGGAGTGTCACCTCAAGTGTTGGTCATGATCTTCACGACTTTTGAATAAATAAGGATGTCATCAATAAAGATGACTCGTAAAGTGATCCAAATATTCTTTGAATACTTTGGGTTCATCATATCCACGAAGGCGGCGAGGAGCATTAGTCAATCCAAAGGACATGACTAGGAATTCATAATGCCCGCATCGAGTTCTAAAGCCGCTTTGGAATGTCATCTGCTCTAATCTTCAATTGGTGATATCCTAATGAAGATCAATCTTTGAAAAGAATTTGGCTCCTTGCAATCGGGTCAAACAGTCATCAATACGTGGCAATGGATACCTATTTTGATGGTGACATGATTCAACTCCCAATAATCAATACAAAAAGTCGCATACTACCATCTTTCTTCTTCACGAATAGAAACAAGAGCACCCCAAGGAAAAGTACTAGGACGAATATAAAGCCAATGTCTAATAATTCCCGTGCATGGGTCTTTAACTCTTGAAGTTCAATAGAGCCATTCGATATGGGCTTTGAAATGAGTTTTGACTGGGTTCAAGGTCGATACAAAATTCAATTTCACGCCAAGGGGCAGGCCAGAAGTTCTTCTGGGAATACGCCGAAATTTATTAACAATAGAAATATCGCTCAAAACCGGCGTATTTTTGTTTAAATCGCGATACATGAGCTAAGAAAGCTTGACATCCGCTTTTCAATAAACGAATAGCTTTATGGCTTGAGATGACCGTGATTGATTTTAATGGTTTGTCGCTTGAATTCGCATAATAGGTTGATTAGAATATGAAAGCTAACAACCTTACTTTTAAACAATCAATTTTGCATGATGAGTAGTTAATTAATCAATCCCTTAATCACGCCAAATGCAAGTATTTTCAATGAAATAAGATCTACGGTGTAATGTGAGGGTACCGATTTGAACCAAACAAGACTTATAAACAAGTGGATGTAATGAAGGTTTCTCCCAACGGAGTTTTCACAGATAAGTCAAAGTCTAATTTCTCCTGAGTCAAATTTAATTGATGAGCGCAAGTAGAGAAATAAAAGAATGGGTAGAACCCAGATCAAATAAAGTATAGATTTCATTAGAGTTTATGATAAGCTTACCCCGTGATGACCTCATTCGGGTTCCTTTGCTTCCTGAGATCACAACAAATGCTCTCCTCAGACTACCGATTTTCGACTTTTCGACTACTTTTGGTGCCTCCATCCTAGCTGAATTTGTCTTCTGTGAATGACAAAATCGCCAAGTTGACATTCTCTTCCATAATTATAACATGCTTTGACTCGGCATCGCGCAGCTTGACCGATGTGCCCCTCCCTCCTCCGTGATTTGAAACATATGATAGGTGGTCGCTTCTCCTTCCTTAACGACATACGTTTGGTCTTGACGACGCCTTCCATCATCATTGAATCTCATCTTCTTAAAATGTCCATTCTTATTGTTTTGGCCCGATTACCACCGGCGTGGTTACCATTTCTCGCCTGTTGATTCCTCTACGCTTGTTGTCACCGCTCATAATCGCTTCTCACCGGTATTATCATTTTGCCGATCGCTTCTTTTTAGTCATATGACTCGTTATCGCTACTCCACTAATCGAGCCATATTTACAACATCCAATATAAACACGCTTTTATGAAATAAGATGTCGACGATCTCCGCTTTCAAACTTCTTAAAAACATCCGTGTTCTTCTCTTCATTATCCACCAAGTGGGACGCAAACCGGATAACTCCGTAAATTTAGCCTCAGATCATGACACGATCATATTGTTTTGTTCCAACTTGATAAACTCCACCTCCTTCATACGATGAATACTTTCGGAAAGTATTTGTCGTTGAATGTTCTTGAACTTCTCCCAAGACATCTTCAAGACGGCAGAAGTTGAGTCGTTTCTTTTATCGATTCCCATCAAGAATCGCCTCCGCAACAAAAGGCAAAAAAAAGGATCCTTTTGCTCCTGAGCATCCCAAGACATCAAATATCTTTGTGATCTACTTTATCCATGCTTCCGCCATAAGTGATTTTGCTTCTCCTTAAACTCCGTGTGGTCCCAAATTGAATTGTTTAGCGGTGACCGCCGAGAGTTTCAGGTGTTCCACCGTATTTTGGATCGAGCCGCCTCGCTCGGGCCGTTGCATTTAATTGCATAAAGTCCCCTAACATTCGATCATTCATCATTTGGTCAAATGTTGTTGTTTGCATGAGGATTATCGCCTTCCCGATGCACATTATCCTCGCTTATCGACATGTGGTAAATCAACCGTCACCGCGTCTCCATCGCTATTCTCAACATTCTTGATGTCATTTTTAGATATCGCCATAAAAAGCAAAGGTTAATTGACACGTAACATATTATCCCTAAATTAACCGACCAATTAAATACCACATAAACTTAGGTAGAGTCATACTAAATAACCCCGCTCTCCTCCTAAGATTATTCTCACATCTTAATGCAGAGATCATATCCCCAAGCTTTGATATCAACCGCGACGCCTTGCAAAATTAGGTATACATCACCCATCTTGGTCAAATCGGATACATTAGTCTAAAATTAATATCTGTCAGTAAGAATAATGTGACGCCTTTCCAAAATTGTGATACATCACCCATCTTTCCGCCGACATACAGATATAATTCAAATACAACTTATTAATACAATCTGTTATAGATAATACGACAAAACATAATCGTGAGTTTGAATACAATTATTGTTTCACTAGAGATTATACAAACTCAAAAGGAAATTCTCATTATAATTATTAACACACTATTTCACGTAATAAATGAGGGACTATAAATGCCATCCTCTGGCATCATCACCTCGCTCCCTTGGCTTAGTCCCTCGCCATGTTTCTCATTTCAAGAGAAACAATGAAAGAAAGGCGGGCTAAACTAGGCCAAGAAGAAATATTACGACTATGATAATGCAGAATAAATTATCGTTAGCCTTCAACAAATAAGTAAACCGATAAAATATAACAACATCGTTTTTAATCAAAATGAACAAGAATCCATTAAAAGAGTAAAGTAGAGAATAAAATCTACTATCTTTTATGATTTAAAAGGTTTTTTACGACTTTTATCACGGACTCAAATTTTAATAAATAATCCACATCATCAAATCACCCCTGACTACTTGGCCAAGCGATATTCTTTAAGATCATCGCGACAAATTATTCATGACTACAACCAAGGACGTTCATGTATTCATTAAATTGTCCACGATCACGCCAACAATCGTCCCATCAACGCACTACGTAAACGATAACTTTTACCACATCATTTATAACATTACTACCATGATTACATCAAATAATCCCTCATTATAATCATACCAAAGTTCATCTATACACTACAAGTACATACATACGACTTTCAACATAATATAAACAATGAGGGATGATGACAATGATATAAAATTGATAAAAAAACAAGTTTCAAGAATTAATTTATCTAGAACTAATAACGTCCAAATCACAACACGACATCGCTTTGTAGAGTAAAATTCAAGAACGATCGTAAGAATATTTCCATGAAAAGATACTTCTATGAAACGCAAATATCGAGGATATTCTACTAATTTCACTGAAAGATAAATCAAAACTTTAACCAACCGAAAGATAATAAAGAATTGAATAACAAAAGAAATCACCACGACGCTAGATTCGTTGACAGATGAGCTTATTTCAATGTAATAATAATAATCTAACCGCGCCGCAAAATTTGCACCAACAGGATGTTCCAACGTAATAATAAAGATTTTAACTGCGTCCGCCAGAAACACACGATAAAGATGTTTCAACAGAATAATAATAAAGACGAAACTGTATCCCAGTAAAAACACACGCATGCGATGATATTCCGTATCATAATAAAGAATGTCACCAAATATAGAGTAGAAACTGCGATACAAGTTATTCCAATGTAATAATAAGATGGAATAACAATGCCTCTCTACGTGAATAAGAAAGAATAACACCCTTACATTAGTAGGAGATTGAATCGCAAAGAATGTAGTAATGTATCTCTTTCTTCTTCTCTCTCTTATTCTCTATACTTTCTCTCATACTGAATGAATTAAATGAAAAATAATGAAACACTGTTTCATTTATAGAAGATTTCTAATTAAAGACTAAAAATGCCGAAAAGCAAGTGGGCAGACCCATGATGTGAAAAGAAAAGTGGTTTGACAATGTAATGCTAAACACCGTGGTTTTTGACGCATCAGAAATGTAAAGTGAAACGACAATTGGTTCGATCACTGTAATATTTAAACAAAGTTTGGTTTGACGTTCTGGTAAGGTAATTTACTATCGACGAAAGTAATTACTATCGACGTTAGAGACTCTTAGATGATTACATATACGCCCCCATAAAATAACCAAATTTATCACAAACGTCTCATAATAGACTATTTATATACATCAAAAGATCAATAAATATTATCACAAATCATTTTATTTTTAATCAACACATATTTAATCTTTCAACAATTATTAATCATTTATAACTCATCGCCCCAATTATCGATTTAATAATATAACATAATATACTGATAATAATTATGATAATAATCAATCAATATAGAGAGATATGATGCAGAAGAATTATCAGAAGAATAATCGAAAGATAAATTGTCGATTTCACGCAATCATCAATAATCAATACCGCACTACTACGCAACCAATGCCAGACATCGTATTTTTTCTTTACTTCTGGTAGTTCAATGCTTTTAATTCGTATAATACCTCCGTTATTTTTTTATAAAGATTTTTATCGCTTTTCAATCCGACAATAATTACGCTGCGGGGTCACTTAACGATCATGACGTCGCATTTAATATTCTCTCGACAAAAAGAATATTCCCACTAAAACGAATATTTTATAACAACTCATTACTTTGCAAAAATTTATAAATATTACCCACAACTATAACATTATATCAAATTTATTCCATAATATTCAAAAATTATATTTATAGAAAATTCATCTTTATTTATAAAAGTTGGGGTCTTACAGTTAACGTTACATAACGTAATTCAAATATGTTTCTCCCGTTAAAAAAAATATCAACTGAACAAACGGATGTTAGTTTATTTCTGATCAAATAACACGTGTCTCCCCTTCTTTGAACAATAACTACTAAAAAATAAATCAAAATTTCAGTTTGTTTCAAATTAAAACATTACAAAATCTATAATTATTTTTAATTTGTTTCACAAATTAAAAATAACTTAAACAAATTAAATATCTCTGTTCCAATCAGAAACTCAAGTTTCATCTCTCCCTCTCCTTAATATCTCTAAGTTATGGGAAAAGATGGTTGTCGTGGCTACAATTTTGATTTTTCCTGATTAGATAACCCAAATCTGCGTCACGATTGTTCCAATCTGGTTAGATCTGATGGTCGGAAGCAAAACAGAGACTTATTGACAGTAGACAGCAAAACAGAGATATGATTCTGAGTTGGTTCAGATCAGATCTGATGGTAGTCACGATTGAAAAATTAGGGACTTATTGAGCTAAAACAGAGGACCCTTTTCGCCTAGTTGATGTTGTTCAAAAACTCCCCTGAAATTCGACCTGCTTTAAGAGTAGGTTAGGTTTAGTTCGTGTTCTTAAAATTGTGTTATGTTCTTCATCTTGAACCTTGATTCTCTTAAATTGGCGTAACCTTTGTATCCGAGTCCTTTTTCCATAAAGAAATAAAATGGGTTTATTTCAAAAATTGATGATTCTCCGATCTGTGATCTCACATGGTGCCTTTATTTCTCAAAATGGGGCTGTTAAATTCATGATATTAGATTCGCATCAAATTCTGATTTGGTGGAGATGGTACTACTGGGGTTCTCCAGCGGCCTGGACAATCTACGGACTTGTGACATCTCAGGTTGGTGACAAGATGGATTTGGTCCATATTCCTAAACAAGGTGAAATCCCAGTGAAGGAATACCTTAAGCAATTTCTGGGCTATGACCTCGACTTTCCTTGGATATGTTGAACTGGCTCATCTTGGTTGGGTTCTCCTCTTCTTTTTTGTCATCGCGTCTTTAACTTTCAAAGGAGATAAGCTCTAGCCTTGTGAGAATGATTTTTTTGTTGATTCTGTTAATTATTTTATCAGATTTGTCGTACTTCAATCCAAACATAACATAAACAAAAGAAATAAACAGAGGATCAAATTTGTGGGTGGCGGTGATAAAATTTGTGAGGGATTTGATCTAAGTATTTTGAATTTGTAAGAGCAAATTTAATAGTAATGTCAAAATGGCTATAGCTATTGTTATATTTTGGCATTAAAAAGTGTTTTTTGGTGCTAAAATAGAACTCAGTCTCCTGTGATTGGTTCTATTTTAACACCAAATTGTTTCAAATTTAACTAACTTTTCTTCTATCTCATGATTAATTACTATTATTATTATTACTATTATAGTTATAATAATAATAATTACTATTATAATTATTATTACTATTATAATAATTATTATTATAATTATTATTATTGTTATTATTTTTGTTATTAATATTAATATTATTATAATTACTATTATTGTATTATTATTAAAATTATTACTATTATTATTATTATAATTATTGTAATAAATTATTATTATTATTATTATTATTATCATTACTATTATAATTATAATTATTATTAGTGTTATTATTATTTTTATTTTTATTACTACTACTATTATAATAATAATAATATTATTATTATTATTATAATTATTGTAATAAATTATTATTATTAAAATTATTACTATTATTATTATTATTATCATTACTATTATAATTATAATTATAATTATTATTAGTGTTATTATTATTTTTATTTTTATTACTACTACTATTATTATAATTACTATTATTATTATTATTATTATTATTATTATTATTATTATTATTATCATCATTATTGTTATAGGATGATAGTCATCCTTGGTTCTATATTTAGAACCAAGTATATCATTTTACTATTTTAGAACTAATTATAGAAGTGGGTTGGATTTGAGTTTTTGGCATTTGGTGCTATAATTTGACTATAGAATCAATTATAGCACCTCCATTGGATTTGTGATAAAGGGATGAGAATGAAGACGAAGGAGAGAGAATCTAAAAAGGAGATTGGAGAGAGAGAGAAAAGAGGAAGAAGAAATATAATATTTTTTTTATTAAATATTTCTTTTGTTACGTGTCATCAAAAATAGATGAAATGTTCATATCTTGTCAGTAAATTTAGATGAGATATTAGTCACTTTAGTCTATATGACATATCCGTTAACGAGAGTGGAATAATTAGCCTTAGATTCGTAATGTTAAATGTACTTTTAAAAAAAGATAAAATTCAAAATAAAAATGAAATTTCAAAATAAACATCAAAAGCATTTTTCGACATTTGACCATTTTATTAGTATCCTATATAGATTTTGAAATCAGGATACAAATAGAGACCAGACACATCTCCGTCTGATTCAATTGGTATTGGAAAAACATAAAGGATACTTCTTCCTACTTTAAAATTTCAAATCATCATCTCTTTCACATCATTATAGTATCACATTTGAATGCATTTTAAATTTCAACTATAAACAGTAGAATTCTAATTCCGATTTTTGTCCTAAGAGCATCCCTCGCTTGACCCCGCTGATTGCTTTTAGTCACTAAAAGTTCCCCGTTCAAATCTAAAATCTTGCCCATACTGCTGAATAAATCCTAATGAGAAAAACCCTAACCAAGAAATTTCTCTACTCCCTGTCTTCAAACCCTCTACTTCACCGTTTCTACAACGATGGAAGCTCCAATTTCCCACTGTATTCACCTCCAAAACCCTCAAAACTGGGCGGCGCACCCTCACCTTCCTGCTCAATCCCTAGGCGGTTGTCGTTCGCTACATCGCTCCCACCCCCAGAGTGGATACAACCCTTCAATGACCTCTCTGATCTCATCACAGATCCTAAGAACCTCCAACCCTCCCCATGGGTATACCAAATTCTCAACCTTTTAAACAATTCACCAGACATGGAGCACAATTTGGATGTTTATTGTCACAAATTCCTAATCAGATTATCCCCCAATTTCGTTGCATTCGTTTTATGTTCCGAAAAGCTCAAGGGTCAATGTGATATTGCCTTCAGGTTCTTTTATTGGGCTGGTAAACAAAATGGATTTACTTATAATCTTGAATGCTATGTTTCTTTGATTGATATTCTATCTGTTTCTGGTGATTCAAGTCGACTTCGGTATTTATTTCGTGAGTTGAAAGACGGGGGCTTTTTGATGAATGTTTCGTCCTCAAATTCTTTGATTAGGAGTTTTGGGAATCTTGGTATGGTTGAGGAACTGTTATGGGTGTGGCGTCGAATGAAGGAGAATGACATTGAACCAAGTTTGTATACTTATAATTTTTTGATGAATGGATTAGTGAATTCACTTTTAATTGAATCGGCAGAACAGGTTTTTGAGGTTATGGAATCTGGGAAAATTGGGCCTGATGTTGTGACTTATAATACAATACTTAAAGGGTATTGTAAATGCGGAAAGACCCGTAAAGCAATGGAGAAGTTTAGAGATATGGAGGTGAGAAATGTGAAACCCGACAAAATTACTTATTTGACTTTGATGCAGGCATGCTATTCGGAAGGTGATTATGATTCTTGTTTGGGACTTTATCATGAAATGGAAGAGAAGGAATTGGATATTCCAATCCATGCTTTTAGTTTAGTGATTGGAGGTCTCTGTAAAGATGGGAAGTCTATGGAAGGATATGCTGTTTTTGAAAATATGATTCTGATGGGTTACAAAGCTAATGTGGCAATATATACTGCTTTGATTGATTCATATGCCAAAAGTGGGAATATGGAAGAGGCAACAAGGCTTTTTGAGAGGATGAAGTATGAAGGGTTTGACCCAGATGAGGTCACATATGGGGTTATTGTTAATGGTTTGTGTAAGAGTGGGAGGTTGGAGGAGGCCATGATGTATTTTGGGTACTGTTGTGACAATAATGTGAATGTCAATGCGATGTTCTATTCAAGTCTCATTGATGCTCTTGGAAAGGCTGGGAGAGTAGATGAAGCTCAGAAACTATTTGAGGACATGGTTGATGAGGGATGTCCTAGGGATTCTTTTTGTTACAATGCACTAATTGATGCATTGGCTAAGAGTAGTAAGATAGATGAAGCGTTAGTTCTGTTTCAGAGAATGGAAGACGAAGATTGTGATCAAACTGTGTATACATACACAATATTAATTAGTGGATTGTTCAAAGCACATAGAAATGAAGAAGCATTGAAGTTCTGGGATATGATGATTGATAAGGGTATCACTCCTACTTCCGCTTCTTTTAGAGTTCTTTCAACTGGGCTTTGTCTTTCAGGCAAGGTAGTCAGAGCTTGTAAAATTTTAGACGAGCTGGCACCTATGGGTATTATTCCAGAAACGGCATTTGAAGATATGATCAATGTATTGTGCAAAGCAGGTCGTACTGAACAGGCTTGCAAGTTGGCCGATGGGATTGTTGACAGGGGTCGAGAAATACCAGGAAGAGTTCGCACTGTTATGATAAATGCCTTGAGAAAAGCAGGGAATGCAGATTTGGCAATGAAATTGATGCATAGTAAGATTGGCATTGGATATGATAGAATGGGTAGCATAAAAAAGCGAGTAAAATTTCGGATGCTCGTTGATAGTTAAATCTTTTGCTGGACTTTCGGCTATATGATTGAGAACTTTGATTTCAAATTTGTGTATTGCACCTTGCTTATTAGTTATGTCAAGAAAGTCTGGACTAATGATGACTTAATTCCTTAACTTTGTAATATAAAGTTCAACCTGGAAAAAAATATTTAACCTGTTATTGTTTTGAGTAATCAATTGCCTTTGACTTCATTTATAGATGGCATAGTGGTCATTAATTTTTTTACAGAATGTGTTCGAGAAGAAAGATCTGAATTGCCCATTTCTGCAATGAGCTTCATATTACCATTTTTCAGAGCTGTACCTACAAGCACTTTCCATTTCCTCTTCTGCTTAATGCTTGAAGCTGTTTGTGGGCAGAAAAAATTGGTGCAAGTTCAAGTACTGTAAGGTTGTTGTATAGTGCTTGCTATGTATTTGTACATCTTGGGTCATCCAGTATAATTTCTACATGCTACTGTCTACTTGTCAATGGCAACAACAAATAAAAAGTCTGCTTATTACTGTTTTTACTGTGAATAACAACATTGATTGGATTGTGCAAAGTTGTTAATCCCCTGCTTCTCATTTATTTCTTACTGATCCTGGTGTTGGTAGTGAGTTACTCTTGGTTAAGGGATATTAGTTTAAGTAGCTTGTGTACAAGGATTGAGTGAGTTACGCCTATGTTGTGTACCAAATGGTTGCAATTTGCTTTTATTTTTTGTTTGAAATGTTTCCAGTTGTCCCAGTAGATCTTGGTGTTGGGTAGCGAGTTACTCTTGGATAAGGGACAGTAGTTTAAGAAGCTTGTGTACAAGGATTGAGTTATGCCTATGTGTATCAAATGGTTGCAATTTGCTTATATTTTTTGTTTGTAATGTTTCCCCATCGCCTGGGTGATGATTGATGATCAAGTGAAAAGCTTGGGTTGAACATACATCTTCTCCCCACTAATGTCTCCTATGCCTTAATTTCTCGAGGCTGCTGCAGGCAGCACCTACTGCTGTTTAATTTATAAAAATTGAAAGGTGGTTCTTGATTTGCCATGAAGAGTTATGGTGGTACTTCTTCGGTACCCCGAAAAGGAAGGATGGTCAATTTGCAGTCTCCGATTGCACCAAGTCATGCGTGACTTTTTGGTTAAATATGAGTGAGGTTGTTGCTGACCAAGTGGCCGTTAATGCCAAAGTGTAAATCATGCTAATTTTGAATTCTCCTTGTCTTGTTGGGAGAGTTATTAGGCGTGGATTTGTTATGGAATAATGAAGTAAAATGTAGCTTCAAGGTAAGAGTGTGTTATTAGTTGTTTGGGAACCCTCTGAATCATTGGAAAAAAACATATGATATTTGCATATTTTCATACATTGCAGATTGAACATGGAGCTATATCATAGCATGCTAGGCCAGGAGCACATCATTCGTGGAAGGTCTTCATCATAGGTTATCATTCAAACACAACGTTTGATCCTTGAAGTACTCCACTCTAGTCGAGGTAATCTGTAGATTATTTAATTTGTGGAGTATCCAATTTATAAGCTGCAGTAATTGTGACTATCATGTATAACTTGTATGTTTGTTGGCCACGATATTTTCTCTCTACTACGGTAAATTTGGCTTACTCATTTAATTAATCCATTTACCTTTTATTATCGAATCCATGAAAGTCATTGAATCAGTACACCATCTTATTTCCATTTTAACCTATAAAGACCGGGATTGGTTCAATGGATCGACCCTTAGACATTTTAATATCTATTATTTTGACTTGCAATAATGAAAAAAGTATGACGGTTGACTAGAGCAAGACCGCCATGCATTAATGTGGATGAGATCATAACCTATTTGGGCCAGTAAAAACAGCCAAAAAGCAGTGGATAGACTACATGTAATCAGTGAACCCATCGAGATCAAGGGGGTGTGTCGGTGTAGTAGTGGGTGCACAAGAATCCGCAAAGAGAAAGTATACTAAAGCAAGGAAGTCTTCACAAAGAGTGCGTTCTCACACATTATCATTCATAATTACATACACACACCCGAGAATTATTATCTCTCTCAATACACTAGACATTACATTCTCCATCATTAACCTTGTGAACACGATATCGACTCTCACCGAAAGCTATCCTCCACTTGAACCGCCGTAAGCTTGTGGTGTTTATCGTGTTTTGTCGTTGCAGGATCGTATGCCTTACGTGATTGGGACGTGGCGTAAAGATCTCAAGTTAACATCAAGCGCTAGAGGAGGGCGAGAGTTCTAGTGTCATTGAAATTTTCAATCACAATTGTTTAACCTACTTCTAAGATGATGAGGAGTAGAGATGGTACATCAGAAGGGGCGGGCGATGGTCAATTAGCTCATCAACGCCTCGTACTTCAAAGAAAGGATCGTCTGGTCCTTCTAAAAGTGCTCACGAGAGTACGCCCTAAAGACACCTGATCCGAGAACTTCGTCCAAGATCCACGGTGGGTGGGGCCGACGAAAGTTGGTTTTCAATGCCGATAAGGGCGCGATCATGGTCGGTAAGCGGCGAAGGCTCACCACCAAGACTCATCGTCAAGTGGTCGAGGAGGGAGTCGCCAAATCATGCGAGGATGGCGATTTAAGCAGATAAAGCCTTGGAGGTTCTGTTAAAACAGAGGAGGATATAGCCGAAACAGATGCTTCTGTGTGGCGGAGTTAAGGGACGAAACATCTAGCCATGTTCAAATCAGAGAGACGGAGTAGGCATAAGGAGATGCCACGACGAGAGGTAAGGAGCCGGGCATTCTACGTGCATGTGTCTCAGAGATCGCTCGCAGTAGGAGGGAGATCGAGGAGTAGAACTCCTCGGCCTCAAGAAGACATTAATGGTCGTTGGTTCTCAAAGATCGCGACGCGATGATAGACGTAAAAAGCGGTCGAGAGAGATCGTGCGTAAACCGTAAGAAGAGAGTACCAAAGCATGACCATTCTCATCACGAGGATAGAATTACACGCCGAGTAGATCGAAGTCCCACAAGGGTAATGGGATCGGCGAAGAAGAGGTCGATCCACTCCGAAAGCCGAATGTCGCCAGAAAAGAAGGTCTCCTCAACTCAAGGTGTTGATTTTCCGTGAAGGAGTTAAAAGAGCTTCAAAGCAAATTGGTGGTGAGGTCCAACATGTGAAGGACACTCCGGAAAGAAGGCATCCCTTTTTCCTCGAGATATTCTCAAGGAGAAGGCGATATCACCAAAAAGTTGCCTCAGATGGAGAGCTATGATGGGTCCGGAGATCCTTATGACCATAGTCGAGCGCTCGAATCTACCGATGGACTATTATGACTTCACCGATGTCGCCAAGTGTCACACTTTTGTCACGACGTACCGAAAAGACGCGAGATGTTGGATGGGGACTTTACCATCGGATTTGATTTCCTCTTGGACCGAAGCTTTGGATAAGTTCCACGCACGCTTTTGGAAGCAACCAAGAAGGGGAAAGCCTCTACGGGTTCTTTAAAGCACAAATCCGGCAGCTTCACCAAAGTGAATCTTTAGGCAATATGTAAAGAGGTTTAGAGAAGCGGTTGGTCGGTGTCCGACCTTAATGATCTCAAGTCGTGGGTTTGTTCCGAGAATCAGGCTAGATCCGGTGAAGTCCGAGAAGTTGGTGAAGAAGTTGATGTTTCACCATCCGAAAAGCTCGATAGAAGCCTTTCGACAAGGCGTAAGGCTATATTATTGTAGAGAGGCTATGAATAGTCCGAAAAATCCTTCTTTGGGCCAATTAAAGGAGATAGAGGTTCCCAAGACCAAGTTGATCAAAAAGAGTAGAGGGGTATAATCAAGGGTCGAGGCGGTCAAGAAGACAATAACTCGTGGCGGCAAGGCGCAAGCATCGTCCACTTGCTTTCTACGCTTCAAGGTTAATAAGGTCTATACCAAATCGAACACCGGATAGGGTCGGTGATTTTGGATCGATTAGAAACCCACCTTTCTTCGAGCCACCTCGTGATAATTATAGATGTGACAAGGCAACTCTCAGAAATACTGTGGCTATCATCAAGTCACCGCCACGCCACACTAATGAAAGTGTTGCAATTTAAAGGATTTCGTGGAGAAGAAGATTCGAGGCGTCTTTGGTTCAATATGTGGTACGAGAAAGACCGCCAAGATCAAGAGACTATCAACCGTCTTGCTCAGACGGTTCAAATAAGGCCACCCATCCAAAATGCTCCAAATTACCACCACCGCCAAGGCACGTCGTTGATGTAATAACCGGTGGGTCCGCAGGAAGTTGGTAGGGAAGAAGAGAAGGGCTTACCTCGATTCGGCTGATTCATGATGATGCTCCCCGAAGATAGGGGTGCTCAAAAATTCGGTTTTTTTGGTTTTTTTATCGGATCGGTTGAAACTGCAGACTGCCAGTGACTCTGCTTTTTTTCTTTTTTCGATTTTTTTGAAGTCTGGGTTTTTCGCTTTTTTATACTTTTGATGCTAAGTAGCGGTAATGAAAATTTTGAATTGAATACCGAAAACCAAAAAAGAACCGAAAACCATACAAATAATATATTAACAAATAATCGCCCATAACATTATGCAATAATTGGCCCATAACATTATACAATAGAATTTTGTACTCACCGTTATTTGTACCAATTATCGCCCATAAAATTATGCAATAATTGGCCCATAACATTATACAATACAATAGAATTTTGTACCAATTATTTGTTAATATATTATCGCCCATAACATTATGCAATAATTGCCCATAACATTATACAATACAATAGAATTTTGTACCAATTATTTGTTAATATATTATTGTAAATCAAAGAAAGGTCGCTTTTATATTAAATTTGTTAATATAAAAAATTATTTAATTATCGGTATAACCGAAAAACCGACCGAAAAAACCTGCATTTTTTTGTAATCGAACCCAGATCAAACCGATTATTCTGCACTTGCTTTGGTTCTTGATTTTCGGATTTTTCGGTTCGATCTTGCGGTTCGGTTTTTTTCTGCATGCTGGTTCGATTTTTACCGATGAGCACCCCTACACCGAAGATCGACAGACCATTCCTGTGAACCGCTATATCATTTATGGATGCAGATTATCCTTTGGAGCCCATCGAGCCACAATAAGGGGCATTAGTGATCACAAAGACAAAGTGGGCTCGGTGGATGTGAAACGATGATGATAAACAATGGGTCTTGGTGGATATTCGTATGCCCCATGCTTATCGTAGGATGCATCTTGATGGGAAAAAATGGAGGTTCCGGCAGAGGCTCTTTATATACTTTGTTTCTAGAATCGACCCGACCAAAGTCAGTAGCACTATTGAACTCCCAGCTTATCTTCTAAGACAACACCTCGGCAGTAGAGATAACGTGTAAATTCTATGTTGTGGTATGTGATTCGCCTTACACGCCATAATCGGGAAGGCTTACATCGACGGCCTCCAAGTCATGACCTCTATCCCTCATTTCAAAATCAAATTCCCCACTGCATGGAGTAGAGAGGTGGCGGAGACTTAGATCCGCCCGACGATGTTATCTAATGTCATTATTTCGTCCTAATGGGGCCGCAAATGTAAAAAAGACAATGGCGATTGAGATCGAACCTTCACCGAGAGCAGCGGCTGGAATCATTGGTGATCCCCGCAGGGGGACGGAGGAGATCGAGTTGGTCATCTGGAAGTCGACACAGACAAAGGAGGATTGGTTTGGTCTACTGTAAACCTCTTCTGACCAACCTTATGGAACTCTTACGTCTACTATGGATATTTTGCATGGGAACCACAAGACATGCCGAGAGTTAAATTAAAGGTTCTTGAGCATAAGTTGAGATAGATCCTTCAAGAAGCCG
Source organism: Panax quinquefolius (assembly GCA_020205615.1). NCBI lineage: Eukaryota > Viridiplantae > Streptophyta > Magnoliopsida > Apiales > Araliaceae > Panax > Panax quinquefolius. Next base: position 5,851,702 of record CM035171.1, read on the forward strand.
GTTCGTTAGAAAAGGCGGATCTTTGCGCCAGCGACGAAGATCATCGATGAAGAGGTTGCAAAGTCGCTACTACAGCGACTTCATCTACTAAATTGATTACCCGTGGATAGCGAATGTGGTGTCAAAAGTGTAAGCGAGTAATGGAAAATGGCGGGTTTGCATCGACTACACCGATCTCAATAAAGCTTGTCCAAGGACTTTTATCCTCCGCTGCCCCATATCGATCAAATTTCATCGATGCCACTTTCGGTATGCATTACTAAGCTTTACGCATGCTTTTTCAGTTATCATCAAATATCCATGTGCAAAGAGGACATTCCAAAGACAAATTTAGAAGACCCTCAATTTTATGAAATAAAAGTATTCAATTTTTCTATTCAAGAATTGGTTAAATTGATAAAAGTTAAAGTTAAGGGTGATATATGAAATTTTTTTTCAAAATAAGCGAGGGGGTATAAAGTATTCATTATCATGTCAGAATATTCGTTTGGTCGTGGAATAATATTCTTCGGCTCTGGAATATTCGATATTTACTCAAATGCAAAATGCAATGGGCCCCATAACTGAAAAGCGATTGGATGAAGAAACGATGAAATATAAGTTGGTTAAAATAACTATGTAGTTGTTATTCGTAAGACCGCTTGGAATACCCTATGGTTAAAATACAAAGAATACGCGTGGTCGCGCATAAAAAGAAGACACCAGATTGCACAATATTGTTGAATTATTGATCCTTACGTAAGGACTACTCAATAATTTTCACAAGAATTATCGCTCAATATTTTATTTTATTGATTCAATAATTACTCATTTGATATTTTATATTATCATTGTTCAATAATTGTCAAGCACATTATCTCCATTATCGATCAATAATTCATATTATTTGAATAATATTATTAGATAAAGATTATCGGCAATGTCTAGAAAGTTCATCGAGGAGAGGTTTGGTCACCTAATCATACCACCAAGAAGAGAAATCCTATCTGAAGCCCCCTTCCTCGGAACTACCGTCATTGTCATAAATGTGATTCTCAGAATATTATTTGTGAATAATTAATTATCGATTCATATGATAAGAAAATATTTATTTGATGTGGATATAAATGATGGATTTATTTATGTGGTTATAAGTGAAGGAATTAATGATGAGGTGTTTTATCAAGATTTGTTTAAATGGAGAACAAAAATATGGGATTTTCGTAAAAATTAGTTTATTACTTGATTTTGTAAAATCCATAACTCTTTGTGTATAATGAGTTAAGAGACGAGCCATATATCAAAAGAAAGCCCTAGTAAGTAAGCTAATCAGAGAAATTTGAATCACCCAAAATTCTTTGTAGATATTTCGTGGTGAAATTTTGAATGAAATCGTCCAAGGACTAATAGTCCAAAAAATCGCTGTTCTTCAACTATATATTATGTGAGTTATAAATTTTGATTCAATTGCTGATCGTTGTAATTTTTGGATATGTTATACATACATAAGTTGAGTATATGTCCACAAATTTTGAACCGTTAAAAATGAAACGAATGATTTGTTATGAATTTTAAGAGGTGGATGATTCTAAATTAGGTTTATAATTGATTTTGGTGGAAAATTCTAGAATTGAGTGGGCCCCACTTGTGGTTGGTAAAGAAATGTGCTGAATTTTATTTCAAATGTGGTGGGTGGGAATAAGTAGCAGTAAAGCCATCAAAGTTGCGGTGTTAAGTCCGCTTTGCCATGGTCTAACATTTTCCTATAAATAGAGGGCTAAGTTAGAATTGAAAATCACACCGTAAACAAAGTTTTCTCTCTTTCTCTCTAGATTATCGAGTGTAATTTGTGAGTATTTAGATACTTGGTGAGTTGATATTCATCGCTGCAAGTTTCCTTCCTTGTCATTCATATCCGATATCCCCCGTAAGTCTTCGCTTTTTGAGGTAAGGAATAGTAAGGGATATTATTTTTTCGTAATGATATTATTTCTTCAATATCATTATCTTTGAAAATGTTGATCCTAAGTTTTATCAAATTTGGAACTTTTTCATGCTCGGGGTTACTATTCATGAGTTACTATTCACGAGTTACTATTCATGAAGCTATTATTCATTCGAAGTTACTATTCACGAGTACTATTCAACGCGTGAAAATGTTTTTGTGGAATTTCTATCTTTTGGTGCTTCGAGTTTCTTATTCACGATACTAAGACTATTCACGATACTGAGACTATTCACGAATCACGAAGACTATTAACCTAAAAATGAAAATTTTTCTTTCGCCTAAAATATCTATTCGATACTAGCTTTGATTGTATCCATGTTTTGATCATTCTTGAATTTTACATCACTATGATTATTTTTGAGGTATTTTTGGACGTGGATAAAACCAATACAAAGATGAATGATTTCAAGAATATCTTTGGCTCAGTCTGAAAAGATGAACACGTGTTTAAACGAATACGACTAACTCGATGAATATCTTTAGCCGAGTGAGTAAAAGATGAATTATTGATGAATATCTTTTTCTTCAGTAGGCAAAGATGACTTGTTGATGAATATCTTAACTGTAGTGCAAAGATGAATTATTGATGAATATCTTTTCGCTCAGAATGCAAAGATGACTTGTTGTTGAATATCTTTAAATTGTGCAAAGATGAATTATTGATGAATATCTTTGGCTTCAGAATGTAAAGATGACTGGTTGTTGAATATCTTTAAATTTCAGAGTGTAAAGATGAATCTGTTGATGAATATCTTCGCCCGCTGGTGCAAAGATGAATTTATTAAATATGATTATGAATGAACCGTGATTTGGTATAACCATGATCTTTGATGTTTCGGTAAAGAGAAGTGATGAAAATTATCTTTGTTTCGATGAGAAAGGAATTTAGAACTACAATTACGATTATGAAGTTATACACGTGATTGTGGACGAGGAATTGTTGATTGATGTTACAGGATAAAACATTGTGGGTGGATTTTAACACGGAGAAGATAATAGACTTTATAATCTATTCGACTCTTCTAATGGATCGCTTCATTCCACTTAACTATGGTTGAAAAGTTTTATCATCTACCATATGTTCTAAATCGATTTATCGATGAAGACTATTGATAATTTATTTATCTTTAGTCATAATATTCTTTATCGAGCTAGTTGTGCTTCACCCTTTTGTTTCACAATTCCTTTCTGTGTAATAAAAGTGTAATTTGGTTTGAATATAAGCGGAATAGAGTGGTGGTCTATAGATGTTGAGGGTGAGGTGAATTTAACTTGGAATGGTGTTTTGTCACTATCATACAAGATGTCTAAATAGACATACAACCTCGTGTTATCATAAGACATGGTCAGGCTTTCATCCACTTGTGAGAGTATATTTACAAGCACTACCTATATAATCTTGGTGTTTGTTGGAGTATAATACCCAATTAGAGACAATGGAGATAATGATATGTCAAGAGAAGACTCACCATTGGGAAGAATATGATAGTAATCTTCTCGCTTTTTCTTTGGGGGTCTATTGGGTCAACCAAGGATAATTGCTACCATATGACATCTACTATAACCTAAAAGCATGGCCTCCCATGTACGAAGGTTTCTCGAGCACTTCCCAAAGATTCTAATTTCTAAAACAGCTTTTTGATCTGCACCTTTATGTAAGGTGTCATGGTGGCGTGTTATCCAAGTCATGTCCAGAGTTACATTTGGTATATATTGGTATCCAAACTCACAAAGATATGTGTTGTTGTATTTTGCATTTACAATTGTTGTAATAAAGTTGTAGTTATTTCTACATGTATTTAACGACTCGAATAGGTTGGATGGAATGGACCTATTTTGGGGTTATATAATTCATTACACACCGCTCGTGTCGGTACGCCTATAAAAAGATGACTTTTGGCCTCATAATGTCTTGGAGCCACCTACCAAAGAATGATGAACTTCATCTTCGACAGCAAATTGGGAGGAACATGGAGGTTTATGTAGATGACATGATCGTGAAGAGTATGCAGATTCGTAAGCATTTGGATGACTGGAGGAATGCTTTCGATCCGTCTGTTATCGTCAATTGAGACTCAATCCGACCAAATGTACTTTCGGCCTTGGTGCGTGAAAGTTTCGGGTTATCTGGTCACCGTCAGGGGCATCGAGGCCAACCCGAGAAGATCCGAGCCATTCTTGATATGAAGACTCCTCGGTGCTCAAAGACGTCCCAACGCTTTGATCGGAGAGATGCCTTCTTTTTCTTTGACACATTGAAGGGACCGAAGAATGCGAAGACGCGTTCAAGGTGGACTTCGGAGTGTGAAGACGCCTTCCAAGGCATAAAGACATATCCGCTTTCCGCCTCTATTGCAAAGCCCGCCCCAAGAGAGACCTTATATTTGTACCTTCAAAGAAGTTCGTTGGGCGGTTGGAGCGGTGTTGGTTCGGAGATCGGTGGGAAGCAAAGATCCGGGCTATTATGTCGCCCACGCCTGCGAGATCTCAAACCGGTATCCGAATATTGAGAAATTTGCCTTTGCCTTAATAATTGCTAGTAGAAAGCTTCGCAATATTTTCAAGGTCGGCTCCTGGTCGCCTACACTGGATCGGCCATCAAGAAGGTGATGGGCAAGCCAGAGGTCTCAGGCAGATTAGCAGCATGGACTATGGAGTTGTCCCAATTTTTCATCGAATACCATCCCCGAACTGCCATCAAGGGTCAAGCTTAGGCCGATTTTATGGTGGAATGTTCATTCACCAAGTAGATGCAGAGTCACGAGGTCAATCGTCTGACGGGCAATTCTGAGCTTCTTCAATGGAGATCGAAATGTTTGGACGTCAGATGCGAGATGGATCCTCTACGATGACTGTTAGTGGGGCAGGAATTATTTTGACAAGTCCGGAGGGATTCAAGGTTCAGCAAGCCATCAGGTTTGGGTTTAAAGCGACGAACAACGGTTTGAAAGCGAAGCGGTGTTAGCGGGTGTCCGATTAAGGAGGAGTTTAGAAGTCCGGTTGATCATTTATAGTGATTCTCAATTGGTCGTTAAACAAATTGTCGGAGATTATGAAGCTCGTGGGACCCTTGATGATCAAGTATCTGGCGGAATTAAAAGACCGACTTCAATATTTTGCTTCAGATGAGTTTTTAGTATGCGTGAGCGTAACGATAATTCCATTCTTAGATGACTTTCGGTTTGCCACCGCAGATGCGTATGTTTTCAACGAATCGGTTTATTTGGAAGTTTTGCAAAGCGGTAGAGTGTTCAAAGAAGTGGTGATGTGTATCGAGCGATCTAGCTGCTGGATGACCCCCTACATCGAGTATTTGGCGGATGGCATCCTTCCTTCCGGATCGATCTTTGGCAAAGAAGATCAAGTACAAGAGTGCCAATTTTGTTCTTATTGATGGGGATCTTTATCGATTGGCATTTTCCTCACCATTCATTGAAATGTTTGGTTCCGTCCGAGTAGAGTATGCTCTTCTTGGAGGTTCACGAGGGTATTTATGCGGTGATCATATACGGTCGCCAAGTCTTTAGCTTATAAAGTACTTCGACAAGAATACTATTGGCCTACAATTTTCAAGGAAGCTACGAATATGTCAAGAAATGTGAAAATGCCACTCAATAATCGATCTCACATCGCCATCGGAAGAGCTATATTCGATTTTATCTCCTATACCCCTCATTTATCTGGGGGTGAATATATTGGGTCGATTGCCTAAAGCTAAAGGTCGTCGACTTTATTATAGTTCTTTATCGATTACATGACTAAGTGGGTAGAGGCGAAACCACTTGATCAATAACTCTAACAAGAGTGCTGTTCATAAAAGAGTCCGTAGTGTTTCGCTTCGGGATCCCTAAAGTGTTGATATCGGACAACGGACGCCATTCGCGGGTTCAAAATTTGAAGGATTTTAAAGGATCTAGGATTCAACACAAGAAGACTTTGGTGGCTCATCCACACGAATGGGCAAGTCGAGGTGACCAATGGCGACGCCGAATCTTAATCAAGCCATGACCGGATGAAGCTAAGGGAGATGGCCGAAAGAATCACGAAAGTCTTGTGGGCTTACCGAACTACACCGAGGACCACCACAGGATTCACCTTTCGATTGGCCTATGGTAATCGATGCCTTAGTCCCATTAAATCGGATCTCCAAGTCTTTCGGTCGGTCCAAAGAGATCTACAATGACGAAGGACCGAAAGCTAACTTTGGACCGCTAGAAGAAGTCGAGAGGTAAAGCTTTGCTCAAATTAGGCTATCAACGCCAAACATTACAACTAAGGGTCTTGGGATTCGCCAGAGACTTACATGGTACAAACATCTACAAATACAAAAGTTAATTAACCTAAGGGTCAGTATGACAATACGCCGTGTATAAATCGTAAAAGGCATTAGATGGTTCCGAGATCAAGAATACTTGGCATATTGTCTACTAGATATTATACAAACTCAAAATTAGGAGTCCCATCTTGGGTCGCCATTACAACTAAATTATCACACTATTTCACGTATAAAATCAGGACTACTAATGCTATTATAACTAGATATTATACAAACTCAAAAGGAGTCCTCATTACAACTATTATCACACTATATCACGTAAAAGTGACCATTATCCTCTCTCCATTACTCCGTCTCAAATCCCAATTCTCATTTCTCATTTCAGAAGAAAGGAAAGAAAAAGGGTGAGCTCAACTAGCCCAAGAAGAAATATTATGACTAAGATAATGCGTAATAAATTATCATTAGCCTTCAACAAAGTGTTAAACCGATAAAATACAATAGACAACCGCTTTAACTCAGTAGCGAATATGCAATCCATTAAAAGAGTCAAGTAGAGAATAAAATCTACTATCTTTTAGGTTTTAAAAGGTTTTCATCAATTTTTTTATCACCGAGACTCAAACTTAATAAATAAACCACCACATCTAATCATCCCCGCATCACTACTGGCCAAGGATTTTCATCAAATTATCAATGGTCATGACTATACCGAATCACCCCTCGTCATAATCATACCAAAACTATCCATCATCGCATTACAAAAGCCACCGAGGACTTTTATCACATCATTTATAACAAGCCATGATTATACCGAATGATCCTCGTCATAATCATACTAAGTTCATCTATGCACGTAAGCCAAAGATAACATAATATATCATGAGGATGATGACAATGACATAATAATTCAATAAAACAAGTTCAAGAATTATTTTATCCAGAATTAAGAACGCCCAAATTGTCAACAAGATACTGCTTTTGTAGAGTAAAATTCAAGAATGATCGTAAGAATATTTCCATGAAAAGATATCGATGAAACGCAAATATCAAGGATATTCTACTAATTTCATGGAGTATAGAAGTCAAAGTTTTAACCAACCGGGTATAATAAAGAATGGAATAACAAAAGAAATCACCACGCATGCGGATTGCAGATGTATAAAATTATTCCAATAGAATAATAATAACGGAACCAGTCGTGAAATTCACACCGATAGGATGATCCAATGTAATAATAAATGTCAATAATAAACAATGGAACCAGTCCTGTAAAACACACGCATGTGATATTCCAAATGTAATAATAAATGCGGAATAATAAACAATGGAACTGTGTCCTGTAAAACACACGCATGTGATATTCCAATGTAATAATAAAGAATGGAATAATGTAAGAAGATCACCAAGTATAGGGGATTCCACAGATACAAAGTTATTCAACAATGTAATAAATAAGGATGGAATAACATAAGATTTCACCAAGTATAGGGTACGCCGTATATACAAAGTTATGTATAAGGTATACCACTTTTACAAAGTTATTCCAATGTAATAATAATGAATGGAATAATGTAGGTTCTCTTCATGAATACAAACGAATAATATCCCTTACTTAGGCACAACAAATAATACCCCTTACCGTAAAAAGACACCGGATATCAAAGTAGTGAAGTACCGTATACTCTTCTTCTTTCTCTATAGATTTTCTCTATAGCTTCTCTCTATAATTTCTCTCTGTAGTTTCAAAGAATTCGTAAGAAAATAATGAAGGAATGAGCTTCTATTTATAGGAAAATAGAATGCATAGTAATTAATCCATGAACGGTCCGATTGATTTACTTTAATCTGACTCATTCATATTTAAAGCAAAATCTTTTAAATAAAATATAATATATTCTATTTATATAAAAATATTTTACTATGCAAACACTATGCAACACTATGCAAAATACTATGCAAAACACTATGCAACACTATGCATAATAAAATATAATATATTCTATTTATGTAATAACTTTAATAAAGTATTCTCGCTTTTATATAAAAGATGTTTCGCTTTTATTACGCTAATAATAATGAATAAAACAAAACGTCATTATCGCTATAATAATTCATATTATTAATCGACAATAATGGAATCAAACCGAGTGACTTCTCACATAAGCATCAATAATCAATACCGTGTGCTACTATGCAACCACACGACATCGATTTCGTATTTTTACTACCGAAAGTAGTTCAACAAAGATCAACCAGTAAAACTTCCGTCGTTATTTCAATAAAATATTTTTGTCGCTTTCTCGATCAATCCGATAATAATTTCATTAGGGTCCACCAATGATTGAGTCGTTGTATTTAATATTCCCCGCTAAACCGAATATTCCCCACCAATCGAATATAATATAACCACTGCATACTTTGCAAAATTTATAAATACTACCCAAAACTATAATATTATCTCAAATTCACACCATAATATTAAAAATTATTTCGACAAAATTTAAATCTTTATTGATAAAATCTGGGTCTCACAATCTCCCTCCTTATGGAATTTCGCCCTCAAATTAGGGTACGACTGGTATGATAAAGAGGTGAGGATACCTTGAATACCTTTATCGTTGAAAACATTAAATTCATCTTTGCAATCCTACCAAAGATATTCATTAACAATTCATCTTTGCACTACAGCCAAAGATATACAACCAGAAACCAATAATACTTTGAGACTCAAATTAATAATATATCACAACCATGAATTATTCATGCACCATCGGCTAAGGATATTCGTGTTTTCAATTACTATCACGATTATACCGAATAATCCGTGGTCATAATCATACCAAGTCTATCAATGCACTACGGCCAAAGATGACTTTTACCACATCCATGAATTAATATTTCATCACGAGACTCACCAATAATTAATCCATATCATCGAATCATCCCCGCACTACACGTGCCAAGGATATTCATTAGTATCACGACCACGAATTATCCACGCTACTACTACCAAAGATAATCGTGTATTCATTAAGATCACGACCACAAATTATCCATGCACTACTACCAAAGATAATCGTATATTCATTAAGATCACGACCACAAATTATCCACGCATCCACTACTACCAAAGATAATCGTAGTATTCATTAAGATATCACGACCACAAATTATCCATCCATGACTACTACCAAAGATAATTGTGTTTTCATTTTTAATTACTAATTGTGATTATACCCAACAATCCCCGGTCATAATCATACCAAGTCCATCTATGCACTACAGTGCCACGTATGACTTTCAACATAATATAAGCATAAGGATAATGATATAAAGAATCAATCAAATGAGATAAAGGATAAATATTAAACATTTATAATATAATTTATCCAGATTCAAGAATATCCCCATGTTATCAATCACTTAATAATCTCATAATCTAATATCATTAATATTATAACAATATTTTAATCACTTCTTAAATTTATAAACAATTTATCTTAATTGTTTACGCTTTTACCATATAATGCATTTAATCATTCAAAAATGCCATACTCATAAGATATCATCACCAATTATCAAATCTCTCAAAAAAAATATGCATATACTCTATATAGGATTCTCTAGCCATAAAATCCTATTTTCAACTTTGTTACTTCACATAACATATTTAACTCATATGTTCAGAATTAAACTATTTTCATGAAAAATACCAAATCAGTCCCAAAAATATTTCTTTTCTGGGATTTAGCATAATATAGTCCCATGATGAAAATATATTTTTCTCGGAATTTTTAAATTCATTTACTATTTTTCAAAAATCAATTTCTAATTAATTTCTTAAGAAATTAGCTACCTCAAGTTTAACTCCAAAATTCCCAAATCTTGGCAGGACCTTACACATGTTAACGTGAGCTTCTAGTTTAAATTTCATGGTCATCGGAGTTATAGAACTCCTATTATAGCGTTTTTTAAAAACCTAAATATTGAAATAGTCATAACTTGCTCATTTTAAGTCGAATGAGCTCATTTTTGGACAGGAGGTACTTTATACCATATACCTTCATGTCCCAAAAGGCCAGAATTTTTCTCATAATTTAAGTGGCCAAACAGCCTCTCTAAAATCATGGCAGTAAGCTTTTTCGGTTTTTTGCAGCTTTGCACTCCTTTGCTAAAATCAGTCCACACAAAAATCTACAACACCTTTTCCAGTAATTCCACTTGGATTAGTTAGGTAACTCATAGATCTAACTCTAGGACTTGACCACACTTAAAAATTCAAAATATAATAGGAGATATGGTCAATTGAATTTCATGTTACGCTTTTACCAAAATCGATTTTTCAACCCTTTGTGATTTCTAAGAAACTTTCATGTTTTCACATAATAACCACATAACTCATCATAACACTTATTAATACTTCATATACCCATGATTTTCATTAGTCCAATGCTTTTATTATGACTTTCATCATAATCCTCGTAAATGCATCCTTTTAGTCGATTTAAATATTTGAGGGTTTAAGAAATGGGTTTTGTCAGATCGGGGTCAATACAAAATTCGATTTCACGCCTAAGTAGGCTAAGAAGTCTTCATGAATACGCCAGAAATTTATTAATAATAGAAATATCATTCAAAATCGTGACTCTCATCCAAGACTTGGATAAGACGTCACATTGATACCAACCGTGACTTCTATCCCTTAACCTAGATAAAGACCTCACAATGATACCTTTAAACTTGCCATCTTCATTCACGATGTCGCCACAGAAAGTCCGCTTTTGCATTGCATTCCACACAAGGAAGTCAACAACGAAAGGTTCGGGGCTCTTTACTTATGGCTTGATATGACAATAATTGACTTTAGTAGTTTGGTTACTTGAATTCGCACAACAAGTTGGTTATGAATATAAAAGCTAACAACCTTACGAAAAGAATGATGAGTAGTTAACCAATCGATTCCTAAAATCCCATCAAAGGCAAATATTTTCAAAAGATAAGATCGACAGTAACGTGAAAATGTTTATTTGAACCAAACAAGATTTAAAAATAGTAGCGGTAGAATGAAGGCTCCTACTAACGAAGTTTCAACCAATAAGTCAAAGTTTAACTTCTTCTTGAGTCAAATTTAAACGCTGAACACAACTAGGTGAAATAAAAGAGTGGGTAGAATCGGTATCTAACACTTGTATAGACTTCAAGAGCTTATGATTAACTTACCCGTGATAATTTTATTAAGGTTCCTCGTTACGAGAAAAAAAAAACGCCTCTTTAAACTATCGGCTTTGGTTTGTCCGGGACAAACTTTTGGTGCCTCCATCCTAGTTGAATTTGTCTTCTGTGAACGACAAAAATCGAGCTAAGTGACCTTCTTCCACAATTATAACATGATTTGACTGGCATGGCGCAAATCGGACCGATGTGTCCTCTCTCCTCCGTTTTGAAGCATATGGTAGGTGGTCTTTCTCCTTCCTTAACAACGGTGTTTGTGCCGACGCCTTTCCATCATTGTTGAATCTCCTTTTCTTGAAATGTCCATTCTTATTATTTTGGCCCCGATTACCACCAAGTGGTTACCATATCCGCCCGTTGATTCCTCCACGCTTGTTGTCACCGCTCGATGACTACTCACCGGTATTATAATTTTGCTTACCGCTTCTCTTTTAGTCATATTGACTCGTTATCGCGCTTCCACTAATCGAGCCCTATTTACAACATCTCAATAAAACACAGCTTTATGAGAAATAAGATGTCGACGATCTCCGCTTCAAACCTCTTAAAAATTCAAGCCATTCTTCTTTCATTATCCACCAAGTGGGACGAATCATGATAACTCCGCAAATTTTGCCTCGTATTGCGACACCTGGCCATATTGTTTTGTTCCAACTTGATAAACTCCACCTCCTTCATGTGGCTAATACTTTCGTGAAAATATTTGTCGTTGAATGCCTCTCGAACTTCTCCCAAGATATCTTCAAGACAAAGAAAGTTGAGTACGCTTTTACCGATTCCCACCAAGAATCGCCTCTCCCAAAGAACATAAAGGCGCAAAAGGAACCTTTTGCTCTTCTGAGCATCCCAAGACATCAAATATCTTGTAATCTGCTTTATCCATGCTTCCGCCAAGTGGTTTTGGCTCTCCCTTAAACTCCGGTGGTCCCAAATCGAATTGTTTAATGGTGACCGCCTCCGAGAGTTTTCCGTGTTTCCACCTACGCTTTTGGACAGAGAGTCGCTTACCGATGTCGCATGAATTCTAAAACCTTTAAACGCATCATTCATTCATCAATCGATCGTTGTTGTTGTTTACGGGAGGATTATCGCCATCCTGTCTGCACATTGTCCTCGATTATCGATCCGTGGAGAATCAATACCTCCTATGCTCCATTGCTATTCTCAACATTCTCGATGCCATTTTCAAACACTACCACAAAATAAGGGTTAATTGACATGCAACATATTATCACTATACTCGACCGACCAATCAAATACCAAATAAACTTAGGTAGGTCATACTAACGAAGGAATTCCCCTCTCCCTCCTAGTTCTTATCTCAAGATCTTAGCTGTGGATCATATCCCTAAGCTCGATACCAACCGTGACGCCCCCAAAATTAGGTATACGCCACCCATCTTGGGTCGCCACTTACATGGTACATAAATTCAAATACAACTTACTAACCTAACTGTCATGGTACAATACGACATAAACCGTGAGTTTGAATACAAATATTGTCTACTAGATATTATACAAACTCAAAAGGAGTCCTCATTACAACTATTATCACACTATTTCACGTAAAAGTGAGGACTACTAATGCTATCCTCTCGACCATTACTCCGCTCCCCGACTCGTCTCAAATATATTCTCTCATTTCCTCAAGAGAATAAAGGAAAGAAAGGGTGAGCTCAACTAGCCCAAGAAGAAATATTACGACTAAGATAATGCGTAATAAATTATCATTAGCCTTCAACAAAGTGTTAAACCGATAAAATACAATAGACAACCAGCTTTAATCAGTAATGAATATGCAATCCATTAAAAGAGTCAAGTAGAGAATAAAATCTACTATCTTTTAGGTTTTAAAAGTTTTCATCAATTTTTATCATCACGAGACTCAAATTTTAATAATAAATAAACCACCACATCTAATCATCCCTCGCATCTACTGGCCAAGGATTTTCATCAAATTATCAATGGTCATGACTATACCGAATCACCCCCGGTCATAATCATACCAAAACTATCCATCAACGCATTACAAAAGCCACCGAGGACTTTTATCACATCATTTATAACAAGCCATGATTATACCGAATGATCCTCGGTCATAATCATACTAAGTTCATCTATGCACGTAAGCCAAAGATAACATAATATATCATGAGGATGATGATAATGACATAATAATTCAATAAAACAAGTTCAAGAATTATTTTATCCAGAAATTAAGAACGCCCAAATTGTCAACAAGATACTCGCTTTGTAGAGTAAAATTCAAGAATGATCGTAAGAATATTTCCATGAAAAGATATCGATGAAACGCAAATATCAAGGATATTCTACTAATTTCATGGAGTATAGAAGTCAAAGTTTTAACCAACCGGGTATAATAAAGAATGGAATAACAAAAGAAATCACCACGCATGCGCAGATTGCATGATGTATAAAATTATTCCAATAGAATAATAATAATCTAACCAAAGTCGTGAAATTCACAATCGATGGATGATCCAATGTAATAATAAAAATGCTGAATAATAAACAATGGAACCAGTCCTGTAAAAACACACGCATGTGATATTCCAAATGTAATAATAAAATGCGAATAATAAACAATGGAACCAGTCCTGTAAAACACACGCATGTGATATTCCAAATGTAATAATAAAGAATGGAATAATGTAAGAAGATCACCAAGTATAGGGGATTCACAGATACAAAGTTATTCCAATGTAATAAATAAGGATGGAATAACATAAGGATTTCACCAAGTATAGGGTATGCCGCATATACAAAGTTATGTATAGGTATACCACTTTTACAAAAGTTATTCCAATGTAATAATAATGAATGGAATAACAGAGGTTCTCTTCATGAATACAAAATGAATAATATCCCTTACGGTACAACAAATAATACCCCTTACCGTAAAAAGACACCGGATATCAAAGTAGTGAAGTACCGTAATACTCTTCTTCTTTCTCTCTATAGATTTTCTCTCTATAGCTTCTCTCTATAATTTCTCTCTAGAGTTTCAAAGAATTCGTAAGAAAATAATGAAGGAATGAGCTTCTATTTATAGGAAAATAGAATGCATAGTAATTAATCCATGAAACTGGTCCGCATTGATTTACTTTAATCCGACGGTCCATATTTAAAGCAAAATCTTTTAAATAAAATATAATATATTCTATTTATATAAAAATATTTTACTATGCAAACACTATACAACACTATGCAAAATACTATACAAAACACTATGCAACACTATGCATAATAAAATATAATATATTCTATTTATGTAATAACTTTAATAAAGTATTCTCGCTTTATATAAAAGATGTTTCGCTTTTATTACGCTAATAATACTTAATAAAACAAAACGCCATTATCGCTATAATAATTCATATTATTAATCGACAATAATGGAATCAAACCGAGTGACTTCTCACATAAGCATCAATAATCAATACCGTAAGCTACTACTACGCAACCACACGACATCATCGTATTTTTTACTACCGAAAGTAGTTCAACAAAGATCAACGTGAAACTTCCGTTGTTATTTCAATAAAATATTTTTGTCGCTTTCAATCCGACAATAATTCCGCTAGGTCCACCAATGATTGAGCCATTGTATTTAATATTCCCCGCTAAACCTAATATTCCCCACCAATCGAATATAATATAACCACTGCATACTTTGCAAAAATTTATAAATACTACCCACAACTATAATATTATCTCAAATTCACACCATAATATTAAAAATTATTTCGACAAAATTTAAATCTTTATTGATAAAATCTGGGGTCTCACATTTTCAATAGAGATTAAGCCGCTTTACCTAAGTCCTGTGTATACCCGATTGTTCATTATCAATAAAAAGTCACTTTTTCACAATTGATCCCTGGTCCTATTTGTCCTAAGGTCACAATGGTGTAAGGAGGTATGGTAGGACTCGCTGGCCATTCGATGGCAGCCCATTTATTGTTCTACCTCGAGTGGTAGACAATGATCCTTATGATCCTATATTGATTTTACCAAGGGTGGTAAATCAATGGTCACTATCGATCCCGGTCCTATTTGTCAAGGTCACAATGGTGTAAGGAGGTATGGTAGGACTCATTGGCCATTCGATGGCGACCCATTTATTGTTTTACCCCGAGTGGTAGACAATGGTCCTTATGATCCTATATTGATTTTACCAAGGGTGGTAAGTCAATGGTCACAATTGATCCTTATATCTTGATCCTTATATCTTGGTCCTTATATACTTGTTATACCCCGAGCGGTAAGCAAGATTCTAATGGTGTAAGGAGGATCAACCAAATTTACCTCACACATGACCGATCTCACACTTCTTGCATCAAGGAGTAGTATATATTACTTTATTTTGTTTAAGTGTTGAGTTCATTCATTCAATTCATTAAGTTGAATCATGTCCAGTAAAATTCAATTCACTTCATTTCATAAATTAACTGTTATATGCCATATCTGATTCACTAGTTGGGTTCAGTTTATTGATACTGAATTATTGACAAGAAATTGATCAAAACAGAAGTCATAATCAAGACAGTTGAAGATTTATCAATAATATAAAACATTCATTCATTTAAGACAGCCATAAATTAATCACATGAACATAAAAAGTTTAAAGTAATTAAATTTTTACAAAGAACAAAAACAGGAAGGACATTCAGGCGCCACCTTCATCATCGGAGTTGAGTAAGGTCGGGTCCAAATTGAGCAAGAGATAGCTTTTTTTTACCTCGTTCTTAATCTTCTTACATTCCTCGAATATACCTTCATGATTTGACATTGAGTTCGTCCAATCCTCGTAGTCCGCTCAATCTACTTCCTGGAGTTCTTGATCGTAAGAGGACCCCATCCCTCAAGATCCTTTATTTTGTGACGAAGTTTATGACGTTTGGCTTTATGCCTCCGCTCTTCGTCCTGGGCCTTCGTCTGAGCCTCGCCATGTTGAATTGCCAAGCTTCGGTTGGCTGAAGAAAACTCCTCATTTTTGGCCTTCAGGAGTAGGTTTTCTTCAACCAAGAAAGGCGCTCATGTCGATTAAAGCTTGTTGGTCGGCTTTGACGCAGCCCAACCCATCCTCGTGGCCTTAACTCGTCGTCGACGTCTTGAGTCCATCCTAGCCGTCTCTAATTCTTTTTGAAGTAGTTGATGGTATGAAAAGCATCTTCACGATCGTTCCTCTCTCGATCCAAGGTCGATTTCAAAGATATTAATCTCCTACCTCATGAAATCCTCCTCGGCCTCCCCGTTTATGTGTCTCTTTGACGAAACGTCCAGAAGACAAAGTGCTTCAAGCATATTTTCAAAATATTCAAGTCAATGTCCGGATATCCAAATGAGAACAGGAAATAGAAGATAAAGAAATTATTATTTACCTTAGCGAGATAGCTCATCCCCTCATCGAAGCAGATTTCGTCAGTATGATCATCGAACCGATGGTCGTCGATTGTTCCTATTTAAAGCTCCAAAGAGGTCGAAGGGGAAATTCGCATTGAATCTAGACCACAAGGTCGGAGACCCCATAGCCTCGGCATGATAACCCTGACCTGAAGGACCGGGTCGTGCGGGGGAAGGTCTCGGCCTTTCGGGAGAAAGGGCTGGCTGTTCAGGAGGGGTAGGGACCACATGTATGGTTTCAGGTGAAGGGGTTTTATTTGGGATGGGTTCTCTAGGGGGTGAGGCAGAAGCAGAACTCGGATGGCTGTCAGGTGTGCTCTTCCTCTTCTTGGATAGCGTCGGAACCACTTCGTCTGATCACCGCTCTTGTAATCTGTATTTCTGCTGGGGGGCTCGAAGGGTGGATGATCGGCGAGGCACCTCGAGTTCTTCTGCGGTCCATGGGGTTATTTTAGTTTTTAATTTTTTGGTCCGGAGGACACTTCTTCGATCAGGACGATCGAGTAAACCTCCTCGTCGAGGGATAGATGTGGGGGTTGGCTCTGTTTCTGGAGTGGATTCAGAAGGGGTGACAAGAGGTGTTGACCTAGGTTTTCTAGTGGCCCTCCTCTTCTGACGAGGATGGAGGGTCTCTTCCGTCTGAGAACCTCTTCACCTCTGCTCTTCTATTCGAATTGGTCCCAGTATGTATTTCCTGGGTTCAAGCTTCGGAGTAGCTTCTGTTGGCAGATTCTCAATAGCTTCCGAAGACTTCCCGGACAAGAAATCTTCGAACTCCTTTATTTCTAAGGAGCTCGGTCTGATCAGAGATACTGCATGAAACAAACAGTCCTATGTTAGATTACACATCATAAAAACATTTTCAGAAATTTATATATATGAAATAGACCAGTGCTTACACTTATGGTCATATAACCATGCCTGCTTCGAGAGGAGTCCATATTTCCACTCCTCCTTAGGGAAATTGTCGAAAAGTTCCATCATTTCAATTTCCGCTCTTCGTAAATGTCTTCAAGTCGCCAGAGATCTTCTCGTCGGTTGCCTGATTCAGAAAGAAAAAATTTGGGATCTTTAACGTAGAACCACTTCTCGTGCATCCCCTATTGCTCAAGGAGTGTTCACCAATGAAATACTCTCAAATTTTTCTCCGCACTTGAAGAATGTTTGCTAAGGGCCTTGAACCCCTTCTCTAGATTAGACTATTTTGTATACGGTGAAGAAGAAGTCGAGGAGGCTCAACGCCCAATTCATGGCGTAAGTCCACAAAGGCCAAAATATGAATATAAGAGTTTGGTACTAACCGGGCGAACCCCACGCCCGGAAACCCCAAAGATAGTTACTATAAAAATGTGCAAAGGGAAACGAACCCCTTCTCGAGCAGCGAGGTCACGGGACTCGGTCGTCCAACCTTCCGGCCGTTGGTACATCTTCTCGCTTGATCTGGAACCTCACGACGTGGGTATCCTAATGTGATATCTAGATCAATCCTTTTTAATTCAAATTTCGATCACAATAGAGGAGTATTGGCGTCATGAGAAGCGATCCGTGCTCTGTAGTATTCGTGAGGGGTTTTGGGAGTTTTGGTTTGGGATTCATGCTCGTGGTTCCTTCACGAGGGTTGGGGTTCGTGGAACGACGGTGATCGGTGTTACCAAAGATGGGTGAACTTTATTCAGAGTTTTGGGAAGCCATTTTTGACGGTTTTCAGAGGAAGAAAGAAAGTTCAGAAGATCAGAAAGTTCAAAAGGCGCTCGAATTTCAAATGGGCGGTAAAAACTCTGTCAAATTTGGTAAAGTTATCTTTTATACTGACGGTTACACGGTGTTCAAGCCAGCACATTAAATGTTAGTAATGATTTAGAATTTGAATGGGAAGCGTCCGGTTCCGGGTCCAGATATTTAATAGACAGGGCCTTTCTCTGATTTGGGCCTTTGTTCTCCTCTCATTTCATTTCGTGAACAATAACCGGGTACATTTCAATTATTTCTTACTATGGATCTTTAGTAAAATATCATGGACCATTTATAGTTTTCTATTAAACATTCTGTTCAACAAAAAACTAGGGGGCAATGTCAATCATGATATATTTTCTCTCCTCGGGTAAAGTAAATTGGGCTTACTCATTTAATTAATCCATTAGGCCTTTATTATTGAACTATGAAAGTCATCGAGCCCACCACCATATTATTTCCATTTTAACTTATAAGACCGAGATT
Organism: Panax quinquefolius; assembly: GCA_020205615.1. NCBI lineage: Eukaryota > Viridiplantae > Streptophyta > Magnoliopsida > Apiales > Araliaceae > Panax > Panax quinquefolius. The sequence goes on from CM035171.1 coordinate 5,870,844, forward strand.
GCCTCAAAGGATTGGATCGACCCTTAGACATTTTTAATATCTATTATTTTGACGACTGATGATGAAAAAAGTATGACCAGCCGACTAGAGCACCTTCCATGCATTAATGTGGATGGTGTGACGCCCCCAAAATTGTGTATACGTCCACCCATCTTGGGTCGCCACTTACATGGTACATAAATTCAAATATTAACTTACTAATATAACATGGGTGGTATAATACACGACATAAATCTGGTAAAACACTACGCAAACACTATGCAAAACACTATATAAACACTACGCATAATAAAATATAATATATTCTATTTATGTATAACTTTAATAAAGTATTCTATTTTATATAAAGATGTTTCGCATTTTACGCGTAATAATAATAATAAAACAAAACGCCATTATCGCTATAATAATTCATATTATTAATCGGCACAATAATGGAATCAAACCGGTGACTTCACATAAGATCGATAATCAATAACCGTGCGCTACTATGCAACCACACTTATTCTTTATCTTTTACTCACCGAAGGTAGTTCAACAAGAATACTTCAGTAAAACTTCCGCCGTTATTTCAATAAAATATTTTTGTCGCTTTCTCAATCCGGCAATAATTACTAGTGGGGTCCACCAATGATTGGCCGAATATTCATATAATATTCCCCCGACCAATCGAATATAATATAACCACTTAATATACTTTTTTGCAAAATTTATAAATACTACCACACAATCTATAATATCATCTCAAATTCACACCATAAATTAAAAAATTATTTTCACAAAATTTAAATCTTTATTGATAAAATCTGGGTCTCACAACTTCCTCCCATGGAATTTTGCCCTCGAAATTAGGGTACGTTACTGATATGATAAAGAGGTGAGGATACCTTGAATACCTTTATCGCTGAAAATATTAAGTTCATCTTGCAATCCTACCAAAGATATCAATTCATCTTTGCACTAAGGTGCCAAAGATATTTATTAACAATTCATCTTTGCACTACGAGCCAAAGATATAAGCTATAAAACCAATAATACTGAGACTCGACTAATAGTATCCACAACCATGAATTATCCATACCTTCACCGCTAAGGATATTCGTGTTTTCAATTACTGCCACGACATACCGAATAATCCGTGGTCATAATTATACCAAGTCTATCAATGCGCACTACTACTAAAGACGACTTTTACCACATCCATGAATTAATATTTCATTCTTTGAGACTCAAATCAATAATTAATCCATATCATCAAATCATCCCCGTGATTACAAAGCCAAGGATATTCATTAAGATTACGCATCTTCACCCGCAATTATCCATTTAGTATCAATCACCACAAATTATCCATGCACTACTACCAAAGATAATCGTGTATTCATTAAGATCACGACCAATAAATTATCCATGCACTACTACCAAAGATAATTGTGTATTCATTAGTATTGCACCAAATTATCCATGCATTACACGCAAAGATAATTGTGTATTCATTAATATCACGACCACAAATTATCCACACTACGACGACCAAAGATAATTGTGATCCATGCACTACTACCAAAAAGATAATTGTGTATTCATTAAGATTACGACCAAATTATCCATAGCACGACTACTACGAAAGATAATTGTATTCATTAAGATCCGACCATAAATTATCCATGCACTACGGCCGAAGATAATAATGTATTCAATTAGGTGATTCACATAATACTTAATACCGTCATAATCATACCAAGTCCATTCTATATGCATCTATTACTGCGCCATAGGTATTTACTTTCAATATAATATAAACATGAGGATAATGATATAAAGAATCAATCAAATGAGATAAATGATAAATATTAAACATTTATAATATAATTTATCCGAGATTCAAGAATATCCCCATATTATCAATCACTTAATAACTTCATAATCTAATAACATTAATATTATAATAATATTTTAATCACTTCTTAAATTTATAAACAATTTATCTCAATTGTTTACGCTTTACCATATAATGCATTTAATCATTCAAAAATGCCATACTCATAAAATATCATCACCAATTATCAAATCCTCATCAAAAAAAATATGTATATACTCTATATAGGATTCTCTAGCTATAAAATCATATTTTCAACTTTTATTACTTCACATAACATATTTAACTCATATGTTCGTAATTAAACTATTTTCATGAAAATACCAAATTAGTCCCAAAATATTTCTTTTTCTGGATTTAACATAATATAGTCCCATAATGAAAATATATTTTCTCGAATTTTTAAAATTCATTTACTATTTTTCAAAAATTAATTTCTAATTAATTCCTTAAGAAATTAGCTACCCCAAGTTTAACTCCAAAATTTCCAAATCTTGGCAGGACCTTACACATGTTAACGTGAGCTTCTAGTTTAAATTTCATGGTCATCTGAGTTATAGAACTCCTTATAGCATTTTTTCGCTCGAAAAATCTAAATATTGAAAGAGTCATAACTTGCTCATTTTAAGTCGAGAATGAGCTCATTTTGGACAGGAGACACTTTATACCATATACCTTCATGTCCCTAAAGGCCAGAATTTTTTCTCATAATTTAATTGGCCGAAACAGTGCCTTAAAGTTTCTAGGCAGTAGCATTTTCTGAAATTTACAGCTTTGGCCTCCTTTGCTAAAATCAGTCCCCACAAAATCTACAACACCTTTTCCAGTAATTCCACTTGGATTAGTTAGGTAACTCATAGATCTAACTCTAGGACTTGACCACATTCAAAAATTCAAAATATAATAAGAGATATAGTCAATTGAATTTCATGTTACGCTTTTCACCAAAATCTGATTTTCAACTCTTTGTGATTTCTAAGAAACTTTCATGTTTTCACACATAATAACCAACATAACTCATCATAAAACTTACTAATACCTCATATACCCATGATTTTCATTAGTCCAATGCTTTTATTATGACTTTCATCATAAACCACGAAACTGCTCATTTTAGTTGAAGAAATATTTGAGGGTTTAAGAAATGGGTTTTTAGACTGTCAATACAAAATTCGATTTCACGCTCTAGGGTAGGCTAGGAAATCTTCAAGAATACGTCCAAGAAATTTATTAATGATAGAAATATTATTCAAAATCGCTACTCTTATCCAAGACTTGGATAGTACGTTATTAATTGATACCAACTGCGACTTCTATCCCTTAACCTAGATAAGACCTCACAATGATACCTATAAACTTGCCATCTTCATTCAACGATGTCGCCACAGGAAAGTCCCGGCCAGCATATCCTCACAAGGAAGTCAACAACGAAAGGATCGGGGCTCTTTACTTACGTAAGGCTTGATATCACAAAGATTAACTTTAGGATTTGGTTACTTTGAATTCAGATAACAAAAGTTGGTTAGAATATGAAAGCTAACAACCTTACAAAAGAATAATGAGAAGTTAATCAATCGTTTTCAAAATTACCTCAAAGGCAAGTATTTTCAAAGAGATAAGATCGTGAAAGTGTTTATTTGAAACAACAAGATTAATAAATGAGTGGAGGTAACAAGGTTTCTCCCAACGAAGTTTCACAGATAAATCAAAGTCTAATTTTTTTCTGAGTCAAATTTAAACATTGAACACAACTAGGTAGAATAAAAGAGTGGGTAGAACTTGTATTGAATAAAGTATAGACTTCGCAATAATTAATTTACTCCGTATAACTTCGCTCGGCTGCTCGAAACGCCTCGCTTAAATTACCGAAGTTCGACTTTACTACTATGTGGGTACATTCCACCCTTAAAGTGCTTCTTCACATTCCCGATCCATGATTTGAATCATTATTCTCCGATCCATATCGAATTCGGGTTGACCGCCATGCACGTGGTAATTCAATTCGATGTTGGTTCTCCAATTCATTCAAAAAGCAAAGTCCATTTCATCTATTTTCGCTTTATATCGATCTGACGCCTTTTTCTACACTATCAACGCTGTTGTGCGCTTTTACCCATGCATCGCTCATTCTCCTTCGTTCATTGTTTCTTCTTTCAAATGATCTTTGATTTTAAATTCTCGATTCCAACTTTAATATCTACACCGCTTAAAGCGTGATTTTGTTCGAGCATCATATCGCAACCCAATTTTGAATTGTTGTATCCTTTGTTCCACTTAACGCTTGTCAGTTTCTTCAACCTCGTTCTTCTAGCTCACGAACACGATTTTGTAATTCTAAGTTTTGATCATAAATTTCTTAACCAATTCTCGTGTTCCTCTTCTTCCTCTTCTTCACTCACTTTCACCGCCACCTCGCAACTAGCTCTGTGCAACAATTAGTTCTTCATTTACTACGTGGATATCTCTAATTTGTTCCTCGTCGACATTTTGCATTAACTCCGATTAGTGATTAAAGGTGTCACAATGGTGGCCACATTCACTCCATTGTGAATATTTTCACCGCCATTTCAAACACCGCCACAACACAAGGGTTAATTAATATATCAAATATTATCCCTATACTCCGACCGACCAATTAAATACCAAATAAATTTAGGTAGGTCATACTAGCGAAAGAATTCCCGCCTCTCCCTCCTAGTTATTATTCTCACATCTTAGCCGTAGATCATATCCTAAGCTCGATAAACACCGTGGCGCCTCAAAATTAGGTATACGCCACCCATCTTGGTCGCCACTTTACTTACATGGTACATAAATTCAAATACAACTTATTATTATAATCATAGATATACAATACGACATAAATCGTGAGTTTGAATACAAATTTTGTCTACTAGATATTATACAAACTCAAAAGGAGTCCTCATTACGTATTATCACACTATTTCACGTATTGTAGGAGGACTACTTAATGCTATCCTCCTGGACCATTACTTCGCTCCCTCGACTGTCTCAAATTTATGTTCTCATTTCCGAAGAGAATAAAAGAAAGAAAAGTGGTGAGCTCAACTAGCCCAAAAGAAATATTATGACCAAGATAATGCAGAATAAATTATCATTAGCCTTCAACAAGTTAAAACCGATAAATACAATGAGAACTAACCGCTTTAATCGCAATGAGCTTAATAAAGACCCCATTAAAAGAAAGCCTACTATCTTTTAGGTTTTAAAAGGTTTTCATCAATTTTTATCACGAGACTCAAACTTAATAAATAAACCACTACATCTAATCATCCTCGCACTACTACAAGGATTTTCATCAAATTATCAATAAAATTCATGACTATACCTGAATCACCCCCGGTCATAATCATACCAAAAACTATCCATCATCGCATTACAAAGCCATCGAGGACTTTTTGTCACATCATTTATATCGTGTCACGATTATACCGAATGATCCTCGTCATAATCATACTAAGTTCATCTACGCATCGTAAGTTCAAAAGATAACATAATATAATACGAGGATGATGACAACGACATAATAATTCAATAAAACAAGTTCAAGAATTATTTAATCCACGAATTATTAACGCCCAAATTATCAACACGACATCTAGCCATTACAGAAAGAAAATTCAAGAATGATCGTAAGAATATTTCCATGAAAAGACATTGGATGAAACGAAATATCAAGGATATTCTACTAATTTCATGGAGTATATAAGTCAAAGTTTTAACCAACCTGTAATAAAAAGAATGGAATAACAAAAGAAATCACCTACGACGCAGATTGCACGACGGAAAGTTTTCCAATGTAATAATAATAATCGGAACGTGTCGTGAAATTCACACCTATGTGAGATGTTCTAATGTAATAATAAAGATGGAACTGCATCCTGTAAAACACACGATAGATATTCAACAGAATGATAAAGACTAACCAGTCCTGTAGTAACACACATAAAACGTGATGTTCCAACAGTATTAAAAAATCGGAATTCCGGTAAAACACATGCATGGATGTTCCAATTAGGTAAACCACAGATACAAGTGTTATTCCAATGTAATAAATAAGAATGGAATAACATAAGGATTTCACCAAGTATAGGATACGCCGTATACAAGTTATGTGATAGGGTATACCACTTTTACAAAAAGTTATTCCAACAAAATAATAATGAATGGAATAATGTAAGTTCTCTTCAAGAAGAAAGAATAACACCCCTCACCGTAAAAAGAATCGAATATAAGAAGTGAAGAAGCGAATAATACTCTTCTTCTTTCTATAATTTTCTCTCTATAGCTTCTCTCTATAATTTCTCTAGAGTTTCAATGAATTCGTAAGAAAAATAATAATGAAGGAATGAGCTTTCTATTTATAGAAAATGGAATGCATAAGAATTAATCCATGAATCTGGCCCTGATTGATTTATTTTAAATCGACGGTCCATATTTGTTAAAAAATCTTTAAATAAATTTTATATAAAAAAGATGCTTCGCATTTTTTATTACGTTAATATACTTAATAAAACAAAACGTCATTATCGCTATAATAATTCATATTATTATCGACAATAATTTAATCAAATCGAATGACTTCACATAAAGATCAATAATCAATACCGCGCGCTATACTAACTGACCACACTTATTATCGTAGCTTTTTACTACCGGAAGTAGTTCAACAAGAATCACTAGAAAACTTCCGCCTCGGATTGAGTATTGTACAGAATATTCCCCGCTAAACCGAATATTCCGACCAATTAACGAATATAATATAACCATCAGATACTTTCGGTAAAATTTATAAATACTACCCTACAACTATAATATTATCTCAAATTCACCATAATAATATTAAAAATTATTTTGACAAAATTTAAATCTTTATCGGTGGGGATGGGATGAGTAGTCGGTAGAACCCATCGATCAAGGGGTGTGTCGCAAGAAGGTGGGGTGGGAGCGATTTCTTTAATCTTGTCAACCAATTTAGGAGCCTAATAATTTATTACAAGGGACACTGACCAGATTGTGGGTAATTAGTTGACTTACTTAATGTACTTGCAAATGGGTCGGGGTATTGTGTTCAAGGGTGTTCAGATTGTTAGAACTTAAAATGGACCAACCCATTTGGCCCTCCTGGCATTGTTGTAGTGTCTCCTACACCTATTTCCCACATGATTCCATCATTTTAACCTGGAAGAAGTTTTAGAATTCCTTGGCAGGCCTAAGATGAGTTATGTTTAGGGTGATGTGAAGAGTTGAATTTGGGGGAAGTATTTTACTTTGACTACTTGAGTGCGTAAAGATTGTGGATTTATCAAAAGATTCCAACCTAATTTTTTAGGAGGGTTCATTCAAGAGTATAATGTTTTTAAGTCCTTCCAAAAATATTGCTCATAGAAGTTGCTGTCTGTTTGAGTAGTCCATTAAAGCTATATCTTTCTATTGAATTATTGATTATGAGCTGGTTGCAATAGAACTATTATTTTTAAAGGAATTTTGAGTTCCCATTGATTAAAGATTTTAAATATTTTTTGAAGGTTATGCCTCCTCTATCTGAAAGCATCCATCTAATTCTTTGCTCACTTAAAAGGTTATTATATTTCTGGTCTCGTGATTTTTTTTGGGTCTGCGTTTCAAGACTTTTTAGTGACTGTTAATTGGCTTGTTCCTAATTTCTCCTTTCAAAGCTAAAATCTGTTTTGAGTAGTCCCTGTAAGCAGGTCTTTCTTTATTGATTGTGAGTGATTACAATGGAACTATGCTTTTCGAAGAATTTGTGTCCACATAAATACTCTCTTGACAAATATTTTGACGGAACATGCTTTTCCTCCCAAGTTTTTATTTCCAAATCCTAGCTCCATTTTTTGTGTGTGATCGTGATTGATTATTAAGTTCATCTCTTTGCCAAAAGTTAAAGAGGGGACTATCCATAGTTCCTCCTCTCTCATCAAAGAATAATTTTTCACTTTGATCTACAGTGAATACGAATGGAAAAAAGAAGAAGTCAGCTTTTGGTTGAACTAAGTGACACTGCTTTAACTGCAGGGGAAGGAGAATAAACTTGTACAGTTTGCTACAAAAAAAATCCTTAGTAATTTCCTTTCTTTTAGTTAGATTGCCCAAAAACAGATCAACAAGTTACACTTAAATAAAAGCTCTTAAAGTGCGACACTCCAGTGTATTTTTTATGAATATCTAGATATTATGCATGTATGGACAGCCCTCAGAGAACGTGGACTAAGAGAAATGTTTCCAAGTGTGTGATTCCACTTACAGTTAACGAACATGACATTTCAATGTCAGTGTAAGACTGGTGTTTCATTTATTTCTAAAGTAATTATGTCTGCTTTCTGTTATAATTAGGCCACATCTAGTAATTATAAGATGTATGATATGAATATGCTAGGCCACATCTAGTGATGGTGCTTGTCTTTTTCCCTTTGGTTTCAGATTGGTCATACCAAGAAAACCCTGTAAATTTCCCACAAAATCACGTGAATGGTCTATTCATACAGAAATAAAATACTATAAAATGTGTGGTACTGTTGAATTGTTTTGAACTGATGCCGGGTTTGTGAATTTTTGGCATATATTATGTCGCTGAATGCATCGCTCTTTTGTGACATATAGCTTCAGAATTCGTTCACTCTCAAACTACCGGAACTGCAATTTTAATGTTAAGATTCTTCTGTGTTTACTGGATTTGCTAATCTCATTTACCTGTTCCATCTGAGTTTCCAGGTGGTAAGAGAAAGTATGCCAACAGGATTCTTTAAGGGCATTAATACTATTCACTGCTGCTCCATCATGGTAGATGTCACAAGGTCTATTTGACACCAAATTTTCTGCAACAAACTCACCACTGATTTGTTCACTCAAACCAGTCAGCAATGTTTCTCACACATGCACACAAATGTAATGCGAGTAAATATACAAGCCACACACACACACAAAGCCACACTTTACAGGACAACAACGTGCCAACCTTTTATTGTTTCTCTCAATAATTAGGATTACACTTTGGCTAAGGGCTCTGCAGACTCACACTTAGTCAGTGCCCATACAAGCCCCAGCATTGGTATAAATAATTACACAAATTAGGTCTGCAGTTGACATCCCAAGCTGCTTAGGATTTTCTTGGCCAATGGCCTTTCAACATTCAAATGTGCAACTGCCCACTAGCAAACTGCCTGCAAATGTGTTTCACCCATGTTCTGCAATTCAAACCTAAGACATGTCAGCATGTGTGTGGAGGTTGGCTGAGTCAGTAACTGCCCACAAGTTTAGTTAGTTAGCTCACATTCTTTGTTGTCTCATATCTGTCGCACAATGCCCCAAGTTGCCGCACAAATTAAGTGTCAAAGCTGTCTTGCCCCACACGAAATGAAGTGTTGGCTGCTGTCTGGCCATCCAACATGTGAACTCGTGTCATCCCACTAAGGGGCTAACAGTGACTTGTAGAAGTGGAGATTTAAAGGAAGGTATGTTTTTGTTTTTATTTTGTCCGTAAATTGCAGACAGGTGGTTTAGTAGATGGTAGATTAACCTCAGGTTATGACATGTTTTTACATCTCTCTGAAGTGTAGCGGCTGCCGTTAGCTAAACTGGCTTGTAATGTAATTTAATGTATGAAAATGACATAACTCAGATACCAGTGAACCAGCTTGTGTAGAGAACTCAGGGCATAACTCTGAAACTTTTGAAATTTGTTTAAACTTTGAATTTCACTCATCTTTAATTAGCAAATGAATTCACTTATCTTCTCAAAAAAATATTATATATTTAAGTTGGGATGTTCATTAGAATTAGAATACTAAACTGCTCTCAAGATTAAAGGAATAGGTCGGAAAACTATAATTTGTACTCAAGTTAATTAGTAATTTTTACACATTTATCTGGCATCTTACTTACTTTTACACCCTTAGTTACAGGCACGTGATAAATGAGATTGAATATGCCATGGGTTTCTTAAGTTAAATATGACGAATCAGGAGGTTGGATGATGACATTTTGTTATAAATTCAAGCAGACTTTTAACCCGTACAATCCACTTTCTCAAGGATCAATAACGATGCTAATGTTCCTAATGCTTCTGCTTCGCCTTTCTTTTTCAGTTTTGTCAGAAATGAGATGTGAATATGATTTTTATTAGTGTTGTTAATTTGGAGCATGTTAATACTGTCTCCTGAAAGTCCACTTTTGAAAGTCAATTTAAAATATTCACTTTTGAAAGTCAATTTAAAATATTTTTAAATTGAAATGACTCGTTATAAAATATTATGAATGAGTATTTTATCATTCACGCTTAAGCAATGAATGTCTAACATGATGAAATAACACAATATATATATATATATATATATATATATATATATATATATTCTTCTCACTCTACTACTAAAACTGCCACGTAGGTCAACAAATATTCTTCTCACTCTTCAAATTTGCAACCTCCTTCTCACTTTTTAAAAACATTTATTACGTTTGATGGGTTTGATGTATAGCTCATTAAATTGAAGAAACTGATAAGACACAAAATATGAAAGTAACAAATAATGCTCTTCAAATTGTCACGTAAGTCAACAAACATCAATTTGAAGAGTATTTTTTACTCTCTTGAAGATGCTCTTATAGTGTAAATTTGATATAAATTAAATTGAATAAATGAATAGGTTAGTAGTGGAATTAATCCCGTGGATCATAATAATGGGTTATAAACAAGAATAGCCATAGTAATTGACACGTCACCTAGATAATCATAATTGTGAATATAACGTATGCCTGAACGCGAAAGGGAAGTTTCTGGGAAGTGTGGATCTGTCCAGTTCACCATTAATATGATGAACGAGCAGCTTGCCAAGCTGTCTAAGTCATATATTGCTATTTGCTTTACTTTTTCGGTCCCTTTTTTTATCTTCTTCTCCTTAATAGCATCTTCGAAAGAACTAGCAAAAAAAAAAACTTTTCAAATTAAAGTTTGTTGATTTACGTGATAATTTAAAGAATATTATTTACTATTTTCATATTTTGTGTCGCATCAGTATTTCAATTCAATGAGTTTTACATCAAACCCATCAAGAGTAATAAATATTTTTAGTCTTTAATTGTAGATTTGAAGAGCAAAAAGGAGGTTGAAAATTTATTGACTAAGATTGAAGAGGCTGTTGGAGAATTTTTCTGATGTGAAAGTATCCCAAAATAATTAAAGAAGTTGTTGGACATGCTCTTAGTACTCCTAATTCCAATCAAATAAGTGAAATAGAATATAAGAATATCTCCATTACAACTAAATATAGCAACTCCATGCATCCAATATTTTTCATAAAAAACATTTCACTTTCTAATTATACTAGTACTCTACTAGTAAAATAGCAACTCAATTGTACGTAAATAAAAATATACATTCATCATATTTTTACTACAAATTTTGTAAATAAAACTATTTTTGTAAATGGTACGAACGGAGTTAGATAATACACCTGTGGTCGACAGCATATTCGCACTCAACTCAAATAAATACTCTTAGGAAAAGGCTTTTTCTTTAGCTTTAAAATCAAAAAGAAAAAATACTTAAAAAAATGATAATAATAATAATAACTATCCCATTTTATAAGGGCTGAATAGCACTTCTATCACTTTAAGTTGTCACTCATTTTTAAAATCGTTTTTAAAGTTTATTTTTTATCAGTTAAATTCTTAAAGTGTTATTTTTTTGTTTTCGTTTCTCTTACCAAATTTGACCACACCCAGACCCATTTTAACCCATCCCGACTCAATTTGACCCAACCCCAATTTTTAAGAATCAATTCTATCCTTTCAAATTGAGACTCAACTTTTTAAAGCATTAGCTTAAACCACCTCCTATATATTTACTCCATGAATATATCCTGCAGTTAGCTAGCATAGTACTAGAACAAGTATTACCATGACGAGCAATGAAAATAGGAGCAGCAGTAGCGTCGAGATGGACGATGACGTTGTGAGTTGGTTCGAAGACGTAGCTGAGAGCGCAGGGCTCGTCCAGACGCAGACGCTTAGCCGGATTCTCAAACTGAATTACGGCGTGGAGTACCTTAAGAAATGGTTTGGAGACATGAATGTTGAAGATATGGATGATAATGCATTAGAAATGTTGTACACCTCGTTGGTGCCTCTTGCCAGCCATGCAGATTTGGAGCCTTACATTCAGAGAATTGCTAATGGGGACGCATCTCCCCTGCTCACACAACATCCTATCACTACTCTCTCCTTAAGGTACCGATCGACTACTCCAATTCATTTAAAGTATACGGTTCAATATATCTAGGAATTAATGCAGAGCTTTGCTTTAATTCCTAGATATGATTGAACTAAACCGGTAAGTTGTTTACTACCTTTTGTATATAGTCTAAGATTGATAATACTAATTCTTTGATGTACGTACATGGGCTAATTTGTACAAACTTTTCCATGTTAAACAAGAGCAACCATATAAGTATATTATATATATGCACGAATTGTGAACAAACAGAAACAAAACTGAGAGTGAAACTTAACGCTGTCAAATTTTGTTTTGAGTACATTATGCATGGTCAATGATTTCCGTGCTCTTTTATGGTGAGTGTTTTTTCTAGTTCTGGAACCACAGACGGACGACAGAAGTACGTACCCTTCACTAGCCATAGCTCCACGACTACCCTTCAGATTTATAGGGTGGCAGCAGCATATAGATCAAGGTCTCCCCCTTCTCTCGCATATATGTAATTAGCAATCATCAATGGCGGAATTTTATTTTGATTCTATGTTTCTACTTTTATATATCTGTCTAGCGTACGAGTGATATATTAATCCTTAATTAATTATTGTTGTCTGAAAGTTAGGGTTTATCCACTGAAGGAAGGAGGAAGAATCCTAGAGTTCATATACAGTAGCAAACAATTGAAAACAAAAGGAGGATTAACAGCAGGGACAGCCACAACCCACTATTTCTCGAGCCAAGAGTTCAAAATAAAACAAGAAAGAACAAAAGCATTCACATGCAGCCCAGAAGCAGTCATCTCAAGTGGAGACTACAAACAATCCACATATTGTCACCTCCTTCTAGGCCTCTTAGTCTCTCACGAAATAGAGTTCATAACATCCACATTCGCTTATAGCATCATTCAAGCCTTAACATTCTTCGAAGACCATTGGCGAGACCTATGTGATGACATTAAACAAGGCAGCCTCAATTCAAGGATTATCACCATACAAAAAACACGAGAATCCGTCCTAGGAATCATGTCACCAAATCCTTGTTTAGCTTCTAGGATTGAAGCTATTTGTGAAGAATTAGAAAGAGTAGGGTGGTGCGGCCTAATTCCCAAGCTATGGCCAAATGCTAAGTATGTGTACTCTATAATGACTGGCTCAATGCAACAGTATTTGAAAAAATTACGGCATTACGCTAAGGACTTGCCCTTGGTGAGTGCGGACTATGGATCTACTGAGAGTTGGATCGGAGTAAACGTGGACCCTTGTGCTCCACCGGAGAATGTTAGTTTTGCAGTCATTCCCACTTTTTCGTACTTTGAGTTCATACCGCTCAATAGATACAACCATGATTGTTGCACTTCAGCTAGTACTGATGATCATGCCTACATTGAAGATCCACCGATACCTCTCTCCAAACTCAAGGTTGGCCAACAATATGAGATTGTCCTAACTACTTTTACAGGCAAGTAATTATAATTAACTAATTAATATTCAAATTATGTATATACTCGCTAGTACTTTTCTTTTCCCATCATTGCAAACTTGCAGTAATTTTATTATGTAAATTTGTTTTGTTTTAGTATTAATTTTCACCAAAATTGGTTAGAGGGGACGACTTTGCAAAAAATTGAGACATTAGTTATGGCATTAAAAAAATTAAAACATTGGCGTCTACATGAGCTATGTTGCAGATCAGTGTCTACATGAGGGGACAGTTTTACAATTCGCCCGCTGTTAATTAATGTTGCAGAAATGTACATCTGCAATTGCTTTCTTAGTTGAATGAATTATTCGTCCGGGTAAAATATTAGTTGTACACATTTTGCTTGCCCATAGAATTATTCTTACTTTCAGTAAAACAATATTCAAATCTCTGAGGAGTCATAAACGCTACGTGGAGTGTTGATGATTTTGAGATCAAATGAATCTTGGATAAACATGATTGGCAGCTGATTTTCTTGTTCAACTAGTTAAGGAAAGTTCTAAATCCAACTAGTTAAGGAAAGTTTCTAAATCTAACTAGCCAGGTAGTCACTATATATATATATATATATATATATATATATATTTGATTGTTATGTATGTCTTTCATGTTCTCTTGGTTGATTGTCTAGTACTCCACCTTTCACAGGGCTTTATAGGTACAGATTAGGAGATGTGGTGGAAGTGACTGGTTTTTACAAAGGGACTCCCAAACTGAACTTCATATGCAGGAGAAAGCTAATTTTGACCATAAATATCGACAAAAATACCGAAAAAGACCTTCAACTAGTGGTAGACAAGGGTTCACAGTTGCTGAGCAGGATGGCAAGAGCGGAGGTGGTTGATTTCACAAGCCATGCTGACGTAGAAAACCAACCGGGGCATTACATAATTTACTGGGAGATCAAAGGAGACGTCGAAGAAGACATTCTAAGAGAGTGTTGCCAAGTAATGGACGCATCATTTGTGGATCATGGATATGTTGTGTCCAGAAGAACCAATTCGATAGGACCGCTAGAGCTTTGCATTTTGGAAAGGGGCACTTTTAAGAAGATTTTGGAGCATTTCTTAGGAAATGGAGCAGCATTGAGCCAGTTCAAGACCCCAAGGTGCACTAGCAACCAAGTGTTGCTAACAATTCTCAATTCATGCATCATTAAAAGGTTTCACAGTACTGCGTACGGGTGAATTAAACGTACACAAAACAAATATACGCAGTAACATGCATGCATGCATGTTTGTTGATCGAGCTAGTGCTAGTTAACCTTTTCTTCATTTTTTTTTTATACCAGTTTTTCAATGTAAAACAGACGCATTTTTTGGTATGTAATTAAGTTCTGTGTGTTTTTGGTAGCAAGCTAGCAATGGATTTATTACAAGGCTTTCCATTAATGGTAATGCATGCAATACGACAAACAATTGGGCTCAACTCAACTTGTTTACTCCCTCTGATATATACTTTCGAGCTTTTTACAAACTAAAGAGTAATAAAACGGCAACCCATTCGATTCGAAGATTGAAATTCTTTCAAATTTAGTTTCATGAAAATTTATTAATATAAAATAAAGTTTGATTGAGACTTATTTTAAGAACCCTTTTAATGAAATGAAGCATTTAATCGAACCCGAACTGTTTACTCATTTTACAATCTTATTTACCACTAATTTCCTTTTATCCTATATATTATTGGTCTCCGGACCTCGATCAGCTCTTGGAAGATACTACATACTACTATGAAAAGTTTGTCGTGGGTTGCAATTAAAGAATTGGTCCCCTCGGCCCCATTTGCATTTGGAATCAGAATTAATTCATGCACAATTTCGAATCGAGTCCGAACAGTTTAAACTTTTCGAACAAATATGATCCGAAATGATTAAAGAAGATTGGCTTTGAGGATGTTTTAATTTATCGAACTTTAAAATGTGTTCACTCATTTATATTTCGAGTCGAAATTTTAATCGAACTTTTTTAAATGAAATGTAAGCATTTAATCGAACCCGAACTGTTTATTCATTTTACAATCTTATTTACCACTAATTTCCTTTTATCCTATATATTATTGGTCTCCGGACCTCGATCAGCTCTTGGAAGATACTACATACTACTATGAAAAGTTTGTCGTGGGTTGCAATTAAAGAATTGGTCCCCTCGGCCCCATTTGCATTTGGAATCAGAATTAATTCATGGTAGCTAGCTAGCTTCCCAAGTCCGTCCGTCCGTTCGTTAAGTTACTCAGCCAACCACGTACGACCTATTAATTTGTTTACCATAAGTTGGACTTGCCGTCTTTAATACCAAAAAGTTGAGATATCCTTTTTAGAAAAATACTACTCCTATTTAGTTTGTTTTTCTAGATATCTCAACAAAGAAAAGAACAGACGGTGCCTTTATATCCACCCATCTTTTTTAAATTCCCCACCTCTATTTCACGATGGATGTGGTGCCAATTGCCAAACAAACGTTTTGTCTTATTGACATGTGACCTTTTCTCATGAACCATGCTCTGACTCATTCATCAAAAAAAAAATCAATTTATTTTAGATATTATCATTTATACATGGCTATTATTTTCCTATCCTTTTCCTTAGGTTTTCAACAACTTGGAAAAGTCAATAAAAAAATTAATATTAAAGGATATATATATATATATATATATATATATATATATATAAAACTCTAACTTTTTATGAAAAAGATTTAATTTTCTAAATATTATTTTGAATAATAAGATGTTGATTTGATATAATGTTATAGTTATGGGTGATATACAAAAATTTTGCAAAAGAAATAAATTTGTCGAAAAATATTCGTTTGGTTTAAAATATTCTTTTCGAGGGAATAATATACGACGGTATGATAATCGTTGGTGAACCACATAATGTAATAACTATGGGATATAAAAATGAAATAACTTTTTATAAAAAATAACTAAAAACTTTACCGTTAATCGTTGAAATAACCGCGTGATAAAGACAAGAATACGCGTTGTTCAGACAAGAAGATTAGCGATATTGCATGATATTTCTAATTATCGATTAACTTACGTAGAAGTCACCGATATTCAATAATTACGCGATGATTCTTTGCGTAATATCTCATATCATTGATTTAATAATTGTTAAGGTACATCTCGCATAATATTTTATATCATTTGAATAATATTATTAGTTAGCGATTATTAGCGAATGCTCTGTAAAAGCTTACTATCGAGGAAAGGGGTTAGGTTATATAATCAGTGCTTTAATTAATAAGGATAAATCCATCGAAAGCTATCTTTTCTTAAAATGACCTACTACAATAATATTGTGAGATTATAATATTAATTGTGAATAATTATTATGTGGTGGATATTGGTTCAATTTTGATATAAATAAAGGAATTTAGCATGAAACATTTGTTGAAAGTTTGATATTTTTTTTCTATGGAACCACAATCATCTTCTCCGATAAAATATTCATTCAAATATATTATTATAGTATTATATTATAATATATAGTATAATATAATATTATAATAGTATAGTCTTATATACTTTCCTCCGCTCCATATGCTTATAAATTTGATTTTTCATTTTGAGATAATAAAATATATAAATTACTTACTATTTATAAAATTTAGTTAGTTCGTTGTTTTTACTTTTATCCTGCTTATAATAAATATTCAACCATTACTTTTTTTTTGAAGAAACAACATTCAATGTCATTATTTTTATCACCACATTTAATGTTGTTGTATTCTCTTTAGTTAAAGTTACATGGTTATGGATTTTAATGGTCGGTCTGCGATCACGTCAATCAAGTTGAGGAGTTCCAAATGTGATAAGTAATGAGTAATTAACTTATTCATTAATTAGTATTAAGCAAAAGGTATATGTGGAAAATTTATGTTAAAATTGCCACTTAAATTGATTTTCTTAAACTATGTGCCAAAAGAAATCAACCTATAACTATGAGACGGAGGGAGTATAATATATAGATGACTTTTTTAATAGTAATATTAATATATTATATTAACATATACTTTCCTGGCATATCAAAGTTGGGTGGGGGATTAGTTGTTTTTGTTTTGTATTACTTTTTTAAAGTTGGTATGCACATATAATTCTTCTGCAGTTCCTTTTTCAAAATCATATGCGTTGGGTTTGTTTTCTTCTGTATACATGTAACTTATTTTCTCTCATAAGGATTAAGGACCACTTGATTGGTGGAGATTGAAGGTTGGGGAATGATAGTGGGTTGGGTGGTTGCAATTATTTTTCAAACTTGCCTAATTACTTGCCAAACTTTCCCAAACCTTCTCCCTCAATTGCACTATAAATATGTTACTCGGATATATGAGCAACCAAGACCCACACCATCATAATATCAGAAATTCTTATTCTATAATATTGTGAGTATTTCTTTTGAGTATAAGAATACTTTGAGTGTAACATATAGCGCAAGATTTTCTCAGTATAATATCTGTTTATACCAGTCAGATCTAGTTTTCTACTAAGGTAAATGATGTTATTTTCTTTCAATACTAGTAAGAGGTATCATTTTCTTTCATAATTTATATTATGTAAGTGATATTATTTCATTTCATATTCCTAAATTTAAACTTACTATGGTAAGTATTACTTCTATAATTCCTGAAATGAATAGAAATTTTTTAAGGTTTGCACTTCATCTAATATCATTTCACTGAAATATTGGTCTGAACTTTCTTATTAAATTTTAATATTTTCACGTTTAGAGGTCTTATTCATATTAGATATTCATTTACTTTAAATTTAGTGTCTTTTTCTTTGTCCAAATTATCTTTTAAATATCATTTTGAATTTTACTTTCAGGAATTAGTTATCATGTTAACAATTTGGACATTCTTAAACTCTGGATAAATTGAATTATAAATCTCTAATATTTATCCTTGATTTTGTTGGGTTTGTAATATTCATGAACGCAATCAAATTGCAAAATAATGCTAAACGATGTAAAAATCGAGTTTAAAATTTTACAAACCATATACCCGATCACCCTTTACGACAATTATTAATTAAACGAAAAGATAAGGAATAAGAATCATACCCTCAAGATCGAAATTTCCTCGCAGACAAGTTCACCTCCAATCCTTTTAGCGTTCAACTTGAATCCACCGGGTTTGGTTCCTTCCTTCGATCAACGTTAAACCACCCTAGTGTTTGGCCTCTCTGAGAGGTGATCCACCAGGAAAAAGAATTTTCGAAGAAGAAGGGTATTGGCTCAAACCCTAGTTTTCTCCTATCTCAGATAGAAAAAGGCGTCTTTCCAATCATTGGAATAACGTATGTTGTTAAAAAATCAATAACCCCATCCACCCATAATAAGCACTCTCTTATTTATGAGATGTAAGAACCTCCCTTAATTAAGGAATTGGATTTTATTTTAATTAATTAAAATCTTTAATTAATTAAAACTCCTTATCTTATTAGGATAATTAATTAAACTCTTTTAATTAATTTAACCTCCTAATCCTATTAGGAATAAATGAAATCTTATATTAAATTAATTCCTAAACTCTTTTAAAATTAAAATAATAATAATTGTAATAATATTAATAAGACTCTCTTATTAATTTATATTTAATATTTCTAAAATATTAAATAATAAATATTAAGCTATTTAATTTATTCTATCACCATAGATTAAATTAAATATACTTAACATATTATTACGATTATGCCATTAACTTCTTAAATAATTATTCTTCCTTTTATGGTGTGATTCTTTGTGTTCTCCATATTAAACCGGTTGTGAATAAATCAATTGTAACAATTTAATCTTATTTAAATAAATAAATTAAATAATTAATTTATTTAAATAAATAATATTTATTCTACAATAGGATAAGCACTCACTAGCGATTAACGACTTTCCGGATAATATAGATTTTAACATTAATCATTAAAGAACCTTTGAGTAAATAGTTACCGTCAATTCATCTCTTCCACCATACAATGTCCCAATTAAATATAAGGCATGGAATTACATCAAGTCTTATTTTATTTAATTATATGTATTTCTCTTCTTAAATGCATGAACTCCAAATAATGCAAATTAGAATCTCCTTTCTAATTTCATTCTGCGCTTACCAAGACTACTTGGTTGTCATTTATCGAATCACATGAGACATTTCTCTTAACTGATTAGAAGTGGTAGATTCTTTATCGATCATACATTATCTCCATATCTACAACTTATTATACCCAAAGACATCTGCTTTGATATACCCTAAGGGTCTTAAAGAATAAGTCAAAGTATAACTCATCATACACAAGATCTTATGATGATCTCAAGTCCAAGATCACTTGTCTTACTATCACTACAGAGAATTCCTATTTACAAATGAGTAAAACTCCATAAGGTATTCCTTGGCAGAGCGCGCCACGCTCAAATGAACTTATTCTCTAATAAGCACTCACATACTTTGCTTTAGTGTCTCCACACAAATGATCACGAGATCAATCATCCTCATCCAACGAAAGAAGCAACGACGTGTACCTAATCTATCCGAATTCACTAATCCCCAATTTAGTAATCCAATGATTGAGAACTATTTTAGTTTTAAACTTTCTAAGAATTTAGATCTCATTAGAATGATCATCATCATTATTCTAAAAGCATTGCTTAAAACTATGGGTTTATCACATATTATAAAACAAAGATCACGTAGATAATTAAAAGCCTTTAATAAATTAATACTTTTATTAATAAATGAATAAGATTGTTTCAAAGTATATGCTTTATCATCAAACATGATTGGCATAATAAATACTACTTTCAGATTTCACTTGATTGATTCTTTATATCATCGTCATCATCCTCGTTCTTATATTGTTACGAAGTCATCTTCGGCCAGTAGTGCAAAGATGGATTATTGATTAGTATGATTATGACCATAAATTGTGTATTGGTATAATCATTACCTATAATGTTACGAGATAAAGGTTTGTGGTAAAAGTCCTCTTTGACGTGGTGTATAAATGGACAGTATTTGGCATGATTATGACCACTGGTGATACAAACGATTATTTGTGGCCCCAGTAGTGCATAGATAATTCGTTGATTGGAAATAATTATTGATTGGTGTTACAGGGATAAAATATTAATGATGAACTTTTAAATCATAGAAGATAGTAGACATCATTACTTCTATTTGACTCTTCAAATGGATGTTGTTTCATTGCGAGTTGTTGATATAAAACTTGTTTGTTCATCGTATTCTATCGATTTTTTCCTCATTAAGACTAAGGATAATTTGTTCTACATTATCTTAGTCATAATATATATTCTTTACTGGGCTAGTTGAGTTCACCCTTTTCCTTTTGGTTTCTTTGTTCTTCTCAAGATGCGAGAATGTAGATGGGACTAGTCAGAAAGTGAAGTAATAGTCCAAGATGGTTATTATAGTAGTCCTCACTATTTTATAAAATAGTGTGACAATAATTGTAACGAGGACTTTATTTGAGTTTGAATATTGTCTACGAGACAATATTTGTATTGAAACTCACAACTTATATTTTGTCGTATTTTACACAAACAAGCTTAATAGTAAGTATATAAGAAATTTGTATTTAAATTTTGTATCATGTATTTGGCAACTCAAAATGGGTTGTGTGGACCTATTTTGGGGCGTCAGAGATGGTATCAGAGCTTAGGAATATGATCTCTGGTGGAGATCTAGGATTAGAACTAGGAGGGGAGAGATGAGTAAAACCATCGCTAGTATGTCCTACCTAAGATATTTGTTATTTAATTAGTCGGTCAGAATATAAGGATAATATGTGGCATGCCAATTTCTTTAATTAACCCTTGTTTTGTGGTAGTATTCGAGAATGACATCTGAAAATTTTGAGATAAGCAACGAAGCACATGAGACCATCGAGACAAATGAAATAATAACCAAATTGGATAATAATGCGTCGGAAGGCAATAATCTTCCTATAAACAACAACACCAACCAAAGAATGAACGATGGGGCGTTTAGGAGCTTTCTATGATTCATGCAAAACCAGAAGAGAAAAACTCCTGTTCAAAATGCAGGTGGAAATAATGGTAACTCGCGGCTGGTCACTGCCAAGCAATTCAAGGAGTTGGGACTGTCGGAGTTTTTGGAAAAGCCAGAGTCACTTAAGGCAGAAGCTTGGATTAAGCAGATCACAAAAATATTTGATGTTTTCGGATGCACAGAGGAGCAAAAGGTTCCCTTTGCCACCTTTATATATGTTGCGTGAAAAGGCAGATTACTGGTGGAAATCTGTAAAACGTATTCATCTTTCCGTACTTAAGATGTCTTGAGAGAAGTTCCATGAATTGTTCAACGACAAGTATTTTTCAGAAAGTATTCATCATATGAAGGAGGTGAAATTCATCAAATTAGAACAGAACAATATGATTGTATCACATTACGAGGCCAAGTTTGTGGAATTATCCCGGTTTGCATCCCATTTGGTGGATATTAATGAGGAACGAATGACACAAATGTTTTTGAGAAGTTTGAAACCTGAAATTCGTCAATACCTCATTTCTCATAAACTTTGTTTGTATTCAGATGTTGTGAATATGACTCAATTATTAGAGCGAGATATATAATGAGACAGGTCAACCAAAAGACAACAACCGACAACACGATAATAGTCGTATCAATGGCAACAGTCATCGGAGTAGTGATAACAAGTGTAGAGGAAATTATTATGTCAGAAAAGAAAATCACTTCGGTGGTAATCATGACCCATATAATAGGAGAGGTGAATCAAGTGGAAACAACTTTAAAAAGAGAAGATTCAACAATGACAACGGAAAGACATCAAATAATAAAGACCAAAGACCCATTTCTAGGAAGGAGAATCGACCACCGTTAAATGTTATAGATCCCAGAGAGAGTGATACATCGATCAAACCTGTACCTAACCTTCCGAGGTGTGTTTCAGGTTATGGAAAGAACGACCACATAACTCGATTTTGTCCTCAGTAGCGAAGTCAAGTCAATTGGGATGTTGACACCAAAGGTTGTCCTTGACACAGTCAAAGTCGATGGTTCAGAGGGATAACTTTTAATGTGACTTCCCAAAAAGAGAGAACCCGAACGTTATTACGTATGTAAGCTAATCATAAACTCTTGCAAAAGTCTATATACCTTATTAGATACATGTGTTTCACCCATTCTTTTATTTCACCGCTTTATGCTCAACGTTTGAACTTGTCTCTAAGAAATTGGGATTTCGACTTATCTATAGAAACTTCATTTGGGAGAAACCTTCATTACATCCAACTATTTATAAATCTTGATTCAAATCCGCACCCTCACATTATCTGTTGATCTCATCTCTTTGAAAATACTTGCATTTGATGTGATTTTAGGGATTGATTGGTTAACTACTCATCATGCTAAAATTGATTGTTTTCTTAAGGTCTTTAGTTTTCATAATCCTAACCAACCTGTTATGCGAATTCAAGCAACCAAACCACTAAAGTCAACCAATGTCATATTAAGTCATAAAGTCATTCGTTTATTAAAAATCGGATGTCAAGTTTTCTTAACCCATTTCACGGATTTAAATAAAAATACGTCAGATTTATATGATATCTCTGTTGTTAATAAATTCCCTGACGTATTTTCCGAAGAACTTCTTGACCTACCCCAGAGCGTGATATTTCTTTTAATAAATTAACTAGATCTCTCTTCTTGTGTTCTATTAATTTCTCCCTTTTTGTAAGGCTTCTTGTGTTCTATTAATTTCTCCCTTTTTGTAAGGCTTCTTGTGTTCTATTAATTTCTCCCTTTTTGTGGGGGTTTGTTTTCTCCATGATGTGATTGATTTTTTTTATCTATTATGAGAGGATTTCATTATATTTTGTTTTATCTAGTTTAGAGATTTTTTTTCATTGGTGAAAATTTTTCTAGTGCATAGATCATTGAATACATATTATTTAGATTTGAGTGTAGTGTTATTTTGTCAGCCAAGTTTTTCCATTGTTAATATTAAAGAATCACTCATATCTGCATTCTCTGTTATTAATTGATGACAAACGTTGTAATGACTTTCTTTTTTTGGATTAAAAAGATTAGCAAATAAAACTCTTTTGGCCTAATAACAGCCAAACTATTGGAGAGAGAAACACCAGACGAGATCAAATTAGATCTTATCAAAACTACATATTTGGCGATGATAAATATGATGCTTGGGACTGCAGTATGGCCGACAATTTGTTATTGACAAAATTGACCGACAATAAGTAGTAGTATTTCATTTCAGTCGGGGTTGCCACCCCCACAAGATTGCCACAATGTTGATCAAGACAAATAAAAGAAGCAGAACCATATAGAGTTGTTACATCTCGCTGGTATATACTCTCTCCGTCCTTAATTATTTAATTTGACATTTTAAAGTTAGGAAAACTAATGATAATTTTTCTAAAATTACCGCTTAGAACTCTACTTATTTTTTGATACTTTAAACTCTTTCTCTCTCCTTATCCCAACAAAACTCTTCTTATCCCAACAAAAAATTTAAGGGTATTATAGATAATTAAGTATTATATTTAATACTTTCCAATTATTATCTTAATTCTTGTATCCACTTTTAAAACGTCAAATAATTAGGGACGGAAAGAGTATTCTCCGGCTATCTCCCATAGAATAATGCGCCTCCCGTCAATAAATTAAAAGTTTTCACTTTTGGACGGCTAACTAAACGACACCCATCTTATTTTCGCACCTTAATTTTCTTTACAAATATGAATTCATCTGCATTCAATCGCATGCTCCCTGGCAGTCTAGCAAATATTAACACATATGTTTGAGTCAGCATATTATTATGACGAGATACAAATATTGAGTATTAATCCATATATATATTTATAATTTTCAGGAGCATTTTAATTCCATCATCTTAATTAGTTGACTGGAAACCCTAGCTAGCAAAATTAATTAACTCAACCTAACACTAAATCTAATTAATTAATTAAAAAACCAAATTCTATATATTACCTTAATTCCAAAGCAAAGGTAGCATTTCATTATATAATTCCCTAGTAATAAACTCCACCTAACATGACCCCCCTTGTAATGGAATGATCCCTTCCGCGCACTACATAGAAATTAAGGACAATAATAAAGCAAAGCAAAGCAAACCTTCCAATTTAAAATAGCTAGCTAGCTAGTCCCTAACAAGAAAAACATGGATTTCATCTACACTAAGACAAAGATGCTTCTGACAATATTCTCATATATCTACTTCCTAGTCGATACTTACAAACCAATTTTCTCTCATTATCCTTAGTTTCCTCCGGTTTCTTTCCCCTATATCTTCCCCTCTTATGCCACACTAAAAAATTCCTCCACTTCCACCACATATTAGTACTAATTAATATATATGCATGCCTAGCTAGCTAGGTGTAATTAACGTAAGTATATACCATCGACGAAACGCTCCCTTCGTCAATATCTCCAACCTTAATTACCATGGCCTCCCTTTCATCCAATATTCCGCGTCAAACACAAGAAAACTCAACCAACAACTATCGTGTTTTTGCTTCATTTTGCGCTAAAGATTCCACAACCCAAAACATGAACATGTCCAATTGGATTGAGTGTTACGACCCTTCAAACAACTCATGGCACCGACTTTGTCCAATTCCTGGACTAATCGAAAACCATGTACGTAAGGGCTTTGCAATGGTCTCTATAGGTGACTCCATCTACGTAATTGGCGGCCGGCTTTGTCATAAGGAAATGTGCCACGAGCTCGATGAAATTGTCGAAGATGACCTTGAGGTTCTCTCATCGGTTCTACGTTACAACGTTGGTACCAATTTGTGGTCCAAGTGTGCACCATTAGTGTTACCTAGGTTCGATTTTGCATGCACGGTTTTCGATAACAAGATTTACGTGGCCGGAGGGCAATGTGCGCTGGGAAGCGCACGAGGAACATCGTCGGCTGAGGTTTATGATCCCGCATTGGATCAGTGGAAGTCATTGCCTAGCATGAGCACATTGAGGTACAAATGTGTAGGGGTGACGTGGCAAGGGAAAATCCACGTGGTAGGGGGATTTGTTGGGAGAGGGGACACTACTAATAGTCAAGGACCATACATCATGGAGAGAAGTTCTGCCGAGGTGTACGATGCGGGCCGTGCCACGTGGGATTTCATTCCAAGGATGTGGGAGTTAGATGTGCCACCTAATCAAATTGTTGCCATAAATGAGAGGTTATTTAGTTCAGGTGATTGCTTTAAGACATGGAAGGGGCACATTGAGGCCTATGATAGGAAGCTTAATATGTGGAACGAAGTTGACGGGTCAGATTTGCATAACTTGTCATCATCTCCAATTTCCACGTCAGACGCCAACGGGGCGAAATGGCCACCAATCCAACGTCTGTACCTCACCATGGCACCTATTGGAACCCACTTGTACTTCTTGGCTGGTTATAGGATGTCGGGGGATATATCGAGATTTAGGTCCGAAGTCCACGTGTTTGACACGTCAGCAAATGAGAATGGGTGGAAGAGCTTTGAGCCCTTGGAGGAGGAAGGGGAGAAGGAAGTTTGTTGTCACTGCTGTGTTGTTCTTAAACAAGTCTTGGAGTAGACTTTTTGTCTATATTATTTAAAAACTTGTGGTGGAAGTAATTAAAGTGCATGCAGCTGCCTCATGATCATGGGAATTCAAGGGACACCAATATATTGAGATTGAGGTGTGGAGTTTCAGTGATAAATAATTAAGGATTATATTGCAACAAGTCAAAAAAAAAACAATAAGAAAAGGTGTTTAATATATAAATATAAATTAATTAACTATATATGAAATTAATAGCTTCGGCATCTTCCAAGTTCTCTTTATGAAATTTAAATATTACATCGTCAGAAAATGAAAACTGGACAGCATCCATGTGCAATTCTGTTTATTATTTTCATTCATTAAGATTAATAGGCCTCTTAATTTGTACTTAACTAATGGATGGAACAAAAATGAGAAGGTCATGTGCACAGTCGTCCCCGTACGTCCCGTTTATCCTTGCATTGTTATATAGAGTAACAAAATTATGAAATAATAAAATTTTTAATGAGTAATATTTTTTACATTAATAGTTTACGATATATATTTATCATTGTATTGATTAAAATTAAAAGAATCAATGTAAAATATGAAAGTATTATTTATATAAATTCCTTTTTTGAATCTTCTCAAATTCGTCAGAATATATATATTATAAATGATCTTACGTACTTTCTTTGTAACTTTTAGAACAGGTACTCTTTTTCATATAAAGTGAATATATATGCGAGTACTATTAATTAATATCGTATTTGGAAGTTTTTAGTTAAAGAAAACAAATGAGAGAGAGAGAGAGAAATTTTGAGTCTAAATAACACTTATTTTTTCTAATTTATGAGCCTAAATAACACTATTTTTTTTTATAATTTTCTTCTTTTTTTTTCTAACTTTCTTTTCTTTTCTCTATAATATAAAACTACGAGGCATGGCTGAGATCCCAACTTTTATTAATAAAATTAATTTTATTTTTATATATTATTATATACAGTAAGGTGTTAAATTTATTAAAATTAAAGTTAGGGATAATTAATATGTGCAAATTATAATTAAGAAACAAAAAGAATGTCGACGGAGACGTAACAACCAATTATTGATGGACCCCCACAATAGAATAATTGTCGAATATAGAAAACGACAAAATAACCATTAATAAAAATTGTCGGCTGAACTATTAAAATATCCGGCAATAAATGAATAGTGACACAGTATCGCTACAATATTTCACAATATTAAACTAATAATTAATTGTCACAGTAATAAGGGTAATAATAAAAATTACTTAATTAAAAGTCATAGATACTGAAAAGTTAGGCAAACTCATGAATACGTTGGGTATAAAATACTGTATACATAAGTATATATGATAATATTGCATATATAATAATATTAATAACAATAAAAACATAAGATAAGATAAAGTAAAATATGAAGCATGTTCGATAAAATGTGGCAAATACGTAATAAATATGGTGTATAAATACGCATGCACATTACACAGTGTTTACAATTCTTTCTTTCAAATATTCATTTTGAAAAACTTTATTTGGAAGATTGTTTTGAAAAGTTATTTTATTATTTCAAAATTATTTTGAAAGTTTACTCCACTTCATCTTATACACCTACACCAATTTATTTTACAAATACTATTAAGTCAATTTTAGACAATTTTACAAGTTTGAATTAGTGTACACTATAAAATTTATATGTGTTGATTTAATTATAAATACATATAGGTTGATCAATTACATAAAAAACAAAATCTAATCACGTGATAAGGTAAGGGATATCATTTTCCTTCATTCTCTTAATATTTAAACTTATTACGGTAAGAAAATATCATATTTGTATATCTCTTAATATTAAATTGTGAAAATTCTTGAAATAACATATTTCATTAAAATTATCTTAATAATTTATGTTTTGTCTAATATTTTGACCTAAACTTTCCTATTGAACTCTTACCGTTATATTTGAACTGTGAATACTTTGAACTATGAACATTTTAGACTATAAAAATTTTCTTATTCCATGAACCTTAATTACCGTTAAATTTCCTACTTGTGGACCTTTTGTGAGACCCCGACTTTTAATAAATAAAATTTAATTTTCTTTATAAATATTATTCTAAACATTAAGATGTTAAATTGATAAAAAGGTTAAAGTTAATGATGATATACATGCACAAATTATAGAAACAAAAATAATGTTATATTCAGTATGTCGGAGAATATTCGGTAAAGTATGACGGGGCCAAAATAATTAATCATTTGTGGACCCCATAACGAAATAATAGTCGAATACAAAAAATGACAGAAATAACATTTTTAATAAAAATTATCGGTGGAACTATTACCTTTAACTGTTAAAATACCTGGTGATAAAGAAACAATAACACACGATACTCCACGGTAGCACACGGTACTCCACAATAATACACGATATTGCACAATATTTTATATTATTGAACCAATAGCTGTCACAGTAGCAAACTAAATATTTTGTATTATTAAACCAATAATTACCACATAACAAATGTACAATATTTTATATTATTGAACCAATAATTGTCACAGTAACAAATGCACATTATTTCATATTATTGAACAAAAAATTGTCAGAGTAGCAAAATGCACAGTAACCTGCATTATATAAACAGTAATTGTCATCTTAAAAAGAATAGTAATGGAAAATTGAATAATTAAAGTTATGAGTATATATTAAAAAGTTAGACAAACTTATTATTTGAAGAGCATGCACTCGTATCTTCTTGATATTAATACATTAAGTGATCAATAATGCAGAAGATATATAATATAATAATAATTATGAATAGTAAAGAATAATGTAATCTTGAAATGTGAAAATATAGATAATTAATATGTGGTAGATTAAAGGTAATCTTGAAATGTGAAAATATGGATAATTAATGTGGTAGGTTAAAGATAATTTTAAAATGTGAAAAGTGTGAATAATTGATGAATGATGTATATTAAAGATAATTTTGAAATATAAAAAGTGTGCTTAACATGATGTGTAGTAGATGTTGGTTAAATTTTTGGTATAAATAGGAAGTCTAGCATAATGAGTTTCATAGTTTTCTTATTTATCCTTCATTCCTCTCTCTAAAAATTGTTTAGTGTAAGTGTTTCTCTAAGTGTGCTAAGGTTACCTTAAGTATTGGTGAATATCAATAATATTGCAAGAATTGTTCAAGTGAGTTTTTCTATAAAAGTTGCACAAGCATTCACACACACATCCCACAGTGTTTACAACTCTTCCTTTAAAATATTCATTTTCAAAAGTTTCCTCTAGAAGATCGTTTTGAAATATTACTTTATTCATTCAAAAATTATTTTAAAATTTATTTTACTTTATTTTGTACACTACACAAATTTATACTATCAAGTCATTTTGACGATTTCATAATACGAGTTAGTGTACACCATGAAACTTATATGTGATAGTTACTAATTATATTATAAATATACATGTATGTTGATTAACTACATAGAAAGTAGTATCTAATCACGTGTTAAGGTAAGAGTTATCATTTTTTTCATACTCGTAAGGGATATTCGTAAAGAATGTCATTTTCATTCATACTCCTAAATTTATGGTAAGAAATTATTATTTGTTTTACAACCTTTTCATTAAACAGTGAAAATTCCTGAAATAATTAGAATTCTCTTAATAGTTAGCGTTTCATCTAATATCTTTTAACCTAAACTTTTCTATTAAATTTTAACCGTTATATTTGAATTGTGAACCTTATATATTATTCTTGACCTCGAATCGATATTATGGATATTGTATTGATAATTTGGACATTATTAAACTTTTGACAAATTAAATTGTAAATATCTAATGTTTATTCTTTATCTTATTATTTTTGTTCATCCTTTATATCATTGTTATAATCATCAGGACTTAGGTTGTGGTGAAAGTTCTCTTTAGCTTGGGTGCAAAGAGTAACTGTTGATTGGCATAATCATGACCATTAGTGTTACAGTTGATGAAATCTTGATGGTGAATTTTTTAAAATTAGAGAAGATAGTAGACATTATGCACTACAAGAAAAGGGTCTATCAACGACCGCAGTTGGTCGCATATAGCTATTAGCGACCGAGTACAGTCGCTGATAGTCGTCACATAAAATCTGGTCGTTGGGATACACATCAGCGACCACTAATAGCGACAAATATATCGTGACCATTAATAATAATAGAATTAAATCATTTAATTACATTAAAATTTAATCGAATCAAGATGCTCGAGGCCAAAAGGTGACGTGGTCCACGTGTCATTTTGACCAGCCATTGAAATGACCAAGTCGGTCGCTGATACCCTCAAATTCTTAGCAGTCGCTAAAAGACATCAGCGACCGCATGCGATCGCTGATTCAAAAAAACTGAAAAACAACTTTTTGCTGTTTTGCATAATTCCCAAAAAATTGTACATGTTTTGTACCTGCTACATCCCAACACACATACACAACAATATAAACATCCATCGTCCACCAAACTAGCTAGCTAGTATATAAACTATATATATAAACCTTTAAAAACCGCTATGAATTGAATAAATAACCACAAATCTAATGTTTAAGTAACATACAGACATCCAAAGAATGAATATACAAGTACAAGCTTATACTATAACTACAAAAGCGATCTAAAGCGAATACGTCAAGCATCATCGCCTCCTGATCACCTGTAATTAACAAAATAATAAAACAAGTTACAAATATAGTAACTATGTTGATATCTTGATATATATTACGACAATATATATAACAAATTGATTTTATACCTATATAAATCATGCCCATGCATGTCTACTGAGAAATTACACTAAAATGACGCTAAAATTTGTCACA
Organism: Panax quinquefolius; assembly: GCA_020205615.1. Taxonomy (NCBI): domain Eukaryota; kingdom Viridiplantae; phylum Streptophyta; class Magnoliopsida; order Apiales; family Araliaceae; genus Panax; species Panax quinquefolius. The sequence continues at coordinate 5,901,902 of CM035171.1, forward strand.
TAAAATTCATTTTTTAATCACTAAAACATTTGGTGACGATTGTTAATCGTTACGAGACCGATTCTGTATGGCGTGGTATTAGGTTTATTTGACACTATTTGATGTAAATCATTAAAATGTTTTAACTTATGGTGATGATCTACACCATTGTCACTATAATTAATTACTTTTAGTGACGTTAATAGCGCCACTATTTAAATGAAACTTTTGTCACCCTATATTATGTTTCGTCATCAAAATTTGGTGCATTTAATGACAAAATAGTTTTTTCGTCATTAAATGATATTGTTTAGTGACAAAATATATTACTCTATTTAAATCATCTAATTTTAATGACGATATATTGTCGTATTTATGATTATTCTTTCGTTATGTTATTGTGTTTATAAATCACCAAAATAAAAAATAAATGACAACCGAATAATTCGTCACCTAATAATATATTTAACATGACAATTATGTCATTGTCATTTCATATTTTAAATAATATTACAAAATAATTTGTCACCAAAAAGCTACTTTTTGGGACAAATTTTTCAATGTCACTAATTGAATGCTTATGATGACGATACATCTCATCACAAAAAGAGTTAATTACTAATAATGACAAAATTAGTTGTTGTGACTAAATAAAAAACTAAATATAAAATTATAGATCTAAAAATAAAAAAAAATATTACACCAATAATATTTAACCAAAATAATTGTAATGATAAAAAACACCAATAATAGAATAACTAAATTTCCATTTTCCATCGTATTTAAACAAAATAGAAAAATTAGAATCCAAAGTATCATCCATTATACTTAACATCAATAATTTATCAAGTATAACATTCTAAACAAAATATCCAACTTTTTAAATATGACCATAACGAAAGTTCAGAAGTTTTGAACGTCGACAAGCTGATCAGGAATTGTTTTCGACTATTTATGTCCCTAGGCTAGTGTTGCCTTAATCAACCATAGGAATTTTGGATTGTTTGCCAACTTGTTCTGAATTCCAATTGTACAGAATGATCAATGCAATGAATATAAGGCTCTCGGTTGTTTAGAAGATCATAATTAATCACCAGAAAAACCTAAAAGACCAAAAATAAAAGAAAACAAATATGAAAACGCATAAAAATAGACTACCATGAAATCCATATCATGAAGGTTACCATGCAGGGAAAAGTTCACTATTTTTGAAGTTCCCCTTTTTTCTAGCAACTAGGCTAACACCCATTTGTAGTAAGGGGAAAAGTTACGCCAGCTGAAGTATTAATTTTAGCCTTTAAATTAAGCTGCACATATTACTTTGGTAATTCAGGAAGCCAAGAAAAATGTGAATGTTCGAGGTATTGTCTTACGACTTCCGAGAAATATACCAACCTCTCTTTTATAAACTAGGTTAAGACACCCCAATATATGATAAATACAATAGTAACAACTATATGGATTATGTTATCGTTTGGTTTAATAGTAATAGGCTAATAGCAAAAGGTCATACCAGTGCAGACAGTTACTGCACCAAAAACGCACCTTGTTTTTTCAATTTCTGGATCCTGATTGACTGCAATTCTTGTAACTTCTCCACAGTCAATACCAGCTCAAACTGAATTTTGAACCAACATATTTGTGCAAATAAAACCAGAAAAATATTAAGGAATATATAGAAACAACAGCATTAAAAATGCTGACAAATTGGAAAGTAATAATAGATTAATAGCGACATATACTCTAGAAATCACTTAACAATCAATCCATAATACCCAAAGGTACAAATTTTAAGATTTCAAAATTATAAGTACCTAGAAACCAAAGAAGAACTGCAATGAAAAAAACCAAAGATCAATTAACTCAATTGCGAGATCAAATAATCAATTATTAACAAAATACTGTAAATAAATAAACACATATTAGAAATTAAGAACTGTAAAAACAATAAAAGAGAAGAAATGCAAAGGCAGACAACCTCTTAAGTTCTTAACCTCACATCAACAATAAGCGAGTTAAAATTGTCAAGTCTGTGAACTTCTTTCTGGATAACAAGTTGCTGGCATAAATAACAGAAAATTATAAGATCATAGATGGAGCATAGACAATTCATGTAATTGGGTTGAGCCTAAAATGAGTTGAAAACAGAAATAATTTGGCAAATATAGTTCACAACAATACCACACCTCTTCAATCTTGAATCAACAGTCGTATGAAGTACAACCTTGTAGTTAAATCATGGAAAAATTGAAATGACCCAATATTGCAAATGGATTCATGTGAAGTAAAACCTTTTCAAAAAGATGGTGGTGGAATCCATACATGTGAAGTAAATCTTGTAGATTAATCATAAAAATAAAATAAAAAATGCCCCAATAATTTCGATGAACTAGTGAAGTCGGTTCTTTTAATCTCACCTCAGATTCTAATTTCTTTCTTTCCTCTTTCGCCTTAATCTTCACAATTTCCTTCATCTTTTCTACCTGCACACCAAGTACATGCAAACGACATTGCAATTAGTAAGTCAAAGTGACAAACCAAAGTTAAAGACAACCAACATGATCAGGGCAACAATAACCATTTATGCATGGAAAGTCGAAACTAACCAGCGCATGAGAACTAATAAGACAGTCAGAATTACAAAGTATTAGATCAAAGTTCCAGAAAAATAAAATTCAATTCCATAAGTTGTTACAAAAAACTGTCAGAGCTGAGAGCACTACGAGAAGAAATGCTTTCAAGTGATAACACCAATAGTTGAAAATGTGAATAACTTAGTTCCTTGAAAGCCCAATCTTATCTACTTATAATACAAAATTCCAACTACTACATTGATAATTGCAAAATTGAAACCATGAAATGAACTAATAAAAAAATTAACTTAAAGCAGGGCTCAGCAAGGCATATATCTCCCAATAACTAAAAGAGATCAGTCTTCCTCACACTTGTTTCATATCGTCATAAAATTAAGAAAAAATAATTCTTTCACAAGTGATCAATCCTAAATTCCCAGTACAACTACAAATCTTCAAATGCACCTTCTTCAAAAATTAAAACATAATACTCTAATATCAAAATATAGCCTAAGTATATATTAAAAAGGAGGACCAATTATGCAGTCAAACCACAAATACTTGTTACAAAATTAAAACAAAATTTCAATTTCTGTATAGTTGTATATCCAAATTAAAAACTCTAAAACCAATATACACTAAGAAAACGAGATATGGGATTTGTGAAAAGTACCATATGATGACCAGGTAGGGCATATTCGTACATGACCAATCAGTCCTGAGAGCATTTTTAGGGAGTCTCCCAAATAAAAAACAAAGGTCCTTCGCGTCCCCACGATTGCTTTCCCTCACTCTCCCACCCACCACATCCCTCACTCTCCCACTCCTCTTCCAATACCCACAACCGGCTCGCCTCCTTTTTTCCTCCCTCAAAACCCTAGCTACATAACAGTAATAGTGCCTCTTTCTCCCACCTCGCCCGAACCGGAAACAAGCGGAATCCGGCAAATCAAATGGTTCGAAATTGTAAAATTCGATCTCCTTAATCACATCGAAACCAAAAGAGTGATCGGCATTGTTCTTGAGAATGAGATAATAGCAGAGGAGTTGTTCATCGGAGGGAAAGAAACGGCAGCCGGGTGGGAGGAGAGAGAAAGACGGCGGTTTTGGATTCTTCGGATCTCCCATTAATCGGAGAAAAAACGAATTCAGTGATTTGTGTTTTACATGCGATTTTGGAAAATGAGTTGAACAGGGGCACAAAATTGATTGAGGTTCGGTTTTATAGCGGCCGGCCAGAAATAGAGAGGCGTAGCCCTGAAGATTTTTGCGGGTTTTGTGATAAATTAGAGATTTTTGAATAAAGATTAAATTTTACCGAAATATATTTTTAATATTATAATGTGGATTTGATATAATATTATAGTTGTGGGTAATATTTATAAATTTTAGCAATCTGCATGGTTGTTATATAATATTCGATTGGTTGGGGAATATTAAATGCAACTAAGACAATCGTTGGTGGCATGGCACGGAATTATTATCGGATTGAGAAAAATAAAAATACTTTATAAAAATAACGGCGGAAGTTTTATAGTTAATCGTTGAAACAATGGTGTTAAAGAAATCTGATATCTGGCGTGGTTGCGTAGTAGCGCATCGGTATTGATTATTGATCTTTACGTGAAATCGACTCGGTTATCTTTCGATTATTCTTTATAGTAATTGTTGCGTCATATCTATCGTATTATTGATTTAATTATTATCGCGATCATCTGCATAAAATATTTTTATTAAATCAATCTTTGGGGCAATGAAGTTATTAAATATTATAAATTGCAATATTTACTGATGTCTGTAAGTTACATCGAGGAGAGGTTTGGTCGGCACAATTGCGGCGTCGATAGAAATCGCTTATTAAAAACCTCTCTTTATTGGAAGCGCGCGGTTGATAAATATTGTGAGTTATAATATTAATAATGAATGTTGTTAGGAGTTGAATTTGGAGACAGACGTGATATTTGAGTCGAACGGCCAAATTAGTAAAAATAATCTATAAACACAAAATTTTTTGGGATTATTATTTGGTCGAAAAGTCAATGACGAGTTGACTTTTTTGGGAAAAAATCAAACTTGAAATTTCAAAATTTATATTTTTTATAAAATGGTTTCGTTGTGTTGGAATTAATTGTGTTAGTAAAATCGACGTAATTATTTCGATAATAATTGATGTCTGGAGGTTATATTAATGCTCGGGTAATTATTTAGGATATAATGAAAGCAATTAATTGGTATTATTTCACGTGATTATAACTATTTGTTAACGTATGTATCTTATTGAATCGCATTATTTACTATTAGGGGAGTTGGTGCAAGATTGATAATCTTGTATATGGTAAGTTAAAAAATGGAGGTATAGATGGAGAGTCTTATCTCAGTAATTAAGTATTTTTCACGTGATTATCTTATTGATTCATAATTGAATCCATTGATTCACATTATTTACTATTAGGGAGTTTGTGCGAGATTGATAATCTTGCGGAATTAAATTAAAAATGAAAGAAAAGTTTGAGGTATTGTCTTTGTAATTTTGAAAGACCAAAAGCGTCTGATTATCGAAACTATATTTTCTATAAATAGAAAATTCATTCTTCCTTCATTTCTCACCAATTCATAAAACCTTTAGAAGCGATTATTATAGAGAGAAATTATAGAGAGAAGAAGAAGAAATCTACTACATTATTCCAAAGATGTCAGGTTTTTTTTTTTGAGGAATATTATTTGTTGTCTTTAAGTAGGAGTATTATTTCTTTCTTATCTACAAGAGAAATTACATTATTCTATTCTTATTATTACATTTGGAATAACTTGCTTGTATCTGTGAATTTATATACTATCTTGGTGAAATTCTTACATTTGTTAATTCTTTATCGTTCTGTTGGAACATCGCATGCATCGTTCTGGGAGATTCTGGCTGACCTGGTTAAAATCTTTATTATTACATTAGAATATCGCATACAATGCGTTCTACCTTGGGACGATTTAAATCTTTATTATTACATTGGAATATTACATGCATGCGTTCTACGGGGACGCGATTCCGTCTTTATTATTACATTGGAATATCGCGTACGTGCGTTTCTGGCCGGACGCGATTTCGTTATTTATTATTACATTGGAATAACACCGCCTTGTCTTGATCTATCGCGTCTTGCAGTGATTCTTTTGTTATTCCATTCCTTATTATCTGGGTTGGTTAAAGTTTTGACTTATCTTTCAATGAAATTAGTGGAATATCGTCGATATTTGCAGGCTTACGTCCAGAGTATCTTTTAAATGAAAATATTCTTACGGCGTTCTTCGAATTTTCTTTCTACAAAGCGATGTCGTGTTGACAATTTGGGCGTTATTAGTTCTGGATAAAATAATTCTTGAATTTGTTTTATTAAATTCTTATATCATTATCATCATCCCCGTATTTATATATTTTGTTGAAAGTCATCTACATGGCGCATAGTGCGTAGATGAACTTGATATAATTATAATGAGGGATTATTCGATTATGTCGTGGTAGTAATATTCTGAAAATGATGTGATAAAAAAGTCGCCGTTGGTAAGTAGATGTCGTTGATGGGCCGATTGTTGGCGTGATCGTGGCCATTATTGAATACGTAAATATTCTTGGCGTGATGCGTGGATAATTGTGGTCGTGATATTAAAAATATCCTGGCCGTAAAGCGTGGGGGTGATTCGATGATGTGGATTATTTATTAAATTTCTAGTCCGTGATAAAAGTGATGAAAAACTTTTTAAATCATAAAAGATAGTAGATTTTATTCTACTTTGACTTTTTTTAATGGATTCGTTGTTCTATGCAGTTAAACTTGATGATTGTTATATTGTATCGGTTTAACACTGTTGAAGAAATTAACGATAATATATTACTGCGTTATCTTGACCGTAATATTTTCTCTTAAAATTTAGTTAATTTCATGCCTTTTACTTTTATTATTCTCTTTGAAAATGAGAGCGTGGCGAGGGACTAATCGGGGAGCGGGTAATGAATGATGATAAGCGTTAGTAGTCCTCACTATTCCGTGAAATAGTGTAATAATAATTATAATAAGGACTCACCTTTTGAGTTTATATAATCTACAGTAAACATTCATATTTGTATTACTCATGATTTATGTTTTGTCGTATTATCTGCGACATAACAGATTATTAAGTTGTATTTGAATTTATGTATCGTATAAGTGGCGGCCAAAGATGGGTGGCGTATACCTAATTTTAGAAGCGTCGCGGTTAGTATCAAAACTTAGGGATATGATCTCTCAATTTAAGATGTTAGATTAGAATCTAGGAGGGAGGCAGAATTAATTCATTAAGATAACCTACTAAAAGTTTATTTGGTATTTGATTGGTCGATTACCGAGTATAGTGATAATATGTTGAATGTTAATTAACCTTTATTTTGTGGCGATGATTTGAAAATGGCATCCGAGAATGTTGAGAATAAGAATGGAACACGATGAGAGATCGTTGAGTCTCCACGGATCAATAATCGGAGACAATGTCGCAGCGGGATGGCGATAATCCTCCAGTAAACAACAACACCGATTGAATCGATTAACGACAAGACGCTTTAAGAGCTTTTAGAATTCATGCGAACATCGAAGGCGAAGCGGCTCCTTTTCATAATGCGGTGAAAACAATGGTAACTACCACGGTTGGTCACCATTAAGCAATTCAAGGAATGGGACCACTAGAGTTTTTGGGAAAGCTAGAACCACTTAAGGAGGAGACATGGTTAAAGCGAGATCACCAAGATATTTGATGTCTTGGGATCTCTCAGAAGCAAAAGGTTCCTTTTGGCCTTTATATTGCGTGAAGAAAGATCACCGTGGAATCAGAAAACGCATCTCTTGAACTGGCCTTTCAAGATGTCTTGGGAGAAGTTCCAAGAGTCATTCAACAACAAGTACTTTCCGAAAGTATTTGTCACATGAAGGAGGTGGAGTTTATCAAGTTGGAACAAAACAATATGACCGTGTCGCAATACGAGACTAAATTTGCGGAGTTATCCGGTTTGCATCCCATTTGGTCGATAATGAGGAGCCGAATGACGCGAATGTTTTAAGAGGTTTGAAGCGGAGATCGCCTGAATATCTTATTTCTCATAAACTATGTTTGTATTCGATATTATAAATAGGGCTCGATTAGTGGGCGCGATAACGAGTCAATATGAACCAAAAGAGAAGCGGTAAGCGTGAAATGATAATCTTCGGTGATAACATCATCAAAGCGGTGACAATAAGCATAGATGGAATCAACATGCGAAATGGTAACCACTTTGTGGTAATCATGGTCAAAAAATAAGAATGGACATTTCAAGAAGAGAGATTCAATGATGATGGAAAGACGTCGGCACCAAAGACCGTTGTTAAGGAAGGGAACGACCACTGTCATATGCTTCAAATGCGGAGGGAGGACACATCGGTCAAACTGCTGATGCGATCTTAGTCAAGCGTGTTATAATTATGGAAGAGAAGGTCACTTAGCCGATTTTTTATCGTTCACCAAGACAAGTTCAAATTTAGGATGGAGGTACCAAAGTAAAATCCCGAAAAGTCAAAGCCGTGTAGTTTAAGAGAGAACATTTTTTCTCGTGACGAGGAACTTGAATAAAATTATCACGGGTATGTTGGTCATAAACTCTTGTGAAGTTTATACCGTGTTGAATCTGGGTTTCTACTCACTCTTTTATTTCACCTAGTTGTGTTCGATGTTTGAATTTAACTTTCCGAGAAGTTAGATTTTGATTTATTTGTTGAAACTTCGGTTGGGAGAAACCTTCATTACCTCCACTATTTATAAATCTTGTTCAAATCAACACTTTCACATTACACATCGATCGTATCTCTTTGAAAATACTTGCCTTTGATGTGATTTTAGGAATCGATTGGTTAACTACTCATCATGCTTTTAAATCAGTTGTTAGCTTTCATATTCCTAACCAACTGTTATGCGAATTCAAGCAACCAAATCACTAAAGTCGAATCATGGTCATATCGAGCCATAAGTAAAGAGCCCCGATCCTTTCGTTGTTGACTTCCTTGTGTGGAATGCCCGAATCCGGACTTTACATAAGACGTTTGTGAATGACGATATAGCAAGTTGATAGGTATCAATATGACGTGTTACCCAAGTCTTGGATGAGAGTCATGATTTTGAATGATATTTCTATTGTTAATAAATTTACTTACGTTATTCTTGAAGACTTCTTAGCCTACCCTAGGCGTGAAATCGAATTGTGTATTGACCTAAAGACAAAACCCATTTCTAAAACCCTCAAATATTTCTTCAACTAAAATGAACGTAACATGCGCGAAGACGTTGGCTCGAGTTGTTGAAGATTACGATCGTACCATTCAATAGCATCGTGGGAAAGCGAACATGATAGCTAACGCGTTGAGTAGAAGATCGTATATCGTTCTGAGTGCGATGTTGTTAACATAAAGACCCATTTAAATCGACTTACAAATGATGAAGATAAAGTTAAAGACTACTAGGAACCCACGTGAAGATAATCTAATATACGAGTAGAATTAATCGACTTTAATCGATAAAGTTAAAAGCGCTCAAGCTACACACCCGGGTGATGAATGTGAAGAATTAAGAAGGTTCAAGAGGCGTTATTCTAGAAGCAAGAATCGATGAAGAGAAGAAATCTCAACCCTCGATTTAATTGGCCCATTTGAAATCCTCGATAAAGTAAGAATTGTGGCTTATAGACTCGTTTCTGCCGCCAAGTATGTCGCGTGTTCATAATGTTTTTAACGTATCGACGTTACGTAAATATGGGGATGACCCGAACCACATTATTAATTTAGAACCGGACGAGATAGAGGATGATTTAACGTATGAGGAGATCGTGTTAAAATCTTGGATAAGAAGGATTATATTCGACACTCAAAGGTTATACCTCGAGGTTAGAATTTGAAATGAGGTCAAGTATATCCCACACATTACGGCGTACCAGTACGTCGTAAATTTCGAGGGTGAAATTTCATAAGGAGGGGAGATTGTGAGACCCAGATTTTTGAATAAAGATTAAATTTTCTCAAATATATTTTTGAATATTATGGTGTGGATTTGATATAATGTTATAGTTGTGGGTAATATTTACAAATTTTGCAAAATACGCATTGTTGTTATATAATATTCGATTGGTGGGGAATATTCGTTTTAACGGGAATATTAAATGCATAACCAAGACAATCATTGGTGGACCCCAATAACGAATTATTATTATCGGATTGAGAAAATGACAAAAATACTTTATAAAAATAACGGCGGAAGTTTTACTGTTAAGCTGTTGAAACACCCTTGTTAAAAAGAAATGCGATAACTCTGGCATGGTTGCATAGTACCACGGTATTGACTATTGATGCTACGTGAGAAGTCACTCAGTTATACTCAATTATTGCTACTGATGATTGTTTGCATCATATCTATCATATTATTGATTCAATTATTATCACGATGTATCATCTGCATAAAATGTTTTTATTAAATCAATACTTGAGACGACAAAGTTATTCATATTATAAATTGTAATATTTACAATGTCTAGAAGTTACATCGAGGAGGGTTTGGTCACCTAATTAGCGGCATGATAGGAGAAATCCTTATTGAAATCCCCTGCTCACAGGAACGACTTTGGTTGATAAATATTGTGAGTTATAATATTAATAATGAATGTTGTTCGGAGTTGAATTTGGAGACGCGAAGGTGATATTTGAGTCCTAATTCACGTGAAATTAGTAAAAATAGTCTATAAACACAAAATTTTTCCGAATTCACTATTTGGTCAAAAAGTCAACAGTTGACTTTTTTGGGAAAAATCAAACTTGAAATTTCAAAATTTATATTTTTGATAAAAATGGTTTCATTGTGTTGGAATTAATCGTGTTAGTGAAAATCGATAATTATTTCGATAATAATTGATGTCCGGAGGTTATATTGACCCAATCGGGTAATTAACTTAGGATAAATGAAAGCAATTGATTGGTATTATTTCACATGATTATAACTATTTATTCACATATGTACTATTGAATCACATTATTTACTATTAGAGGAGTTGGTGCAAGATTGATAATACTTGCAATGACTAAGTTAAAAATGGAGGTATAGATGGAGTCTTATACTATAATTCAGTATTTTCACATGATTATACTATTGATTCACATAATTGAACTATTGATTCATATTATTTACTATTAAGGAGTTGGTGCAAGATTGATAATACTTGCGGGACTAAATTAAAAATGAAAGAAAAGTTGGAGGTATTATCTTTGTAATTTCGAGCCCCAAACGTCAATTATCGAAACTATATTTTCCTATAAATAGAAGCTCATTCTTCCTTCATTTCTCACCAATTCATAAAAGCTTTAGAGCGATTATTATAGAGAGAAATTATAGAGAGAAAGAAGAAGAAAAACTCGCTACCTCACTATTCCATTATCCGATTTTTTCCAAGGTAGGAATAATATTTATTGTACTCGTAGGGAGTATTATTTCTTTCTTATCTATGAAGAGAACTTCCATTATTCCATTCTTATTATTCATTGGAATAACTTTTGTACGCTGTGCTACCCTATACTTGGTGAAATTCTTACATTGTTCCATTCCTTATCATTCTGCTTGGGAACATCGCACATGCATGCGTTCTCACGGACTGGTTCTCGTCTTTATTATTACATTGGAATATCACATGCATGCGTTCTACGCCGGGACTGGTTTCGCCTTTATTATTACATTGCTGAATATCACATGCATGCGCTCTACACTTGGGACTGATTCCGCCTTTTATTATTACATTGAATTTCACATACATGCGTTTACTGGGACGGACAATTCGATTCCGCTTTATTATTACATTTGGAATATCACGTCTGCATGCGTTTCTGTGGGACTGATTTCGTTATTTATTATTACATTGGAATAACTTTTGTCATGGTGATACTATCGCATGCCCGGTGATTTCTATTGTTATTCCATTCCTTATTATACTCGATTGGTTAAAGTTTGACTTATATACTCCATGAAATTAGTGGAATATCCTCGATATTTAAGGCTTCATCCAAATATCTTTTCATGGAAATATTCTTCCGAAAGCATTCTTGAATTTTACTCTGCAGCAAGATGTATCATGTTGACAATTTGGACGTTATTAGTTCCTGAATAAAATAATTCTTGAACTTGTTTTATTGAATTCTTATATCATTGTCATCATCCTCATGTTTATATTTTGTTGAAAGTCATCTGTGGCCTATAGTGCATAGATGGAATTAGTATGATTATGACTAGGGATTATTCGGTGTCGCAATACGAGGCTAAATTTGTGGAGTTATCCCGGTTTGCATCCCATTTGAATCGATAATGAGGAGTGAATGACGTGAATGTTTTAAGAGGTTTGAAGTTTGAGATACGCCAATATCTTATTTCTCATAAACCTGTGTTTGTATTCGAGATATTGTAAATAGGGCTCGATTAGTGGAGCGCGATAACGAGTCAATCGCAACTAAAAGAGAAAGAAAATAAGAAATGATAATACCTTGATAACTTGATCGTCATCAGCTGTGATAATAAGCATAGATGGAATCAACATGCCAGAAATGGTAACCACTTCGGTGGTAATCATGGTCAAAACAATAAGAATGGACATTTGAAGAAGAGGAGATTCAACAATGATGGAAAGACGTCAGCACCAGCACCCATTGTTAAGGAAGAGGAACAACCACCTATCATATGCTTCAAATGCGGAGGAGACACATCGGTCAAATCTGCGATGCTTCAGTCAAAGCATGTTATAATTATGGAAGAGAAGGTCACTTAGCCCGATTTTGTCGTTCACCAAGACAAGTTCAACTAGGATGGAGGCACCAAAGGTCATTCCCGGAAAAGTCAAAGCCTAGTAGTTTAAGAGATAACATTTTTTTTCGTGACAAGGAACCCGAATATTATTATCACTTGTATGTTAGTCATAAACTCTTGTGAAGTCTATACCGTGTTAGATACTGAGTTTTACTCACTCTTTTATTTCACCTAGTTATGTTCAATGGTTGAATTTAACTCCTAGAAGTTAGATTTTGATTTATCTGTTGAAACTCGGTTGGGAGAAACCTTCATTACCTCCACTATTTATAAATCTTGTTCAAATCAACACTTTCATGCTACTCGTCGATCGTATCTCTTTGAAAATACTTGTCTTTGATGTGATTTTAGGAATCGATTGGTTAACTACTCATCATGCTTTTTGTCAGGTTGTTAGCTTTCATATTCCTAACCAACCTGTTATGCGAATTCAAGCAACCAAATCACTAAAGTCAATCATGGTCATATCAAGTCATAGGTAAAGAGCCCCGATCCTTTCGTTGTTGACTTACTTATGTGGAATGCACCGAAGCCAGACTTTCTGTAGGCGACGCTGTGAATGACGATGACAAGTTGATAGGTATCAATGTGACGTGTTACCCAAGTCTTGGATGAGAGTCATAGTTTTGAATGATATTTCTATTGTTAATAAATTTCCTTACGTATTATTGAAGACTTCTTAGCCTACCCCTAGAGCGTGAAATCGAATTGTGTATTGACCCCAGTACAAAACCCATTAGAAATTTGGTTGACTGGCTTTCCACGTAGGAAATAAGTTGTTTCGTTTTTTTTTTCAAAAGCCATGTAGGAAAATTGGTCCAATTTTTTAACATCCGTGAGTAAAATTGGACGGAATGGCTTGATTAACAATTTTTAAAAAACACAGTGGCCAATTTTTTTGTAATGAGGTTAATAGGAGAGGAAACGCTTACGTCGTAACCATTAGTGCGACTTAAACATGCGATTTGGTCGGTTTTTGACTAAATGGAGGTCGCTTGATGATAAAAGAAAAGGCCGTGACGCTACTTGGATACAAGTTTGTTTGGAAAAAAATTTACTTCTATATAAAAATGTGACGTCATTGCATACTTTGTCACTAAATAAAAGAATTTATGACGAACCAGTGTTGACACTTATCCACTCGTCTAATTAGTGACGCATTATTATCTCGTCATATAAAATTGGTATTTGTGACAATAAAAATTGTCATAATTTATTAATTTTTCGTCTTTACAAAATTTGCTTCCAAAATTTCTTAATTTTTTTTACCTCCAAATAAAATTGTGACGATATTACGTATTTTGTCACTAAATATAAGAATTTAGTACGAACCATTTTTGTCACTTATCCACTCATCTAATTAGTGGCGAACTATTATCTCATCATATAAAATTGGTATTTATGACAATACAAATTGTCATAAATTATTATTTTTTTCTTCTTTAAAATATTTAACTCCAAAATTTTTCGAAAATTTTTGCCTCCAAATAAGATTGTGACGATATTACATACTTTGTCACTAAATATAAGAATTTATGACAAACCATTTTTATTACTTATCCACTCATCTAATTAATGACAAACTATTTTTTCGTCATATAAAATTGGTATTTATGACAATACAAATTGTCATAAATTATTAGTTTTTCGCCTTTAAAAATTTCCTCCAAAATAATTTTGCTACAAATAAAATTGTGATGAATTTGTATTTGGTGTCACTAAATATGAACATTAGTGATTTAAAACACATTGTCACTAAATTTTACAAATAATTAATGACAAACTATTATATTGTCATCGAAGAAATATTTAATGACAATAAATATTGTCATCAATTATTATAAAATGTCATTAAAAAGTTTCCTCCAAAATATTGAGTGCGAAATTCTACCTCCAAAATAACTTGTGACAAAATTTTCTTAATCGTCATCAAATGTAAATTAGTGATTTATATAAATGATTAATAGTAACAAAATTAAAGGTCGTTACAAAACAAAAAGTTTTAGTGATTTATTATGAATTTCGTAATTATTAATTAACAAATTGTGACAAAATTTTGTGCGCGTGGCAAAAAAATCATCATAAAATATGTGATTTCTTGTAGTGTCTCATCTTACTGCTTTGTGCCATATTCGCTTCAACTAACTCCTCGGGATCAAGAGCCCTCGGATGCCCGCCCAAAGATCTTCAAAAGATTTCGATCTCGACATATAGCTCTCACACAACGGTAAGTATGAACAGTTGATGACTCGATGACCGTAAGACTGGGTAGCGAGTCATTTGAGCTGAATTTGAAGGATGGGCGTCGTCGTTGTCCTTGACCTTTAATGTAGTTCTTCTTCACAACAGACGCCCTCTCCCACATCTCTTGATCAATAGTCGGACGTGGAGTGCTTTTATGATAGCGCTCATTCAATAAACGCTTATAAGTATAATGTCATCATGTTAACAATTAAATAGTTAAAAATAAATTCTGTAAGCATTGATAAACAAGATCAAGTTGTTAAAACTTATTGCCGCTATCTGGATAGCATCAGGTTGTAAGACCCCAACTTATTATTAATGAAATTTAATTTTCTCTATTTATTATTTTGAAATAGTAAGGGTTGATTTGATTAATGTGGATAATTAGGGTAAAATACGCAAATATTTCAAAATAAGCAAGTGGTTATAAAATATTCATTGTTGTTTGGGAATATTCGTTTGGTCGTGGAATATTAAATCGCTGTGGGAATATTAAATGCAATGACAAGCGACCATGTGTGGGCCCCATAACTGAAGCGATTGGATGAAGAAAATGACAAATATAAGTTGTTTAAAAATAACGGTGTAGTTATTACTGCTAATCTTTGTTAAAATACTTTTGGTTAAAATACAAGAAGATACTGCAGGTATTGCACCAATTATTGATTCTTACGTAAAGAAGGCACTACTCAATAATGGTTACAAGTAATTATTGCTCAAAGATTTTATTGATTTAATAATTACCGCGTTGATATTTTATATTCTTTGTTGTTTCAATAATTGTCATTACACAAGATTTTCATTATCGAAGCAATAATTTATATTATCTGAATAATATTATTAGATAACATTATTGGCAATGTCTAGAAAGTTACGTCTAAGAAGAGGTTTGGTCACCTAATTGCTTGCCACCAAGAAGAGAAATTCTTATTGGAAAGCCCTGCTTTCCTGAACTGCACGGGTTGTCGATATCATGATTTTGTAATATTATTTGTGAATAATTAATTATTGATTCATATGATAAGGAAAATATTAATTTTATGTGGATATAGATGGAGAAAATTTTTAATGTGACAATTGTTGAAAATTAAAATTTATCTTTTTCCGATAAAATAATTTATTTAAATATATTATTATATTATAATAATATAATAATGGTGATATTTTTACAACGAATGTGGGATATATGAGTATATGAGGAGGAAGAGTATTTTTGTTGCAATAAATATTTAAAACATGTTAAACATGCTCGGTGGACCCCATTTATTGATTTAAATTTGATTATAAACGTAAAATCGCTTCGCTTATGGATTTCGGTCAATTTCATTTGGAATTCGGAAAAATTTTCTTCTGCAAAGTTGTAGAGAATTGAATTTCCTATAAAAACTCATGAGATTTGAATTTTCTGATAAAAGGGCTATTTATTATGAATTATTGAAGTTCAAGTTCAAATAATTAATTTTTATGAGTTTTAGTTAATTATTTTGAGAAAACGTTTTTTGCAACTAAGTTGGCCTCACATGTGATTCAAATGGGCTGAGATCAGTTGTCTAAGGTGGGCTAAAGAAAATGTGAAAAATATATTAATATTATATTCAATTTTCTACTTTGGTGTTCTAAGCATTTTCCTATAAATAGGGTGCTTAGGTTAGAATTGAAAAACACACCGCGAAACCCAAGTTTCTCTCTATTCTCTCTCGATATATTGAGCGCATTCTTGTGAGTATACTTTGAGTATTGTTAGATGCAAGTTCCTTCAAAGACTATACCCGATATTCCAAATTTAAGTCTTAATCTTTCGAGGTAAGGAATGTTATTTTCTTCTCAAATGATATTATTTCTTCAATATCATTATCTTTGAAATATTGGTTGAAACTTTTTATCAAATTTGGAACTTTTCCATGTCGGGGTTACTTATTCATGAGTTCTTATTCATGAGTTCTTATTCACGAAGTTACTATTCACGAGTTACTTATTCACGAAAGTACTATTCATGCGTGCGTGAAGATGTTTTTTGGGAAATTTCTATCTTTTGGTGTCTGAGTTACTATTCACGTGATACTACTATTCACCAAAAAATAAAATTTCTTCTTTTGTCCAAAATATCTATTTTGGATACTAACTTTGATTGTATCCATGTTTTGATCATTCTTGAATCTTACACCACTATGATTATTTTTGAGGTATTTTGAACATGGATAAAACAAAGTACGAATCCTTAATCCTTAATCCTTGTCATTTTGTTTCACCGGATTCGTTTCTTTAAAAATATTTTCATCATCCTCATCTTAAATGATGATATTATTGAATATCTTTGGCAGTAGTGCAAAGATGAATGATTTCTGAAGAATATCTTTGGTAAATAAAAGATAAGATAATAGGTGTTTAGATGAACATGACCAATCGATGAATATCTTTGGCACAGAGTGCAAAGATGAATATTTGATTCCAGATGTATATTGATTGATGTTACAGGGGATAAAAGATGACGATGAACTTTTAAATTTATACATGTAGAAGATAGTAGTTTGCATTCTCTACTTAACTCTTCTAATGAATTATTATTTCCGCCGAATATTGATTTAAAATTTGTTGTCTATTGTATTTTATTAGATTTTTCCTGTTGAAGACTAATGATAATTTGTTGTATATTATCTTAGTCATAATATTCTTTATTGGGCTAGTTGAGCTCACCCTTTTCCTTTTGTTCCATTTTTCTTCTCGTGGAGGCGAGAATATAAAAAGTACGTAGTCGGGGTATGGAATGAAGGTTCTAGAGATTTGTTTAGTAGTCCTCACCATTTTTGTAAAATAATGTATCAATAAATGTGATGAGAATTTATTTGAGTATAGATATTGTACAGAAGATAATATTTGTATTCAAACTCACGCTTTATTGTTGTAATAATAAAGTTGTAGTTGTTTTTGTACCATGTATTGATAACTTTCGTAATGGGTAATGTATACCTATTTTGGGGCGCTACATAAAGGAGACCATCATCGGTGGCCACGCATACATCCAAACCAATGGATATGTGTACCTTGAGATTGAGACTCTATACAAAAAATAACACAATATTACTAAGTAAAATGTGATATATTTTCTAGAATTCATGATTGTAAACATATTAAAACTTGTAAATATGTACCGGGCGTTGATATCTCGCAATGTGAAATCTTATACCAGTAGATGTCCTTTAGCCTTTTCGCCATCGCACACCTGAGGATCTGTTGGTGGAGGCTTTTTCGTCTTTCACCCACCTCACTTCTATTGGGCACATCTCATCCCAAATTTATATGGATCTGGTGCACCACCAGGGCTATGCTCGTGAATATAATCCTCTCCTCGCACGGATGGTCGATCTCGACATTGTGAAGGGCTTTTTTGTCTTTCTTTGTTCAAATTGTCTTTGAGTGCGGACCGCCAGACTCGCTAGAATAATGTCTCAGATTACCAAGCTCAAGGGCCCTCCCATCTATACTGCTTTACGCAAATAAGACAACAATAATAACATTACTAAACAATTATCCTTTGAATATTATATTATCTCATGTATAATTAAAAAACATACACGAAATTCAAATTAAACAACATCCTCAGGCGATAGGTGTGCCCTCAGACGACAACTCTACGATTTCCTCCAACTCCCATAAAAGGCACGACTAAGCTCATTGTAATAATCTCCTTGGACACACACTCCGTAGTTCGTTGTTCTTTACTGCGCCCATATGCCTTTTGTGTGAAATTCACAACCATTTATTTTGTAACCATTAAGGTGACTTGGTCTCTCATGCGGTCCCATAGATAGGACTTGACATTAGCGGGAATGAATCGTTGATCCTCAATCAAAGCCTACAAAACTCCATCTTATTAAATGAAGTCATAGTTAACATGGAGTATATATATTCTATGTGCTTAAAATTGAACTTACTTTGTCCTTTTAGCCAAAGTGTAAATTTTTATCACGATTGATTTGAATATCTTTATCGCTTATACTTAGGATGCTTCACTTTTAACTCATCATCGTACAATCTATACATGTTATAAACATTAACATATTGGAATAAATATTCAACTTAAAGATAAATTATCAAGTTTACATGTATACCTCACAAATTAAATCAATCTCCTCATGAATTGAGAAGAATGTAAGTATGTGCAGCATGTAATTCTTGCTCAGAGAGGAATATGCGTTTCCCTTTAAGCATACTTGTAAGCATATGACTAGAGCATACTAGCCAGTAAGCATATGACTTGAGCATACTAGTAAGCACACAAAGAGCTCGTTAATATTATAAATGTTCACAACTACCCGACCAATAAAAAAATTTCGCCAGAGTCTCCTTTATAATATGGACTAGCCACATGCACGACGGCATGTATATATGGTCATTTCTAGGCACCCAAGACACAAACCAAGAGAAATATACAAATTCTCAATATAATAAGACCAAAACAATAACGATTGAATACAAATTAAAGCAGTAAAAAGTTCATGAGTATACTTATCTCTTAGTTCTTTAACTTCAGAGTATGATATTGCTTTTGTTCAATAATATCTTTATGGATTCGGTGAGAAACTAAGCATGTGTTACTTAGTTTATTTTAGCAGTGAATATCTAACGAAATTGAAGTTGGTTTATTTTAGCAATGGAAAACTTCCTAATGGATTGATCTAAAGAATGAACTACAATCTTCATAGTGTCTAGCTTGGATAGCTTGGATATATTAGTAATTATATTCTATTATTTTTATTTTATTTAGCAATGGAACTAAGTAAATGTTATGTAGTTATATTTTATTTTAATTTAATTATATATATAATCATATTATATTTAATATGATATTATAATTTAATTTATATTATATTTATATGATATTATATTTTAATTTTATTATATTACCACCATCATATTTGCATATGGGTTTTTGTTTGGATGGTAAAGCTTCAAGTTGCTGCTTGAAGGTATCTTTTCAAAAATAGATATGGTTCACCTGTTGCTCCTAATTTTGTATATGATAGTTATTGGAACAATTACATATTATATTACATTTTTAAAAATAATTACAACAATAGTTCACTAATAAAATATTTACATAATTAATACACTTTTATATTTATTTACAATATTAGTGCAATTAGGATTCCTTAATTTAGGGGATTAATATTGATTTACTTATTTAATTAAGTAATTAATAAGTAAATTATATAACACACCTTCTCTTTCCTTAATAAAAATCACGCTTCCTTCGTCCTTGTCAGTCTTCTCCTCCTCCACCATTAACAGTCCTAACTTGTTAACGCCATCATCCGCCCTCCTCCACCATTAACGTCCTTCTCCTCCGTCCTCCTCCACCATTAACGCCATCCTCCACCATTAACCTGATGCAGGTCCCCATCCTCCGCCTCCTCCACCATTAACGCCTTTTTCTCCACCTTCTCCTCCTCCTTCCTCCACCATTAACGTCTATCCTCAACCATTAACCTAGAGCGGTCCCAACTTGTTAACGTCATTTCTCCACTGCGATTTTTTATAATACGATTCTTTACGATTTTTTATAAATACAGTTGGTAGCCAAACATTCATACCAAGGTAACCAATTCGGTGTTATTAGGTTTCTAATTTATTTTTAAAAAATCTATTATAGATTTTTTTCTTTAATAATGCAGTTGGTAGCTAACACTTTATACAAATGTAACCAATTCAATTTTATTGGGTTACTAATTAATTAAAAAAAATCTATTGTAGATTTTTTTTTATAATGCAGTTGGTAGCTAAACCTTAATATAAAGGTAACTAATTCAGTTTTATTGGTTTACCAATTAATTATAAAAATCTATTATAGATTTTTTTTTCATAATCTTGATTGGTAGCCAAACCTTAATACAAATGTAACCAACAAAAACTAAAATTGTTACCTTTGAAAGTTTTGGTTACTAATTGCATCGAAATTTCTCTTGTTACCCACAAAACTAAAAATGGTTACCTTTGTATAAATATTTGGATACCAACCGCACTAAAATTTATCTTTTTCCTTTTTAATTTATGAACTAAATCAACATTAAATTATAATGGCAAAATTGCAAGCCAGTAATGGATGAGGAGATCGGCGTCCCATGGTGTTGAAAGCGGCCATGAAGGGGAGGAGGAAGATGACGTTATTAAACTTTAAATATTTAAATTTTAATTATTATTTTTAAATTTGTTGTTAGATCCAAGATATTTGAATTTGAATTATTAATTATGGTAGTTATTTCTCATTGATTTTAGGTTTCCTTATTATTATGAATTGAATCCTAATTGCATACTAATTCCCTAAATTAAGGAATCCTAATTGCACTAATATTGTAAATAAATATAGAAAGTGTATTAATTGTGTAAATATTTTATGAGTGCACTAATAGTGTAATTACTTTCTAAATATTGTATATTATTGTAAAGGACCCATAGTTATTTTACTAGATATTTTTAGTAAAGAGTATAACTTATACCTATTGTTTGTAAATGACACATGTTTATGATCTTGCCTAGTTTTTGTAATGCTAATGCATGTTTCTAAGTCAAATAGTAGGCAACCTTAAAATTTTAAACCAAGTTTATCCTTGAATGTGGTTGATTAATTGTTTTACATTTTTGTACATACATAAAATCAATCGTGTGTAGAATATATATACTTTTTAGATTGTTTACAAACTTATAATCATTTTAACTTTAAATTAAAAATCAAAATTAGTCTTATACTTCCCTCTGTCGTCCTTCTTTATTAGGTAGTCTCTGAGTTTACCTTGAATAATTTATTTTTATTTTATAATAATTTGTCTATAATACCCTTAGTATTAATTGTTATATTTTATTCTTTATATATATTTATGGAGTATCATTAATTGTGTAATTAAATAAAAATTTAAATATAGATAATTTTATCATTTTACTATCCTTTTCTTAATATGCCTAAACAGTTTATCGGAGAATGAGTATTACGATTTGTTCGATGAGAATCCTTAGAATGAAGTGGCGGTAAATTGGAAGATCCCCATGAAGCTAAATAGTAGTAATTCAAACTAGTTCAAGGAGTCTCACTCTCGATCTCTAGATTGGCATATTGTTTAATTAATTTTCTTCTTCCTTTAATGGCTTAATTTTGGTCATATAAGAAATCCATATAAGGTCGTATTTACTAGGGGTTAAGTGAGTAGTTAATTTTAGTTGACAATTAAATGAGTACATGGCGGAAGCAATCAAACAACAAAATACACTTGAAAAAAGGATATATAATACAATTAATTTGTAGTAGTATATGTATATATGTATAATTAATTCCTCAATTTACCTACACAATATATACCCTTCTTCTTAAACAAGAAACAATTTTAGTTCACAAAGAAAGAATGCAAAATACACAATGAATTTTGGGTAATATTCATATCGTAATACTTAACATATCAATTAACATAATCATATACCGAATCAAGTTATGGCGTTGGCGTGGGCGGTGGTGATGGCGGTGGCGGTGGCGTCCCAAGCGTGACTTTCTCTTCTCCCGTGGCTCCTCTTCTCCCCTTCTCCTCTTCTCCTTTTCTTTCTCCTCTTTTTTCCCTTCTCCTCATCTGTTGAGCGAGATGCACGAACTGATTCATTAAAAGGATCACGATCACATCCGCGACCACGACGATCGTCAATTTTAATGATGTGGAATTACCGGTGATCAATGCAATATTGATTGTGAGGGGTCGCAAAAAACAAGCGCGCCAACAATTCCAGCCAATTTTTTAGAGGGTAAAATTGAACCATCGACCAATTAGCGACCGTATGTGGTCGCTATAATAATCTAGCGACTATATACAAAAGCGGTCGCTAAGCTCGGTCGCTAATAATCATATCAGCGACCGGAAGTGCGGTCGCTGATATTGTTGGTCGCTATTAGAGCATTTTCTTGTAGTGATGATCTATTTGACTCTTCTAATGAATTGTTCATTCCGCTGCAGTTGTTTGCTGAAAACATATAATATCTATCATTTTTTTAAAATATCTGATTTATCACTGTTGAATATTAAGTATAACTTATTCTTCGTTATTTTAGTCATTATATTTTTTATTGGGTTATTTGAGCTCACGCTTTTTGTTTAATAATTCATTTAAGGAAATGATAGAGTTGAACCCAAGGAAAAACAAGGAATGGAATGATGGCCCGAGTTAATAGTGTAGTAGTCATCACCAAGTTGTAAAATAGTATGACAATAATTGTACTTTTGAGAACGTAGTGTGTGTACTATAGACAATATTGTAATAATTTTAAATATAATAATTTAGGTATGTTGTTTATATTTTGGCGTCTCAAATTGGGTGGTGTCTACATTAATTTGGGGCGCCACGCCTTGGACATTATCCTTGAAATTGTAAAAATATAAATTTTATGAAATAAAATAAATTCAATTTTTTTCTTTATAATTCTTATTATTTCTATTCATTGTTTATATTTTGTTGTTTGTCTTATTCAAGACCCCAAATTTTTAAATAAAAGTATTCAATTTTTTATTTCTATTCGAGTTCTTATTCATTAGTTCTTATTCACGAAGTTCATTTACTATTCACGAGTTCTTATTCATGATTCATTCACGAGTATTATTCATGATGAAGCATGATAATTTTTTTTTTAAATGAAGGCATTACTCGATAATTGTTCACGGTAATTCTTTGTTCAATATTTTATTTTATTGATTCAATAATTGCTACGTTGATATTTTATATTATTGTTGTTTGATAATTGTCATGTACGATATTTTCCATTATCGAGACAATAATTCATATTATCTGAATAATATTATTGGATAACATTATTGGCAATGCCTAGAAAGTTACTGTCTAAGGAGAGGTTTGGTCACCTAATTAAAGGCCTTGTGATAAGGAGAAATTCTTATTGGAAAGCCCTCTTTCTCAGAGGAGCTGCACAGTTGTTAATATTGTGATTATGTAATATTATTTGTGAATAATTAATTATTGATTTTATGATGAGAAAAATATTTATTTTATGTGGATATAGATGGAAAAAATTTTTAAAGTGACAATTGTTGAAAATTAATATTTTATCTTTTTCGATAAAATAATTCATTTAAATATATTATTTTAATAATATAATAATGGTGATATTTTTACAATGAATATGGAATATATGAGTATATGAGGAGGAAGAATATTTTTGTTACAATAAATGTTTAAAACATGTTAAACATGTCGGTGGACCCCATTTCTTGGTTGAAATTTGATTATAGGCGTAAAATCGTCCGTTTGTGGATTTGGTTCAATTTCATTTGGAATTTGGAAAAACTTTCTTACGCAAAGTTGTAGAAATTGAATTTCCTATAAAAACTCGAGAGATTCAATTTTTTGATAAAAGGGCTATTTATTATGAATTATTGAAGTTTTGAAGCTCGAAATAATTGATTTTTGAAGTTTAAAATAATTTAAATAACAAAACGTTTTTTGTGCAAGTCTTGTGAGGTGGGCTGTTTGGTGGATGAGGTTTTGAAACAAAATAAGTGTGCTTTGGAATAAAAATATAATATATATTAATATTTTATTAAATTTTACTGCTTTGGTGTTTTAAGTATTTTCTATAAATAGGGTCTTGGGTTAGAATTGAAAATCACACGAAAAGCTGAAGTTTTCTCTCTCTATATTATCGGCGTATTCTTGTGAGTATTTTGAGTATACTTTGAGTATTGCTATCTCGGTGCAAGTTAGATTCGGCGTTATTCCAGGTCAAAATCTTTTCTTTCTTTTGAGGTAAGGGATAGTAAGGGATTTTAAGGGTTATTATGTTTTTAGTTTCGAAATTTTTCTGAACCTTCAAAAATTCTGGAAAAATTTGAAATGATATTTTGATGAGTTTTGTAGAGTGTGTCCAAAATGGCGATTTTTGGATGTATAGATTAGAGTTATGGATTTTATGAGAAAAGACTATTTTAAAAATAACTATTTATAACTCCTTGTGATTAACTCCAAAATTGATGAAATTTTTATTGGGAGTACATCTATATAATATCAGTTATACCGTGTAAATTTCAGAATTTTTGGATAAAATTATAATTTATGATAAATGTTTAAATATTCGGTTGGTTTTGGCCATATGAAAAATAGTAAATGAATTTTAAAATTTTGAGAAAATATATGTTCAATATGGGACTATGTTATGCTAAATCCCAGAAAAAGAAATATTTTTGAACTGATTTGGTATTTTCATGAAAATATTCTAGTTATGAGTAAATGAATTAAATATGTTATGTGAAGTAAGAAAATTGGAAAATATGATTTTATGGCTTGAGAATCATATATGAGGTATATCTGATTTTTTGATGAGGGTTTTGGTTATTGGTGATGAAATCTTATGAGTTTGGCATTTTATGATGATTAAATGCATTAATTAGTAAAGTGTAAACAATTTAATTAAATTGTTTATAAGTTTTAGAAATGATTAAAATATTATTGTAATATTAATAATATTAGATTATGAGATTTCTAAGTGATTTATAATATTTGGATTAAGGTGTTATAAATATGGATATGAATTTTATTATGAAACTTTATCTTTTTAAATATATCGAGGTTCTTATGCGTATATCGGTCTATATGTCTGAATACGAAGTCTTATTCACGACAAATTGGTTTCTTCTTTGACCAAATTATCGTTGATTTATGAATCTTACTCTTGAAATTAAAACTATGTTTTGATTATATTGTTTTATATAACATTCTTATAACCTAATGATAATATTTCTCTTTGACTTGAGTGTAAAGATGGGTAGATTATTGGTATGATCGTGACTATAGGTTCTCTTTGGCGATGGTGCAAAAGTTGAATTGTTGGTGGTATGATCATGACCATTGAATTCTGATTGAATATTTTTAGCTTAAGTGCAAAGGTGAATTGATCAACATGGTTATAATTATTGTTATATAACTTCCGAAATGATTATGTATTTCTTTGATATATGAATATCTTTGGCTCGTAGTGCAAAGATGACTTGTTGATGAATATCTTAGCTTTGTAGTGCAAAGATGAATTATTGATGAATATCTTTGGCTCGTAGTCTGAAGATGACTTGTTGATGAATATCTTAGCTTTAATAGTCAAGATGAATTATTGATGAATATCTTTTTGCTCGTAATCAAAGATGACTGTTGTTGAATATCTTTAGCACATAGTGCAAAGATGAATTATTGATGAATATCTTTGGCTCGTAATGCAAAGATGACATTGTTGAATATCTTTTTGCTTTGTAGTGTAAAGATGAGCTGTTGATGAATATCTTTGGCCGTGGTGCAAGATGAATTTATTAATATGATTATGAGCGAGGAATTGTGATTTGGTATAACCATGATATTTGATGTTTCGGTAAAGGCAATGATGAAAATTATCTTCGTCTTGGATGAGAAGAGAATTTAGAATCACAATTATGATTATGAGTTATTCATATGATTGTGGAAAGGAACTGTTGATTGATGTTACGAGGATAAAATATTGTTGGTGGACTTTTAACGTGGAAAAGACAATAGACTTTATAGTCTATTTGACTCTTTTAATGGATTGCTTCGTTCATTTGCAACTATGGTTGAAAAGTTTTATCATCTACCGTATGTTCTAAATCTACGATTCATTCTTGATGAAGACTATTGATAATTTATTTATCTTTAGTCATAATATTCTTTCTTGAGCTAGTTGTGCTCACCCTTTTGTTTCTGAATTCCTTTCGAATTAATAAAAGTGTAGCATTTGGGTTGGCCAGGGGATAACAAGGAATAGAATGGGTGGTCTATAGTTGTTGAGGTTCTCCACAAAGAGTATGAAAATAATTTTATTGAGGGCTTTAGTGTGTTGTATTTTATACATCATTTAATAGTTATTTTGGTGAATTAAATAGGGTGAAAGCGAACCCAACTTTGGAAGGTGTTTTGTCACTATCATCTGAAGATGTCTAATGACATCTGAACTAGTGTTATCATAAGACATGGTTGTGCTCATCCACTTCTTGAGTATATTTACAAGCACTACTATATAAATCTTGGTGTTTGTTTGGAGTATAATACCCAATTAGAGGCAGTGGAGATAATGATATGTCGAGAGAGACTCACCATTGGGAAGAATATGATAGTAATCTTCTCGTTTTTCTTTAGGGTCTATTAGATTGACCAAGGATAATTACGTGCCCATATGATATCTACCATAACCTAAAAGCATGGCCTCCCATATACGAAGGTTTCATTGAGCACTTCCCAAAGATTCTAATTTCTAAAACAGTTTTGACTATACCTTTATGTAAGGTGTCATTGTGACGTCTTCTGATTGGTATATATTTGTATCAAACTCACGACATATGTGTTGTTGTATTTTTTTGCCAAAGGCATTTTGTGACAATTGTTGTAATAAAGTTGTAGTTGTTTTACATTACCATATATTTGGCGACTCGAGAATGGGTTGGATGGAATGGACTATAAATATATTTGGCCCAATCTGAATATTATGGTTGTTGGGTTTAGTATATCAAAATATAACGATCTAGAAATATGAAATTAAAAAATTGTTGAAGGACATTAATTATATTGTATTCATAAATTTAATAAAATAAAGTAGTTTAGTACTCTTTACTACAAAACTTTATTCACAAATTTAATGAAGTATTTTAATAACTTCAAGTAATTAAATAGTATGTTGATGTGGGATGAATTATGAGTTCATCCAATTAAACCCAATTTGCACTTTTACTTAGAAGTGGATTCTTTGGACTTTAGACGGTAAGATGATGTTTGATAAAAATTGAATGTATTTGATCTGAATTTGAATTTGAATTTGAATTTGAATTTGAATTTGTTGAAACTGAATGAAAAAAATTATTTGATACTCCTTCTGTCCTATGATAAAAGTCCTTATTACTATTTTGGGCATATCCATTTTCCTTTAATAACCAAATTTTTACACATATTTTCCTATTATACACGTAGCATTAAATATCTCATATTTTTTTATTCTAATTCTCTCTCCATATTTAATGACATTATTATGGGCAATTTTTTCATTTCATTCATCTTCTTAATATACGTAAAAAATTCACCATGACTTTTATCCAAGGACGGAGGTAGTAATTGACATGTCTGAAACGTCTGAATAACATATTTTTATTATTTTCCCCCTCTAAAATATTCAAAAAATTGTTATAATTTTATTTAATATTACTTAATATAATAGTTAAAATTATATATAAAAAAAAGTTCATTCAAATTTTTCAAAAAAAAAATTGACCGAGCCAATCAAATTTCAAAAATCGTTCTGAATATCGAATCCTAAGTTAGCCATTCGCATAATTTTTTTTCAAAACAAACGCACTGAATAACTAAATCGGTCAGCCATTTAATTGCAATCAAAGAGCCCCTAATAATCAATTATCACTTGACAGCTCAGCACTATCTCAAAAAACAATTTTCAGATTAGTTGACATTAAAGGTGGAAATTGATATTTTTATGTGTCACGTTTATAATTCTAAATAGACCAATACACGACGTGGGTTGGACGACACAATAGCAACTGAATCACAGCCAGGAAAGAAGAGCGCTATTGGGTTGGGCTTATTAGGAGGGAGGGTCATTTGGGTTGGAAAACTGCACCGCTCGTTCATAGATCATAATATTTGGGCTGGGCCTACTAAGATGGACCTAATAAGGGAGTACGAAACCGCGTTTGGAAACAATTTGAATCGCGTTTAGATTGAAGGAATCAAACGGCGAATATAATGTAATGATTTTAAGATATTTTAAGTATATGTTTGATTTTTGGTGGTGGTGGGTGTTGTTATATAATGAAAAAATTATTACATATATTCATTCAAATGAAATAAATTTTATTTCACCTTCTTCGCGTGAAATAAAAAAAACAAATGGATAAAATGAATTTTCATTCCATTGCAATTATTTATCTTCCAAAATGACACTATTTTTATTTCATTACTTCCTCTATTCTATTTCCTCAATCCAAATGTAGCATAAATTTTGCCGAATAATTGTACACAAAAAGAATTCATAAATGATCTCTTATGTAGTGTAAAAGCGAACTATTTTAAATTTTGAAATGGAATTTTATTTTATTTTTGTTACTAAATTATTATTTGCCTGATCACATACCATTCATTTAATAAAAAAAATTATACTGCTACTCGTACTCCTTCCGTCTCAAATATAAGATAATATTATTTTTTTAATTTTGATCCAAATTATATACCATCAAGTAGTATATAAATTTTCTTTTTATTCTAGTACAATATATAATTTTTAAAAATCAACATGACAATTTATTATATTTAAATTAGTTTAGCTTTAATTTAATAAGACTAAACTTTTTGTGACGCCTTCAAAATAGGTTCACACGATTCATCTTGAGTCGCCAGATATCACACTATAAAAATCAAATACAAACTTCATTTATACAATGTTGAACTGTCGTGCATAGGTAACGACAACAGATAAGTTGTGAGTTTTAATAAAATGGTATGTAACTTTCATGGTGCCTCACCACAACCTTACAATGGTATTTTACATAAAAAGTGCACCAAAACTGCGCTTTAGAAACTAAAATCATTGAAAAGTGTTCAAGAAAACCTTCGTACATGGGAGGTCATGCGTACACGTTATGATAGATATCATATGTCCACAGAATTATCCTTGGTTGACCCAAGTGAAAATTATATTTCAAATATACTCCAAGATCATATAGGTAGTGCTCGTAGATATACTCGTGAGTGGATGTGCATGACCACGTCTTATGATAACACGAGGTTGTATGTCATTAGACATCTTGTATGATAGTGGCAAAAACATCCTTCCAACGTTGGGTTCGCCTCACCCTATTTGATTCACCAAATATAACTACAAAATGATGTATAGAATACAACACAATTTTCTATACTTTTTAGGGAGAACCCCACAGCCTATGAAATTCACCGCTCTATTCTCCTCATTACCCCGCCTCGACCCAAATTACACTCTTATTACACGAAAGGAATTGTGAAGCGGAAGGGTGAGCACAACTAACCCAAGAAAGAATATCACGACTAAAGATAATTTAATTATCAATAGCCTTTGTCAGTAATGAATCAGAGATTTAGAACATATGGCAGATGATAAAACTTTTCAACCATAGTTGCAGCGGAACGAGCAATCCATTAAAAGAATCAAATAGACCATAAAGTCTATTATATTCTCCATGTTAAAAGTCCACCAACAATGTTTTATCCCTATAACATCAATCAACAGTTCCTGTCCATAATCATATGAATAACTCATAATCATAATTGTGGTTCTAAATTCCTCTTCGCACCCAAGACGAAGATAATTTTCATCACCTTTCTTCTCCTGAAACATCAAAAATCATGGTTATACCAAATCACAATTCTTGCTCATAATCATACTAATAAATTCATCTTTGCATTACGGCCAAGATATTCATTAACAATTCATCTTTTGCACTACGGTGCCAAAGACATACAACTCAGATTTTAAAAGAGTCAAGTAGAGTATGATATCTACTATCTTTTACGAATTAAAAGTGTATAATCAATATTTTATCGCTGAGACTCAGCTCAATAAATAATTCACATCACCGAATTATCTATGCACTACAACCAAGGATATTCGTTAGTATCACATCTATGAATTATCCATGCACTACGGCCAATGATATTCATTATTATCACATCCATGAATTATCCATGCACTACGGTCAAGGATATTCATTATTATCACATCCATGAATTAATATTTCATTGCAGAGACTCAGCTCAATAATTTATCCACATCATCGAATCATCCCTACACTACATGTAAGACCCCAAATTATTAATAAATGAAATTTATTTTCCTCTATTTATTATTTTGAAATAGTAAGGGTCGATTTGATTAATGTGGATAGTTATGGGTAAAATACGCAAATATTTTGAATAAGCAAGTGGTTATAAAATATTCATTATTGTCGGGGAATATTCGTTTGGTCGTGGAATATTCGTACTATCGGGGAATATTCATACGACGGCGCAGTCTTTTGTGGGCCCCATAACGGAAAGCGATTGGATGAAGAAAACGACAAATATAAGTTGTTTATAAATAACGGCGTAGTTATTCAGGATTAATCTTGTTGGAATACCCGTGGTTAAAACACACTAATCTGCCGTTGTTGAGCGATGTAGACACCAGTATTGCACTAATTATTGATTTTTACGTGAAGACACTACTCAATAATGGTTACAAAGAATTATCGCTTAAGATTTTATTTTATTGATTCAATAATTGCTTTGCATTGATATTTTATATTATCGTTGTTTGAATAAATTGTCATTACACGCAGATTTTTCATTATCGAAGCAATAATTCATATTATCCGAATAATATTATTAGATAACATTATTGGCAATGTCTAGAAAGTTCTGCTAAGGAGAGGTTTGGTCACCTAATTGCGCGCAAGAAGAGAGAAATTCTTATTGAAAGCCCTCTTCTCACGAACCGACTTGTTGTCAATAATGTGATTCTCGTAATATTATTTGTGAATAATTAATTATTGATTTATATAATGAGAAAAATATTTATTTTATGTGGATATAGATGGAGAAAATTTTAAAATGACAATTGTTGAAAATTAATATTTTATCTTTTTCGATAAAATAATTCATTTAAATATATTATTTTAATAATATATTAACTATGATATTTTTACAACGAATGTGGGATATATGAGTATCTGAGGAGGAAGAGTATTTTGTTGCAATAAATGTTTAAAACATGTTAAACATGTCGGTGGACCCCATTTCTTGGTCGAAATTTGATTATAGCTGTAAAATTATCCGTATGTGGATTTCGGTCAATTTCTGCTTGGAATTTGGAAAACTTTCTTACGCAAAGTTGTAGAAATTGAATTTCCTATAAAAAGCCACGAGATTCGAATTTTCGATAAAATGGCTATTTATTATGAATTATTGAAGTTCGAGTTCAAAATAATTGATTTTTGGAAGTTTTATTTATTTTTATTAATAAAAACATTTTTATATGTTGTGGGCATATTTAACATGTGCATGGTGGCTGAATTCAGATTCAAGATGTGGGCGTATGAATTTTGTTTAATTATATTATTATTTTATTAAATTTTACTTCTTTTTGGTGTTCTAAGCGAATTTTCTATAAATAGGGTGCTTAGGTTAGAATTGAAAATCACACCGTAAACTCTGAAGTTTTCTCTATATATTATCGAGCGTATTCTTGTGAGTATTTTGAGTATACTTTGAGTATCATATACTGGTCAAGTTCAAGTCATAGCCTTTATATCCTGTTTCAACTATTAGATCTTTCTTTCGAGGTAAGGGATGTTATTTTCTTCTCAAATGATATTATTTCTTCAATATCATTATCTTTGAAATATTGGTTGAAACTTTTATCAAATTTGGAACTTTTTCTTATTCTGGGGTTACTATTCATGAGTTACTATTCACGAGTTACTATTCATGAAGTTACTATTCATTTAGTTACTATTCATTCAGTACTATATAAGCAAGCGTGAAGATGTTTTTTTTGAAATTTCTATCTTTTGGTGTCAGAGTTACTATTCATGTATACTGACTATTCACGATATCTGATCTTATTCACGAATCTAAGACTATTCAATTTAAAAATGAAAATTTTTCTTTTTCGTCTAAAATATCTATTCGGATACTAGCTTTGATTGTATCCATGTTTTGATCATTCTTGAATTTTACACCCCTATGATTATTTTTGAGGTATTTTTGGACGTGGATAAAACAAAGTACGAATCTTTAATCCTTAATCCTTGTCATTTTGTTTCAATGGATTCGCTTTCTTTAAAAATATTTTCATCATCTTCACCTTAAATGATGATATTATGGAATATCTTCTACTGTAGTGCAAAGATGAATGATTTCTGAAGAATATCTTTGGCCCGTAGTGCAAAGATGAACAGTGTGTTGAGATGAATACGATCGATCGATGAATATCTTTGGCCCAGAGTGCAAAGATGAAGCGGTGTTTAGATGAACACGACTAATCGATGAATATCTTTGGCACAGTAGTGCAAAGATGAATATTTGATTCGGATATATATCGATTGATGTTACAGGATAAAATATCGACGATGAACTTTTAAATTCATATATAGAAGATGATAGTTTGCATTCTCTACTTAACTCTTCTAATGAATTATTATTTCCCTAAATATTGATTTAAAATTTGTTGTCTATTGTATTCTATTAGATTTTTCCCTGTTGAAGACTAACGATAATTTGTTGTATATTATCTTAGTCATAATATTCTTTATCGGGCTAATTGAGCTCACCCTTTTCCTTGTTGTTCCATTTTTCTTCTCGGAGGCGAGAATGTAATGAGTACTAGTCGGGGTATGGAATGAAGGTTCTAGAGAGAGTTATTTAGTAGTCCTCACCATTTTTGTAAAATAATGTATCAATAATTATGATGGGATTTATTTGCGTGTGGATATTATGCAGATGGCAATATCTCGTATTTAAACTCACGCTTTATATGTTGTAATAATAAAGTTGTAGTTATTTCGCATACTCATGTATTTGGCGACTCGAAATGGGTTGGATGGAATGGACCTATTTTGGGGC
This sequence comes from Panax quinquefolius, assembly GCA_020205615.1. Lineage (NCBI taxonomy): Eukaryota > Viridiplantae > Streptophyta > Magnoliopsida > Apiales > Araliaceae > Panax > Panax quinquefolius. The sequence continues at coordinate 5,935,252 of CM035171.1, forward strand.
GTCACAGGTTGGTATCGAGCTTAGGATATGATCTCTGGCGGAGATCGGGAATGTAACTAGGAGGGAAAGACGAGTAAATCCTTCGCTAGTGTGTCCTACCTAAGCTTATTTGTTATTTGGTTAGTATATGTGGATATTATGTGATATATTGATTTCCTTAATTAACCCTTGTTTTATGACGATTTTGAGAATGTCGAATGAGAATATTAACAATGGAGTAAATGAGATCCGTGGAGATGCTCTGTCTTTACCAACGAGGAGAACGTGTAACAGTCGACAATGTACCTCCCATGAACAACACCACCAATCGAAAGCGAGATGATGAACGAGGATGTTTAGAAGCTTTTGCAGCTCATGCAAAATCGGATTTGTGGAGACTTCGTGTTCAAAATACGTGAGAAAATGATAGTAATTCATGGGTGGTCACAATGACCAGCTTCAAAGAGTTGGGACCACCGCACTGCGGGAAAAGTCGGATCCGATTAAGGCGAGAGTGGGTCAAACAAATTACCAAGATATTCGATGTTTTGGGATGCACGGAGGAATGAAAGTTCCATTCGCTACTTTTATGTTCCAAACGAGTGCGACATTACTGGTGGAATCAGGAAGCGTACTCCATCCATCCAATTGCCAAAGATGTCATGGAGACGTTGAGAAATGTAGCTCAATGACAAGTACTTCCCTGAAAGTATTCGTCTATAATGAAGGAAGTGGAGTTTATTATTCTAGAGTAGAATATCGCGGCGGTTGTCCCAAAGACGAGGCTAAGTTCATGGAGTTATCCGTGTTTCAGCACCTCATTCGGTGGAGAATGAGGAACGATGACGCGGATGTTTCTTAGAGGTTTGAAACCCCAAGATACGCCAAGATCTCATTTCTCATTAATTTTCTCTCTATTCGACATGTTGTCAATGTGGCTCAGTTGTTAGAGCGAGATAACGAAATGCGTTCAACCGAGGACCATAACTGTGGATCATATCAAGATAAGCGAAATAATCGTAATAACGATAACTAACGGAGAAAGAAGAATACGATTAAAGGCGGTAACCACTCCGGTGGTAATCGTGGCCATGAAAATAGAAGAAGCGAGTCGGAGGAGATTTTTAAAGAGGAGATTCAACAACGACCATTCAAGACGCCGCCAAGAGCAACTAGTTCCAGGGAGGAGAAAGACCACCGGTCGACATGTTACAAATGCGGGAAAGGGACATATCAACCCAAACCGCCCACAACAGCTTAAAGGTATGCTATAATTGTGGAAAAGAAGGACATATCGCCGAGATTGAACGATATCGAAACCCACCAAATGGAATGGTGACTCAAAAGGATGTCCCGAAAAAAGTCAAAGTCAACGATTCCGGAAGAGCGTTTGTCGTGGCCGGTCAAAATGCGAGGAACCCGAACGGTTAGCATGGGTTAGTTAATTATAAATTCTTGCGAAGTTTATACCTTACTAGAACCTGGGATTCTACCCATTCTTTTATCTCTCTTGCTTAAGCTCAACGTTTGAACTCGACTTTGGAGAAATTAGACTTTGACCTACCGTGGAGACTCCATTAGAGAGAAACTTTCATTTCATCCACTGCTTAGAAATCTTGCTTGATTCAGTCATACTATCACATTACCCGTCACCTTTTATTCCTATAAAGATATTTGCTTTTGATGTGATTTTAAGGTTAACTATTCATCATGCCAAAATTGATTGCTTTCGTAAGCGTCGTTAGTTTTCATATTCTAAGCAACTCGTTATTCAATTCGAGCAATCAAACCATTGAAGTCAAACATTTTCATATCAAGCCATGAAGTCATTCGCTTATTACGGATGTCAAGTTTTCTTAGTCCATGTTATGGATTTGAATAAAGACACGCCGATTTGAATAATATTCTTGTTGTTATTGATTTTCCCGACGTATTTTCAAGAATTTCTTGGCTTAATCCCAAAGCTCGATATTAAATTTTGTATCGACTTTGAACCCTAGACAAAACTCATTTCTAAAATCTCATATCGAATGGCTCCTATTGAACTTGAGTTAAAATTCAACTATAGAATTTGGTACTGAGAGCCTTTATCCGTGACTTCTTTGTGGAATGCACCGGCCCGCATTCGTCGTAGGGGGACACCATATTCGTGTGATAGTAAACCGATAGGTGTCATTGTAACATGCTATCCAAGGTTGGGATATGAGTCATGCGATTGAGAACAACCTAAGCCTGCAGAATCGAAATACGTAGCTTTACAGTTTAGTTGGTTATTATCGGAGATTCGTTGAAGGATATTCTCGAATCGCTATTCCATTAACGCAAATGACTCATAGAGATACAAAATTCGAATGGAGCAAAGAATGTGGGAAGAGCTTCAAGAACTCAAGAGGAGACTCATTTCAAAGACATTTCGATCATGCCATCCCGAAAAAGCGAACGTGGTAGGTAGACGTGTTGAGTAAGATCGATACAAGCACGAAAAGTCTGATATTGTCAAAGACTTATTTCATTATAATTTACAAATAATAGAGATGGAGATGAAAACTCTAGTTACCCACGTGATGTATACGAGTATAATCGACTTTAATCGATAAAGTTAAAGTCGTTCAAGCTACACAATCGAGTTGATGAATTTGAAGAAGGAGGTGCGAAGTTGTTATTTCAAAAGAGAGAATCGGTGAGGTGAGGAAAGCTCAAACCTTCGATTTATTAATCCATTTGAAATTCTTGATCGAATAGAACCGTGGCCTATAGACTCGCTTTTACCGCCAAGTAAGACGCTGTGTTCATAACGCTTTTCACGTATCGATGTTACGTAAATATGTGGACTAATTCAACCACGCTATTGAAGTTAGAACCGACGACGAGATAATGAGACTTAACGTATGAAGAGGTACTTGTCAAGATTTTGGATAGGAAGGAAGATGTCCTACGTACGAAGGTCATACCACAAGTTAAAGTTTTGTGGAGAAACCATTCTATTGAGGAAATGACCTGGGAGTTGGAAACGAAAATGAAAGCGAGGTATTCTCATCTTTTCGAAACACCAGGTACGTACGTCAATTTCGAGGACGAAATTTCATAAGGAGGGGAGGTTGTAAGACCCCAAATTATTAATAAATGAAATTTATTTTCCTCTATTTATTATTTTGAAATAGTAAGGGTCGATTTGATTAATGTGGATAGTTATGGGTAAAATACGCAAATATTTTGAATAAGCAAGTAGTTATAAAATATTCATTATTGTCGGGGAATATTCGTTTGGTCGTGGAATATTACGATCGCGGAGAATATTCATTGCGACGGTAAGCAGATCTTTTGTGGGCCCCATAATGGAAAGCGATTGGATGAAGAAAACGACAAATATAAGTTATTTATAAATAATCTACAGTAGTTATTACTGCTAAAACCGTTTGGAATACCAAAGTGGTTAAAACACACTAATACGCGTTGTTGAACAAGAAGACACTAGAGACAGTATTGCACCAATTATTGATTTTTACGTAAGAAGGCACTACTCAATAATGGTTACTGAGAATTATCGCTCAAAGATTTTATTTTATTGATTCAATAATTGCTTTGCATTGATATTTTATATTATCGTTGTTTCAATAAATTGTCATTACACAATATTTTTTATTATCGAAACAATAATTCATATTATCTCAATAATATTATTAGATAACATTATTGGCAATGTCTAGAAAGTTCTGGTCACAGGAGAGGTTTGGTCACCTAATCACAGCGCCAAGAAGGAGAAATTCTTATTGAAAGCCCTCTTCCTCGAACCGCCTCGGTTGTCAATAATGTGATTCTCAGAATATTATTTGTGAATAATTAATTATTGATTTATATGATGAGGAAAATATTGATTTTATGTGATATAGATGGAGAAAATTTTTAAAATGACAATTGTTGAAAATTAATATTTTATCTTTTTCTCGATAAAATAATTCATTTAAATATATTATTTTAATAATATATTAACTGGTGATATTTTTACAACGAATGTGGGATATATGAGTATACGAGGAGAAAGAGTATTTTTGTTGCAATAAATGTTTAAAACATGTTAAACATGTTTGTGGACCCCATTTCTTGACCGAAATTTGATTATAAATGTAAAATTGTCCGTATGTGGATTTCTTTCCAATTTCTGTTTGAATTTGGAAAACTTTCTTCTGTAAAGTTGTAGAGAATTGAATTTCCTATAAAAAGTCGCGAGATTCGAATTTTCTGATAAAATGGATATTTATTATGAATTATTGAAGTTCAAGTTCAAATAATTGATTTTGGAAGTTTTATTTATTTTATTAATAAAACATTTTTTATATGTTGTGGGCATATTTAACATGTGCATGGTGGCTGAATTCAGATTCAAGATGTGGGCGTATGAATTTTGTTTATATATAATATTATTATATTTAATTTTCTCGCTTTGGTGTTCTAAGCGATTTTCTATAAATAGGTGCTTTAGGGTTAAATTGAAAATCACACCGTAAACTCAAGTTTTCTCTATATATTATCGAGCGTATTCTTGTGAGTATTTTGAGTATACTTTTGAGTATTGCTATACGGTGCAAGTTCAAGTCATAGCTTATATCCTGTGTTTCAACTGTAAGACTGTCTTTTCGAGGTAAGGGATGTTATTTTCTTCTCAAATGATATTATTTCTTCAATATCATTATCTTTGAAATATTGGTTGAAACTTTTTATCAAATTTGGAACTTTTCCCATGTCAAGTTACTTATTCATGAGTTACTATTCACGAGTTACTATTCATGAGTTACTATTCACGTGTTACTATTCACGCAGTACTATTCATGAAGCGTGAAGATGTTTTTTTGTGAAATTTCTATCTTTTGGTGTTTGAGTTACTATTCATGTATACTATGACTATTCACGATACTAAGATGCTTATTCACGAATATCAAGACTATTCAATTTAAAAATGAAAATTTTCTTTTTAAATAAAATATCTATTCTCGGATACTAGCTTTGATTGTATCCATGTTTTGATCATTCTTGAATTTTACACCCCTATGATTATTTTTGAGGTATTTTTGGACGTGGATAAAACAAAGTACTAATCCTTAATCCTTAATCCTTGTCATTTTGTTTCACCGGATTCATTTCTTTAAAAATATTTTCATCATCTTCAGGTTTTAAATGATGATATTATGGAATATCTTCTACCAGAAGTAAAAAAGATGAATGATTTCGAAGAATATCTTTGGCCGTAGTGCAAAAGATGAACAGTGTTGAGATGAACACGATGATCGATGAATATCTTTGGCCCGTAGTGCAAAGATGAGCGTGTTTAGATGAATACGACCAATCGATGAATATCTTTTGCCTCAGAGTGCAAAAGATGAATATTTGATTCCGTATATATATTGATTGATGTTACAGGATAAAATATCGACGATGAACTTTTAAATTCATATATAAAGATGTAGTTTGCATTCTCTACTTAACTCTTCTAATGAATTATTATTTCCCTATGAATATTGATTTAAAATTTGTTGTCTATCAGATTCTATTAGATTTTTCCTCGTTGAAGACTAACGATAATTTGTTGTATATTATCTTAGTCATAATATTCTTTATCGGGCTAGTTGAGCTCACCCTTTCCTTGTTGTTCCATTTTTCTTCTCAAGAGGCGAGAATGTAATGTAGTACTAGTTTGGGTAATGGAAATGAAGGTTCTAGAGAGAGTGTTTAGTAGTCCTCACCATTTTGTAAAATAATGTATCAATAATTATGATGGGGATTTATTTGCGTGTGGATATTGTCTAGATGGCAATAATCGTATTTAAACTCACGCTTTATATGTTGTAATAATAAAGTTGTAGTTATTTCGTATCATGTATTTGGCGACTCGTAATGGGTTGGATGGAATGGACCTATTTTGGGGGTGTCACACTACAGGCCAAGGATATTCATTAGTATCACAATCACGAATTATCCATGCACTACGGGCCAACGATAATTGTGACGACCCCAAAATAGGTCCATTCCATCCAACCCATTCTGAGTCGCCAAATACATGGTACAGAAAATAACTACAACTTTATTACAACAATTATCGTGCAAAATACAACAACACATATGTTGTGAGTTTTAATACCAACTACGACTCATGTCCCAACTATGGATAGCACCTCACAGTGATACCTTATATAAAGGTACAATCTAGAACTATTTTAGAAATTAAAATCTTTGGGAAGTGCTCAAGGAAACCTTCATACATGGGAGGCCATGCGTCTAGGTTATGATAGATATCATATGCCCACAAAATTATCCTTAGTTGACCCAATAGTCCCCAAAGAAAAATGAGAAGATTACTATCATATTCTTCCCAATGGTGTGTCTTCTCTTAACATATCATTATCTCCACCGTCTCTAATTGAGAATTATACTTCAACCAAACTCCAAGATTATATAGGTAGTGCTCAGATATATACTCGCTAAAGTTGGATGAGCACAACCCTATCTTATGATGACACGAGGTGGTATGTCATTAGACATCTTGTATGATAGTGACAAAACACCCTTCCAACGCTGGGTTCGCTTCACCCTAGTCGATTCACCAAATATAACTACTAAATGATGACCACCGCTTCTATTCTCCTCACATTCTCGCTTCGACCCAACCTACACTCGTATTATCCGAAAAGAAATTGTGAAGCAAAAAGGGTGAAGCACAACTAGCTCAAGAAAGAATATCACGACTAAAGATAAATAAATTATTAATAGCCTTCAACAAAGAATAAATTAGAGATTTAGAACATATAGTAGATGATAAAACTTTTCAACTATAGTCAAATGAAATCGAGCAATCCATTAGAAGAGTCAAATAGACCGTAAAGTATATTATCTTCTCCATGTTAAAAGTCCACCAACAATGTTTTATCCCTGTAATATCAATCAACAATTCCTGTCCACAATCACATGTATAACTCATAATCGTAATTGTTGTTCTAAATTTCTCTTCGCATCCAGGACAAAGATAATTTTCATTACCCGAACATCAAAGATCATGGTTATACCAAATCACAGCCTCGCTCATAATCATACTAATAAATTCATCTTTTTGCTACGGCCAAAGATATTCATCAATAGCCATCTTTGACTACATGCCAAAGATATTCAATAACAGTCATCTTCAGCACTACAAGCCAAAGATATTCATATCTCAAAAAATACATAATCATTTCGTAATTTATATAAACCATAATTATAACCATGTCGATCAATTCACCTTTTTCTTAAGCTAAAGACATTCAATTATAAATTCAATGGTCATGCCATCATACCACTCACAATTCAACTTTTCACCATCGCCAAAGAGAACCCTAGTCATGATCATACCAATAATCTACCCATCTTTACACTCCAAAGGAAAGAGATTTTCAACATCGTGGTTATAAAATGTTATATATGATAATAAAATCAATATAATCAATATATAGTTTTAATCTCCGTAGTAATATTCATAAATCAACTATAATTTGGTTAGAAAAAGAAACCAATTTTGTAGTGAATAGTACCGTGACTAGTAACTCGTGAATAAGAATCGTGAATAAGAACTCCGTCAGTGAATAAGAACTCGTGAATACTAATTCGTGAATAGTAACTTTTGAATAAGAATCTCATGAATAAGAAACCTCGACATGAAAAAGTTTCAAATTTGATAAAAAGTTCAAACCAATATTTCGGTATAATGATATTGAAGAAATAATATCACTTACGAAGAAAACAACATCCCTTTCAATCCTTTACTATCCCTTACCTCAAAAGAGCGGTCTTTCGACCTGGAATAACGTTGAATCTAACTTGCACCGTATAAAGAACACTCAAGATATCAAAATACTCACAAGAATACACTCGATAATATAGAGAGAGAAAAAAGAAAAACTTCAGCTCCGTGTGATTTTCAATTCTAACCCAAGACCCTATTTATAGGAAATTGCTTAGAACACCAAAGCGTAAAATTGAATATAATAATATTATATTTATAAAATTTTCTTATGCACACTTTTAACAACTGATTTCAGCTAATCTCAACCACCAAAGGGCCCCCTAAACATAATAAAACTTTTTTGTTATTAAAATTAATTAAAACTTTCAAAATCAATTATTTCTAACCAAGGAACTTCAATAATTCATAATAAATAGCCCTTTTATCGAAAAAATTCAATCTCGCAAATCTTTATAGGAAATTCAATTCTCTACAACTTTGCAGAAGAAAGTTTTTCCAAATTCCAAACAAAAATTGACCGAAATCCACATACGGGCGATTTTACAAGCTATAATCAAATTTCAGTCAAGAAATGAATCCACCAACATGTTTAACATGTTTTAAACAAATTTTGCAACAAAAATACTCTCCCTCCTCATATACTCATATATCCCACATTCATTATAAAAATATCACCATTATTATATTATAATAATATAATAAAATATTATTTTATCAGAAAAGATAAAATATCGATTTTCAACAATTGTCACTTTAAAAATTTTCTCCATCTATATCCACATAAAATGAATATTTTCTTTATCATATAAATCAATAATTAATTATTCACAAATAATATTACGTAATCACAATAATGACAACCAGTGCGGTTCTGGAAAGAGGGGCTTTCCAATAAGAATTTCTCCTTATCGGCCAAGCAATTAGGTGACCAAACCTCTCCTTGATGTAACTTTCTAGACATTGCCAATAATGTTATCTAATAATATTATTCAGATAATATGAATTATTGTCTCGATAATAAAAAATATTGTGTAGTGATAATTATTGAAACAACAAAGAATATAAAATATCAACGTTAGCGAATTATTGAATCAATAAAATAAAATAACGTAATAAAGAATTACCGTAATAATTATTGGGTAGTGCCTTCATAAGTAAGAATCAATAATTGGTGCACCGCTGGTTTATTCTAATGCAACAACAACGTATTCATCAGATTTTAACCATAATTTATTCCAACAAAGTTAATTGTAAGACCCTCACTTTTTATAAATAAAGATGAATTTTCTATAAATATTATTTTTGAATATTATGGAATAAATTTGATATAATGTTATAGTTGTGGGTAATATTTATAAATTTTGCAAAGTAAGCAAGTTGTTATAAAATATTCGTTTGCTCGAGAATATTCTTTTGAATATTCGTACGACATTTTCATTAATTTAATCGGAATATTAATAAGTAGAAATCGACTAAATTATCTTTCTATAAAAATAATCATTAGGTGTTACCGTTAAAACCGAATCTACAAAAGTACAAGATGTCAAGTATTGTCGTTATTTATCTTTACGTGAGAAAAACGACATACTCAATTATTATCTTTGCGATCTATAATATTAATAATTATTGTCACAAGTATCATACTATAATAAAAATCGAGACGACAAGTTATAACTACCCAATTGGTTAAATAGTGTTGATTAAAATAAAATAATTTGTGGTAATATTTATTCATAATGATATAGAGTACTATGAGATTGATTATAAAAGTTAGATTATTTTATGAGGTCAAGTCATCTTCTTCATAATATAGATTTACCTTGCCAATATATATAACGCCAAGATCTTTCGTCACGCCCCAATCACCTAAAACGCCCCGATCCCGCAACGTAAACACAATAAACACCACAAGCTTTCGACGGCTGCCCGGCTTGGGATAGCTAAAAGTGAGAATCAAGATGTGAATTCACAAGGTTTATCGAAAACTGAGGCTATATCGCTTAAAGGTATTTGATATCAAGAGATAATAATAATTCTCTGTGAATATCCGATTCTAAATGAAGAAGAGTATGAAAACGCACTTCTCTCATGGAGACTTCCTCGCCAAGTTATACCCTCCCGCCCGAATTACCGCAACACCCACTACTACCCCCGACACATTCCCTTTACCCGATGGGTTCTCCGAATCGCATGTAGTTTATTCTCTCTTTGATCACCGCTACTACCACCAATCGATCAGAATCCCATCCACATTAATGCACGGCAGTTCTTTAGTCAACCGACATGCTTTTTCATCATTACAGTCAAAGATTATAGATATTTAAAATGTCTAAATGATTGATCCATCGATTCAATTCTATTTTAAGTTTGAAATGAAAATAATATGATAATCGGGCTTAATGATTTTTATAATTCAATAATAAAGGCCCAATAGAATAAAAATAATAAGCCCAATATATTTGGCCCAAAGGATAAAATATCACGACCCAACATCGCCCCTCAGTTTTTTGTCAATGTAATGTTTAATAGAAAACTATAAACAATCCATGATATTTTACCGAGAATCAATAAATGACAAGATGTAATTAAAACGCACTCCATTTATTGTCCATGAAATGAAATGAAAGGAAGTTAAGGCCCAATTCGTAAAGATTTCTAACCATTAGGTACCGTGATCCAAACCGACGCTTCCCATTCAAATTCCAAATTATTACTAGCATTTAATGCTACTGCTCAACACCGTAAATCACAAGATAAAAGGATAACTTTACCAATTTTGACAGCTTTTACTGCGCTCATTTGAAATTCGAAATACCTTTCTAAAATTTCTCGATCTCTTTCTCTCTCGCAAATCGTCACAAATGGCTTCTCAAAACCCCGAATGTAGTTCTCCCATACTTGTAACACCCATCACCGTGGTTCCCCAAACCCTAATCTTCATGAGGGACTTCGTGCACGAATCCCAAACAGAGAACCCGTAAAACCCCTCCGACTATTATAGAGTACGGAGCGATTCTCGCATGCTAACACTCCTTCTATCATAACCGTCGAATCAAGAGGGTTCAACTCTGCTCCATATTCCAGATACCCATGCCGCCGTGGTACCCAGATCTCGTGAGAAATGTACCAACTACCAAGGATGGACTCACCGCATCAAAGACTTTTATCGGAGAAGGGGTTCGCTTCTCTCCACGCTTTCATAGTGACCCTACTCGGGTTTTTGGGTGTAGGATTTTCACAATCGTGCCGAACTCCTACATCCATATTCTCGCCTTCGGGCCTTCTCGTCATGAATCGGGCGCCGAGCCCTCACCGGACTTCTTCTTCACTGCCTACAAGATAGTGTAATCCAGTGAGAGAGGGGTTCAAGGCCCTCAAAGAAACATTCTCCAAGTCCGAGAGAAATTTGACAGACGTTTCATCGTGAATACCCTTCAAGCAATAGGGGATGGCATGAAAATGGTTCTTCGTCAAAGGCCCCAAATCTCTTCTTCCGAATCGGGCAACCGATTTAAAAAATATCTCACGACTTTGAGATGTTTCAAGAACGAGAAGTGAGAGATGATGGAGCTATTTGACAACTTCCCAAGGAGGAGTGAAATACTTAACTCTCTCAAGCAAGTATGGTTGTATGACCATAAACGTAAGTATCAAATTTTATTTCAAATATATATATTTTTTGAAAATATTCCATAAAATATAATTATAACATGGAATTGTTTGATTTGTGGCAAAGATCTTCGATCGCACCGAGCTCAGAGAAATAAAGGAGCTCAAGATTTTTTATCCGTAAGTCTTCTAAGCAATTGAGGCTACACCAACCGGCTACCCCAAGTAGATTCAACGCCGTAAATTCACACTTGATGAATTTCAACCAGAAGAAACAGAGGTCAAGAGATTTTCATACCGTAAGAGAATCTTCACCTCGACAAAAGAGGAGGGCTACTAGAAACCAAGGTCACCCTCTAGTAGAAATCCTCCCAACCTATACCGTAAATGTAACCAACCCCAAAAACCATTCCTCGATCAAAGCGCTTACTTGATCGTCTCCGATCAAGGAGTATACTTAGGACTAAAAACTAAAACAAAAATAACCCCATTAATCGCCAAGAACTCAGTGGTTCTCGCCTTTTCATTATTCCTCCCTTCGTGCTCCCCCAGAAATACAGATCAAGAGGATTTACGACTGTGATTTAAGGATTCCAACGTTATCCGTAAAAGGAAACGCACTCGAGAGCTATCCAAGTTCCGTGATCCGCTTCAACACCCAAAGAACCTAATTCAAACAAATCTCCCATAATCGAAACCGCTCATGCCGAATTCTACACCCCCGAATGTTTACTTCTTCCCCGAAAAAAGCCGAGACCTTCTCCCGAATCTACCTTGGCCCTTCAGTGTCAAGGTTATCATGCCAAGTCGGGATCTCCGACCCTACGGGCCTCAGGTTCAATGCCAACTTTCCTTTCGACCTCTTTTGAGCTTTCGCTCGACACACCGACGACCACCGATTCAAAGATCACACTGACGGAAATCTTCTCGACGAGGGTACGAAAGTTATTTCGCCAAGGTAAACAATAATGACTTCTTCCTCTACATCTCTATTTTCCTTCGAGCATTTTAGAATTCGACTTTCGAGTACTTTGAAATGTGTAAAGTTAATGTCGTTTTCTTTGACGATCAAGGCCCGAGACACATAAATGGAGAGGCCGAGGAAGATTTCATGCGCCAAGAAATAAACATGCCGAAATCGACTTTGACCGAGAAAGAGCCGGTCGTGAAGATGCTTTTCATACCATCAACTATCTTCGATAGAGAATCGGATCGCCAAGATGGATTTGAAGACATCCGATGATTTAACCGAGGGCCATTAGAGATGAGTCAGTCAAGGCGTCCGGCCGCCAACAAACCTTAACTAATCAATGCCGGTTCGTCAAGAGAACCTACTCAAGGCTTAAAAATGAGGAGTTCTCTTCACCAACCGCTTAGTCCTACAACTCGGTGAAGTCGAGACGAAAATTCGTGATGAAGCTCAAGGCATAAGGCCAAGCGCCACAAGCTTCGCCATAAGATAAAAGACCTCGAGGATTTGGCCCCGCTCGACCAAGAGCTTCAAAAATGTATTCAAAGTGAGTATAGTGGACTCTGATGAAATTAATGTCGAGATCACGAAGGTCTATTCTTGAGGGATATGAGGACCGCTTGAACGAGGGAAAGAGAAGCTATCACCGCTTCAATTGACCCTAAGACCGCCAATTCGGATGATGAAGGCGTGCTCAATATATATCATGTTTTTTTGATTCTATGTAAATATTTAACTTTTTATGTTCATGTAATTAATCGACTTAAATGAAATGAACATTTTATGCTTATTGATAAATCTTTAATCGCCTTGATTATAACTTCGTCCCGATCGCTTTTTAATAATTTAGTATCAATAAGATGAACTATCAATTAGATATGGCATATAACAGCTTAACTCATGCAATGAAGTGAGTTGAATTTTACTTTGTGATTCAAGTTAATCAACTAATGAACCGAACTCAACACTTAAACAAAATAAATAACTTATACTCACTCCAGATCAAGAGTGAGATCAATCATACGTGAAGTAAATTTGACGACAAAAAGATAAGAACCAAGACATAAGGATTAATAATGACCATCGACTTACCACCGATAAGATCAATATAGACCAAAAGGACTGGGGCTACCATCGAATGGCCAAATGAGTCCTACCATACCTCCTTACACCATCTGACAATAAATAAAGGACTATCGACTTACCACCCCGATAAGATCAATATAGACCAAAAGGACTCGGGCTACCATCGAATGGCCAAAGTCCTAGTCCTACCATACCTCCTTACACCATCTGGACCAATAACCATGGACTATCGACTTACCACCGATAAGATCAATATAGACCAAAAGGACTCTGGGCTACCATCGAATGGCCAAATGAGTCCTACCATACCTCCTTACACCATCTGGACCAATAAAGGACTATCGACTTACCACCGATAAGATCAATATAGACCAAAAGGACTGGGCTACCATCGAATGGCCAAATGAGTCCTACCATACCTCCTTACACCATCTGGACCAATAAATGACCATCGACTTACCACCCGATAAGATCAATATAGACCAAAAGGACCTGGGGCTACCATCGAATGGCCAAATGAGTCCTACCATACCTCCTTACACCATCTAACCAATAAGACCAAAGGATAATTTGTAGAAAAGTGATCTTTATCGATATCAAAACAACAGGTACAGCATTCGATAAACCGACTTGAACTTTATTGAAAATATTCAAGTCCGCCAAAGATGCCATGTATTCTCGATCTCTAACCATCAAGTGCCTTTAATCGATAAGTACCGGCTTTGTACTTCGATCACTTCATATGGCCCTTCCCAATTCTAATTAGCTTTCCCAGATTCGAGGTGTGTAAGCTTCGCTTTCCGAGAACGAAGTCTCCTACTCAATCTACGGGTTCGACACCCTTGTTATAATGTTTGGCCACCCTTCGCTGATAAGCGCCCAATTTGATTAAAGCTTCCTCTCGACTTCGCTTCAGAGGTCCAAGTTAGCCTTCACCCTTTATCGTCAGAGATTTCTTTGAATCGACTCACCAAGACTTGAGATCCGATCTCGACCGACTAAGGCATCGCATTATAGCCAATCTAAGGGTGAACCTCGTAGTAGTCCTCACAGTAGTTCTAGATGCCCACAAAGACGCCAAAGAATTCTTCTCCGCCATCTTCCTTAGCTTCATCCAATCTACGCTTTTATTCCATTCAACAAATCATTCTGTTGGTCACCTCAACTTGCCCATTCGACCGTGGATGAGCCACGTAAGTCTTCTTGTTGAATCTCCCAAATCGCTCAAAAATTCTTCAAATTTTGAACCCACGAATCAAGGCCCATCGTCCGATATCAATACTTTAGGGATCCCGGCCAAACACCACGCACTTTTTACAAACTTTAAGCACTTCGCTCATTATCGAATCAAGTGGTTTCGCCTACCCACTTAGTCATATAATCAATAAGAATTCATGACGGCTAACCCGACCTTTAGCTTTAGGTAATCTGGCCCCAATATATCCACCCCCTGCATAAATGGGGGTATAGAGATAAAATCGAGTATAACTCTTCCTGCTGGTCGATGGGACCCACTATCGAAATGGCATTTTCACATTTCTCGACGATCAGAGAGCTTCTTTGAAAATTGCTCACCAATAAGAACCTTTGTCGGCACTTTTTGTGCCAAAGACTCGGCGTACCATACGATCACCGCAAATCCTTCATTTAACTTCCCAAGAGCATACTCGGCTTTGGACGAACCAAACATTTCAATAATGGTGAGGAAAACGCCAATCGATAAAGATCCCCATCAATAAGACCGAAATTAGTACTTCAGATTGATCTTCTTTCACAAAGATCTCGATCCGGGCGAAGGACGCCATCCGCCAAATACTCATGTAGGGGTCATCCAACATTGTTCGCTCGATGCACATCATCGTTTACGTCAACACTCTACCGCCGCAAAATTTCCAAATACACCGATCCATGAAAGACATCTCGCATCCGTAGTGGCCAATTTCGACAAAGCATCGCAGAGAATTGTCGCAAGGCCAATACCTCAAACTCGTACGAAGCAAAAAATTGAAGTCGGTTTCTTAACTCCGCCAGATATTTGATCATTCGTCCCCCGAGCTTCATAATCTCCCGACAACCGCTTTTACAACCAACCGAGAATCACTATAGATAATTAACTCGTTGACTTCGAGACTTTCGCTAATCGGACACCGCTAACACCGCTTCAGATTTCAAATTTCATTATTTGTTGCTTTAAACCCAAATCATGGCTCATTAACCTTAAATCCTCCCACTTATTAGAATAATTCCTCGCCCACTAATACCATCGTAGAGATCCATCTCGCATACAACGCCCACGCTTTCCGACTCATCATAATAACGACCACCGCCGATCGTAAGATTCACTTTCCAAGAATTTCAGATTCGCTTTGAAACGAACATTCTACCATAAAGTCACCAAGGCTTGGCCTTTCATGGCAATCGGACGATACTCGATAAAAAATCGACAATTCCATAGTCCATGCCGCTAATCTACCCGAGACCTCCGCTTGCCCATCACCTTCTTCAACGGCCGATCCGCAGATTTACTCAGAGTCGACTTTGAAAATATCGCCAAGCTTTCACCGCAATTATTAAAGCAAAGGCAAATTTCTCAATGTTAGATACCGTTTCAAAGATCTCGTAGACGTGGTCGACGTAATAGACCGGATGCCGCTTCCCACCGATCTCCCGAATCAAAATCGCCCCAATCGCTAAGAACCGCCGCAAGGTACAAATATAAAGTCTCTCGCCGACAAAGCTTTGACTAATAAAGGAGCCAAGATGATGATACGCTTTTATACTTTGAAAGCATCTTCACACTTGAAGTCCACCGAATGTCTTCGCATTCTTCTATTCCCTTCAATGTATCAAAGAAAGGAAGACATCTTTCTCGCAGATTTCGCGATTTAACCTCCTTAAAGTCCGCATCCTACCAAATGACGTCGAACGCCTTTTGAACGACCGAGGAGTCTTCATGTCGAGGATGGCCCGGATCTTCTCTCGATTGGCTTCATGCCCTTTCGATCGACCAGATAACCTGTAAATTTTCCAAAGACCAAGGCCGAAAGTACATTCGGTCGATTAAGTCGCAGCTTGTCGATGACGACTAATAGTTTGAAAACACTCCTCTAGATCGTCCAAATGTTTCGAATTTGCATACTCTTCACGATCATGTCATCTACATAAACCTCCATGTTCCTTCCCAAATTGCCTATCAATATAAAGTTCATCATCCTCCGATAGTAGCTCCAAAGATTAATGAGGCCAAAAGTCATTTTTTTGTACGATACACCGAATCTGCGTGTAATGAATGTCGCTTTTGGAATGTCTTCTTTGCACATGGATATTTGATGATAACCTCAAAAAGCATCCATAAAGCTTAATAATGCATACCCAAGTGGCATCGATGAGTCGATCGACATGGGCAGAGGATAAAGTCCTTCTGACAAAGCTTTGTTGAGGCTGCAGTAGTCGATGCAAACCCGCCACTTTCCATTATGCTTCGCACCAATACTACATTTGCTATCCACTCCGTAATCAATCTCAGAGATGAAGTCAAGAACCAAAGAATTTTGCAACCTCTTCATCGATGATCTTTTGACGCTCGAGCAAATATCCGCTTCTTCCGATTTAACCGCTTTTTTTCAAGGATCTATCTCCGCTTATGCTCAAGAACCTTCCTACCGACTCTGTGCATATCTTGTGGTTCCTATGCAAAAATATCGACATAAGATCGTAAAAGTTCCATAAGATTCGTCTCAAGAGGTTCTCGTAAGTTCCAACCAATCTTCACCGCTCTTGTCCGGCTCCGACGACCAACTCAATTTCTCCGCCTCTCAAATGGGATTACCAACGGCTCGAATCGCCTTTTGAAAGGGTTCATTTCAATTGCCATCGCCTTTTCTTTTTGTTTACTAACCCCATTCCGATGAAATGACAGAATTCCGATAACATCTCCTGCCGATCCAAGTCACCCATCACCTCTCCTACTCCACGTGCCGGGGGGAACTTGATTTTGAAATGGGATGGAAGTTACACCAAGAGTCACAACGTAGTCTCTTCCCAAAATGGCGCTAGAAATCAATCCACATGCACAACATAAAATTTACAAGTTATCTCCACTTGCCGGGGGCGCACAAGATGACAGGGAGTTCAATAAAGGTTTACCACTTCGACAGATCGCTTCCAAACCATATGTAGGAGCCTCCGTCCGACCTCCATTTTGTGCTCATCGAGATGCATTCTTTGATAAGCACGGGCATAAAGAATGTCCACCAAGATCCGCTTGTCATCATCATGCTTTTACATCCATCGAGCCCACTTCAGGCCGCGATCACCAATGCCCTTCACGCGCTCTTCAATGGGCTCCGGCGGATAATCCGTGATCAGAAATGAAATAACAGCCTCGGAAAGGCCTCACAACCTTCGAGTAAAGATCTGCTATCGACATAACCAATCAAGATAAGACCTCCTCTTCTTCCCTACTAATTTCCCAACAGATCCACCAGCTATTACATCAACGACTTGCATTTCAGGTGGTGGAACATTTTGAATGTGGTACTTGAACTCGCTTTGAACTCAGACGATTGATAACTCGTTGATTTTGACGGTTTTTCTCAAACCACATATCAAATCGCCAGTTTTTTTAATCTTGTTTTCCACAAAATCTTTAAATTACAACATTCATTAGTGTCACGACCAAAGCAATTTTGATGATAACCACAATATTTATGAGGGTCACCATGTCCCGCTTTTGTAATTATCACGAGGTGGTTCAAAGAAAGGCCGGTTTCGATCCGATCCAAAATTATCGACCTCTCTCAGATTCAACTGGGTATAAACCTTATTAACCTTCGGTAGAACAGTGCACGATCGTCATTTTCGTCACCACGAAGTTATCAGATTTCTTCAACTACCTTCCGCCTTTCGTTATATCCTCCCTTTCTCCGATCAACATCGGCCTGAACCTCTACCTCCTTTCGATTGGCTCAAAGAAGGATTCTTCGCACTATTCATAGCCTCTTCCACAACAATATAGCCTTCATTTTGTCAAAGGCTTCACTAGGCTCTTCTGATGGTGAAACATCAATTTCTTTACCAATTTCTCCGATTTAACCAGATCCAAATTTCATTCTCGAATAATCCAACACTTGAGATCATTAAGATCGACACCGTCCAACCGCTTCCTCTAAACCTCTTTACATATCGCCTAAAGATTCATCAGAACCACGACTTGTGCTAAAGAACCTCGTAGGCTTCCTTCTTCTATTGCTTTCCAAAACGAGCATGGAACTTATCACAAAGTTCACCCACGAGGAGATAGAATCCATGGTAAAGTCCCCATCCACCGTCTCCGCCTTTTCTCAAAGTAGTGACAAAAGTGTGACATTTAGCAAAGATCAAGAAAGTCATAAGAATCCATTAGCTTGGCATTAAACGCCTCGACTACGGTCATAAGGATCTCCCGACCCATCATAGCTCTCCATGCGAGGTAACTTTTTGGTAAAGATCCGCTTTCTCCTCGAGAATATCGAGGTAAAAGGGGATGCCTTCTTACCGTAAATATCTTTCACCGCTGACCTCACCAATTGTTTTCAAGTTCTTTCAACTCTTAACTGTAAAATCAACACCTTCTGTCAGGATGAGATCTCCTTTCCGGGCGACACTAGGTTTTGAATGGATCGACCTTTCCCCGCCGATCTTATCGCTTTTACGGACTTCTTGATTTACTAGTCGTAAAATTTCATCCTCACGATGAGAACGATCAGGATTTATTCTCTCTTCTCGCTTCGGCATAATTTCTCTCGACCGCTTCTTCGCTTTTCATCGTCACGATGAATCGATCTAACAACCGCCGCTGCTTCTTCGAGGTCAAGGCTCGCTTCCTCGATCTCCTCCTACTGTGAGAATGATCCCCGACACATGCATAGAATGTTCCGGCCTTACCCTTCCGACGGGTACCTCCTTATGCCTACTTCGTCCCTTCTGAGTGAAAATGGCTAGATGCTTCGCCTCAACTCATTCACCAAGCATCTGTTCGGCTTATATCTTCCTTTGTCTTAACAGTAACCTCCAAAGCCTTATCCGCTTCGTCCGCCATCCTTGCCAACTTGGTAGCTCTGGCCCTTCTCGACCACTTTGCTATGAGTCCCGTCATGAACCGCCTACCTGCTCCGGATTGGATCACGCCTTTATCGCCATGAAAACTAACTTCCGTCTGCTCCACCACGGATCTTCTGGACGAAGTTCTTCCGAATTGTTTAGAAGCCGTGTTCTCACGAAAGCACTTTTAGAAGGACCCAAGCGATCCTTTATCGAATACGAGGCAAATGATGAACTAATGTACCATCGCCATCGCCTCTTCCGTGTTCCATCTCTACTCCTCATCATCTTTCAAACAAATTTAAACAATCAGATTGAAAAGACGCCTCCTTCTAAATACCAATGTTAACGCCAAGATCTTTCGTCACGCCCCAATCACCTAAAACGCCCCGATCCTCGCAACGAACGTAAACACAATAAACACCACAAGCTTCGACGGCGGCTCCGCTTGGGATAGCTCAAAGTGAGAATCAAGATGTGAATTCACAAGGTTTATCGAAAACGGAGGCTATATCGCCTAAAGGTATTGATATCAAGAGATAATAATAATTCTCTCGTGAATATATGATTCTAAAATGAAGAAGAGTATGAAAACGCACTTCTCGTGGAGACTTCCTCGCCAAGTTATACCCTCCTCGCCCGAATTACCGTACACCCACTACTACCCCGACATTCCCTTTACCGGCGGGGTTCTCGCCGATCGCATGTAGTTTATTCTCTTTTTTTCATCATCGCTACTACCACGAATCGATTGAATCCCATCCACATTAATGCACGGCAGTTCTTTAGTCAACCGACATGCTTTTTCATCATTACAGTCAAAGATTATAGATATTTAAAATGTCTAAATGATTGATCCATCGACCAATCTTGCCTTATAAGTTTGAAATGAAAATAATATGATAATCGGGCTTAATGATTTTTATAATTCAATAATAAAGGCCCAATAGAATAAAAATAATAAGCCCAATATATTTTCTCGCTACTTAACTTCAGAAACTATCATTCCTAATTTTCCAATATTCATTTCTTTTAAGGTAGAATATTATTTGTCATAATTCGTAAGGGTGTTATTTTCTTATTCATGAAGAGAACTGCAAGTTATTCCATTGCTTATTATTCTATTGAATAACCTCGATATGCGGGTTTACCCTATACTTGGTGACATTCTTCTATTATTCGCTGAACATCCCGTCTCCAGTGTGTTTTATTAGTTCCGCTTTTTATTATTATTCTATCGAACATCCTCGTCTCAGGTGTTTACAATTCTGACACCGGTTCCGCCTTTATTATTATTCTGCTGGAACATCCTCGTTCGCATGCATTTTACGCCGACTTCGTTCCATTCTTTATTATTCTTGTTGAATATCCAATCTGTGCATTTTACGTCGGGACCGTTTCGTTATTTATTATTCGCATTTGGAATAATCCAAAGGCCTTCATCGCATTTACGGTGATTTCTTTTGTTATTCCATTCTTTATTATACCCGGGCTTGTTAAAACTTTGACTTTTATACTCCATGAAATTAGTGGAATATCCTCGATATTTGCGCTTTCATCCAAAGATCCTTTCATGAAAATATTCTTCTCGGATTCTTGAATTTTACTTCTCTACAAAGCAAAGATCATGTCGATGATTTGATGTTATCGGTTCTAGATAAATTAATTTTGAACTTGTTTTATTGAATTTTTATATCATTGTCATCATCCTCATGTTTATATTATTTTGAAAGTCATCTCGGGTCCAGTAGTATGTATGATGGACTTGGTATGATTATGACCAGATTATTCTTCGGTAATCATGACCGTAATGTTACAAATGATGTGGTAAAAGTCCTCATTAGCTTGTAGCAGTATCGATGGACAGCTTGTTGGCATGATCATGACTATTAATGAATACACAACTATTCTCGCCCGTAGAAGGTATGAATAATTGTGGTCGTGATACTAAAGAATATCCTCGTCAGAAAAGGGTAAGTGATTCGATGATGTGAATATTTATTAAAGTCGAGTCTCAAATATAATAGTTGATGAAAAACCTTTTTAAATCATAAAAGATAGTAGATTTTATTTTCTACTTGACTTTTTAATGGATTGTTGAGTTCCGTCAGTAGTTAAACTTGATGTTCATTAAATTTTATCGCTTTAACATCGTTGTTGGCTAATGATAATTTATTCTGCATTATCTTAGTCATAATATTTCATCGAGCTAGTCGAGCTCACCCTTTCTTTCACCGTTTCTTCGTGAAATGAGAATATAGTGCGGGACGAGTCGGGAACCGAGTAATGGTCCGTAGGATAAGATTAGTAGTCCTCATTATTCGTGAAATAGTGTGATAATAATTGTAATGAGGACCCTTTTGAGTTTGTATAATATCTAGTAGACAATATTTGTATTCAAACTCACAAATGAGCTTTATGTCGATTGTATACCATACAGCTTATATTAGTAAGTTGTATTTAAATTCTGCACTACGATCCGACTACCCAAGATGGTGATGTATACCTAATTTTGGGGTGTCACAACTTGGTATCGTAGCTTAGGATATGATCCCCGCTAAGATGTGAGAATAGTACTTAGAGGGATGACGGGAATACTCTTCGCTAGTATGACCTACCCTAAGTTTATGTGCTATTTTATTGGCCTTCACGTAATATAGGGATAATTTGTTATACATGTCAATTAAACTTTTGTTTTGTGGCAAGATCTCAAAATGACATCCGAGAATGTTGAGAATAAGAATGGAGCATAAAGCGATCGCTGATTCACCACATATCAATAATCGAGGATAATGTGCATCGTGAAGGCGACAATTTCATGTAAACAACAACACCGACTAAATGATGAATGATCAAATGTTCAGAGGCTTTATGCGAATTTATGCAACAAAGAAAGCGAGCGACTTCTCGCCCAAAACGTAGGTGGAAACACGGAAAACTCTCTTCGGCCACACCGCTTAAACAATTCAAGGAGCCGGGACCAATCGGAGTTTAAGGGAGAGCCAAAACCACTTCAAGCATGGAAGCATGGATAAAGCAGACACCAAGATATTTGATGTCTCGATGCTCCGAGGAGCAAAGGTTCCTTTTGGCGCTTTTATGTTGCGCGGAGAGGCAGACATCGTGGGAATCGGTAAAACGACTCAACTCATTTGTCTATCAAGATATCTTGGGAGAAGTTCCAGAGTCGTTTCAACGACAAATACTTTCCCCAAAGTATTCGCCATGAAGGAGGAGGTGGAGTTTATCAAGTTGGAATAAAACAATATGGACTGTGTCGCAATACGAGGCAAAATTTATGATGGAGTTATCACTATTGTTAGATCCCACTTGGTGGATAATGAAGAGAGAATGGCGCTTAATGTTTTTAAGAGGTTTGAAGTCGGAGATACGCCAACATCTTATTTCTCATAAACCGTGTTTGTATTCGGATGTTGTAAATAGGGCTCGCTTAGTGGAGCGATAACGAAGTCAACGAACTAAAAGAGAGCAAATTAACAAAATTATAATACCAAATGAGAGTAGTCATCAAGCAAGGACAACAAGCGTGAGGAATCAACACGCCAGATATGGTAACCACTTTGTGGTAATCGTAATAAAACAATAAGAATGGACATTTCAAGAAAAGGAGATTCAACAATGATGGAAAGACGCCAAGACCAAAGACCATTGTTAAGGAAGGAGAAAGACCACCTATCATATGCTTCAAATGCGAGGAGAGGGACACATCATCCAAACTCATACCATGCCATCCAAAAGCATGTTATAATTGTGGAAGAGAAGGTCACTTAGCTCGATTTTGTTTCACATCAAGACAAATTAACTAGGATGGAGGCACCAAAGGCATTCCCGTAAAAGTCAAAACCTAGAAGGCAAGGGAGAGCGCTTGTTGTGACCTCCCAGAGAGCAAGGAACCCGAATGAGGTCATCACGTAAAGCTTATCATAAACTCTAATGAAGTCTATACTTTATTTGATACCGGCTTCTACCCATTCTTTTATTTCTCCTACTTGGCGCCATCGATTAAATTCGACTCGAGAAATTAGACTTTGACTTATCTCGTGGAAACTCCGCTGGGAGAAACCTTCATTACATCCATCGCTTATAAGTCTTGTTTGGTTCAAATCGGTACCCTCACATTACATGCTTCGATCTTATTTCATTAAAAATACTTGAATTTGACGTGATTCTAGGATTGATCGTTAACTACTTATCATGCAAAATTGATTATTTTCGTAAGGTTGTTAGCTTTCATATTCCTAATCAACCTATTATGCTAATTCAAACGACCAAACCATTAAAATCAATCACGGCCATCTCAAGCCATAAAGCTATTCGCTTATTGAAAAATGGATGTCAAGCTTTCTTAGCTCATGTCACAGATTTAAACAAAATACGCCGCTTTTGAACGATATTTCTATTGTTAATAAATTTCCGACGATTCCCCGAAGAACTTCCCGGCCTACCCTCAGAAAGCGTGAAATTGAATTTTGTATCGACTTTCAACCCTGCATAAAACCTATTTCCAAAGCCCCATATCGAATGGCTCCTATCAACTTCGTGAGTTAAAGACCCAACTGCAGGAATTGTTAGACATCGGCTTTATTCGTCCCAAGTACTTCTCCTCGGGGTGCTCCTCGTCTATTCGTGAAGAAGAAAGATGGGAGTATGCGACTTTGTATTGATTATCGAGTTGAATCATGTCACCATCAAAAATAGGTATCCATCGCCACGATTGATGACCTGTTCAACCAAATTGCAAGGAGCCAAATTCTTTTCAAAGATCGATCTTCGCTTTGATATCACCAATTGAAGATTAGAACCGATTACATTCCAAAGACTTTGCCAGAACTCCTAAGACGGCATTATGAATTCCTAGTCATGTCCTTTCGATCGACTAATGCTCCTCCGCTTTCACGGATATGATGAACCGAGTATTCAAGGAATATTTAGATCACTTTGTGGTCGCCTTTATTGATGACATCCTTATTTATTCCAAAAGCCGTGAAGATCATGAGCAACACTTGAGGTCGACACTCCAAAAAGCTTCGTGAATATAAGCTTTATGCCAAGTCAAAGAAATGCGAGTTCGCTTGAGAAGAAGTAGCATTCCTTGGGCACGTGATATCAAGTCATGGAATATCCGCTGACCCAAAGAAAGATCAAGCTATTCAAAGCCGGGAACAACCTAAATCAAGGACCAAGTACGAGCTTTCTGGCTTAGCCGGTTATTATCTGAGATTCGTGGAAGGATTTTCTCGAATCGCTACTCCATCGACTCAAATTGACCAAAAGATACAAAGTTCATTGGAGCGAAGAATGTGAGAAGAGTTTTCAAGAACTCAAGAGGAGACTTATTTCAAAGACCTGCTCGACAATACCATCTCGCTCTTGAGGGATTTGTCATCTCCATGATGATGCTTCTAGCAAAGGGTCGGGATGTGTTCTCATGCAACATGGAAAAGTTATAGCCTATGCCTCGCGACAACTCAAAGAATATGAGAGGAATTATCCTACTCATGATCTAGAGTCAAGTGAAATGTTGTCTTCAGACTTAAAATTTGGAGGCATTACTCAGATGGGGAGAAAGTGGAGATCTTTACGATCATAAAAGCCTCAAATATTTCTTCACTCAAAAGGAACTCAACACGCGACAACGACGCTGGCTTGAATCATTGAAAGATTATGATCATACCATCCAATACCATCCTCGAAAAGCGAAACGTGGTAAGCCGACGATCGAAAGTAAGATCATATGCAAGCACGAAAAGTGCGTTATTGTCAACGCAAAGGCCCATTTTGTGTGACTTGCAAAGGATGGAGATAGAGTTAAAGACTCAGGACGCATGTGATGATAGCGAGTATACGAAAGTAGAACCGACTTTAATCGATAAAGTTAAAGTCGCTGCTACGCACTGAGCCGATGCGTATGAGGAAGAAAGTGCAAGAAGGTGCTATGCCGGAAGCAAGAATCGATGAAGAAGGAATACTTCGAGTCAACTCCAGCCTTTGTGTTCCTAACGACCCTGATTTAAAGTATAATATCATGATGGAGGCGCATAACACACCATTTGCAATCCATCTCGGGAGTACCAAATGTATCATGATATTCGCCATACATTTTGGTGAGCAATACGAAGAGAGAGATAGCGCCATTGCTTATCTCAAGGTGTCTAACTTGTCAACGAGTTAAAGCGAGCATCAAGTACCAAAAGGTCCATTGCAACCACTTGAAATTCCGTAATGGAAGTGGGAGCACATTACCATGGATTTCAAGCACCGGCCTTCCTAAGGTTTCTCAAGGCATTGATGCGATTTGGGTCATTGTTGATAGATTGACCAAGTCTCGCTTCATTTCTTACCGATACGAGAAACTTATACACTTGAACGCCTTCGCTCGTATGTACATAAACGAGATTGTAAGATCGCATGGTATGCCTAAGATCCATAGTTTCCGATCGAGACCCAAGATTCACTTCACGATTTTGGGTTAGTTTGCAAAAGCTATGGGCACAGACTTACGATTTAGCTCGCATATCATCCTCGCATTTTATTGGACAATGGAGAGGACTATTCAAACTCTCAAGATCTATTAAGACTCGTGTCCTCGATTTCAAGGGAGTTGGGACAAGTTCTTACCATCGGTGGAGTTTTCCTACAACAACAATTTATCAAGCTAGTATCGCATGGCTCCATTCAAGCGCCAGATGGAAGAAAGTGTCGCTTCTCCAAAGATGCTGGATGAGGTGGGTGAAGCAACGTTGTTGGGACCGGAGTTGGTACGTATGACTACGGAAAAGATTCAAACGATCCGACAACGTATAAAAACCTCACAAAATCGATAAAGAGTTATGCCGATCTTCATCGAAAGGACGTGGAATTCGATATAGAGATCATGTGTTGTTAAGAGTCGCCCATGGAAAGGAGTTACAAGATTTGGAAAGAGAGGAAACTTAATCCTCGATTCATCTATCCATTTTAATCCTCGATCGAAAGTAGGAACTGTGGGCCTATAGACTGCTTTTCTTCGCCAAATACGTCTCGTGTTTATAACGCTTTTTCACATATCCATGTTACGAAATATGTGAAAGACCCTAACCATATTATTGAGTTAGAACCGGACGAAATAGCGGAAGATTTGACGATGAAGAGGTTCCTGCTCAAATTTTGGATAAGAAGGAACATATTCTACGCCTCCAAGTTATACCTCAAGTCAAAGTTTTGTGGAGGAACCACGATGTTGAGGAAATGACTGGGAGTTAGAATCAAATGAAATCAAGGTATCCTTACCTCTTCGACATACCAGTATGCACTTCTAATTTCGAGGGCTTAAATTTCATAAGAAGGGGAGGTCAGAAGACCCTCACTTTTATAAATAAAGATTTAATTTTCTATAAATATTATTTTTGAATATTATGGAATAAATTTGATATAATGTTATAGTTGTGGGTAATATTTATAAATTTTGCAAAGTAAGTGTTGTTATAAAATATTCGTTTGGCTCTGGGAATATTCTTTTGTCAGTTGGAATATTCGTGACGACTACCAATCATCAGTGGACCCCATTAACGTAAGTATTGTCGTAGCTTGTAAAAAACGACAAAATTATCTTTCTATAAAAATAATCTACGGAGGTGTTACCGTTAAAACTGCTGAACTACCCTAGGTAAAAGTACAAGAATACGCTGTGGTCGCATAAGAGTTACACTAGATTGATTATTGATGCTTACGTGAGAAGTCACTTAGCTATACTCAATTATTGCTACAAGAATTGACGATCATATCTCTTTATATTATTGATTCAATTATTGTCACAAGATCATCTCAGTATAATATGTTATATTATTAATTGAGACGTACGTTATAAATGATTAATAATTGTTGAAAGATTAAATATGTGTCGATTAAAAATAAAATAATTTGTGGTAATATTTATTCAATCTTCATGTATATAAAGAGTCTGTTATGAGACGCTTGTAGTAAGTTTGATTATTTTATAAATATATATGTCATCATCTAAGAGTCTCTTCATCAATAGTATTTACCTTCGTCAATAGTATTTACCTTCATCGATAGTATTTATCTTCGCTACAGTGTTTACTTTCGCCAATAAGTAATTACCTTTTCAAATAAGTAATTACCTTCGGGCTAATAGTAATTACCCTTCGCAAAATAGTAATTGTCCCTTCAATATTACCAAGAGTTAATCGCCTCTTCTGTTCCAAGGGTTAATTACCCCTTCATAAATAGTAGTTTGTCTCTTCAATATTACCAAGAGTCATTTTGACCCTTCATAAGACTCAAGAGCCACCCTCAATTTTTCTATAAATAAAAGCTCATTCCTTCATTATTTTTTACGAATTCAATCGAAAATCTGTAGAGAGAAACTATAGAGAGAAAAGAAGAAAAGTGATTCTCACTTTTCACTTTTCCAATATTCAGCTTTTCTAAGGTAGGGAATATTATTTGTTGCACTGTAAGGGCGTTATTCTTTCTTATTCACGAAGAGAACTCATGGTATTCCATCGCTATTATTCTCGCTTGAATAACTGTGACACGCGGTTTACCCTATACTTGGTGACATTCTTCTATTATTCCCCAGCTGAACATCCTGGTTCGTAGGTTTTACACCCACTCCGTTCCGCTTTTTATTATTATTCTATCGAACATCCTCGTCTGTAGGTTTTATACCCGACCCGGGTTCCGTTTTTTATTATTATTCTGCCGAACATCCCGCCCTGCTCGCTTTTTGACGCCGACCGTTCCATTCTTTATTATTCTCGCTGAATATCCTCGCCTGCATGCGCTTTTCACGGACTTTGTTCCGTTATTTATTATTCGCTGAATAACTCCGCTCAAAAGGCTCTATCGTGATGCATGGTGATTTCTTTGTTATTCCATTCTTTATTAT